>JAZAYU010000261.1:0-521766 GCA_038501625.1 Corbicula japonica | reverse complement strand
ATTTCCACACGCCATTCAGTCTGTGAATAAAGTAAATCAACTGACACAGTGAAGATGCAAATATCGTAACATGAATTAAATTGAAATTAAAAGATATTGTACTGTGGTCTCATTTCTACATGCCATTCAGTCTGTGAATAAAGTAAATAAACTGATACAGTGAAGATCCAATATTGTAAACATAATTTATTTTAAAATTTAACAATTTTTGGAACTATTTCATGATGATTTAACTTTATTATAAGGACTATATTTTCAGTCCTTATCAATAAAAATATGTTAACATTGGAGTATTACATATGCTAATTCTAAATTGAGGTAAAACCAAATATAATGCTCACATTTGAATTATGTTATTCACAACAGAAATGGTAACTTACTATATTTTGCATTTGAATTGAGATAGGCACAATGTATGTCTGCCAAGTCCCATTTAAATCAGTTTTTGTTTTAAGAATTTATCATTTTAACAAGGCTTTTTAAACAAATTATTCTGTATCCTCAGTTATTTTAAACATCATACTATCTGGAACCTGCTGCGGAAAAAAGTATACACTTTCAGTCTTCTTGGCCAAAGCCAGTCCAGAGAAAAGAATAACCTGTATAGTTTCCCTCAATCAGGAGCAGATGATACTCTCTGTCCCTTCAACCAGGGGCAGCAGGCCGATCTAGAAGACACTTCTTAAGACGAGACTATTTAGTAATACAAACAAACATTAAGGAAGTGTCTCCTTGACCGCGCCCGGTTGAGGAGACCCAGAGACTCCTCGACTGGCTGCCGGTCGAGGAGACTATACGGTTACTATTGTCTCCTCGACCGTTTCCAGAATTGATGCTTGTTACTATATTCGCCCGAGTCAAAAATTGTGTTAAAACTTGAATATCGGATGCAATCTGGAATTCAATTAATATTTTTGTTAAAATGTTTGTTTGTTTTTATGTAAAGGTGCTTTCACATGTGAAATAATAATAGCACTAATTGCTTTTCCTCTTATGTTTCGACAATTAAAACTTGTTAAAACTATCAATTCTAATTGATCTACTCAGTTTGCAGTTGCGAAATATGAAATATGTCGCAGTGTTAAATGCCACCGGTTGGTAATTTGCCTATTGTTTGTTGTTACTCAATAAATTACAACAGATATGTCTCTATCATTTGGTCCTTTTTAAAATTAAAGAACAATTTCATAATGGCACAATTATGTGTTGATGGTCCAATGTTGATTCCACATTGGAATCATATTTTTAAGTAGAATAATAAACATGGATGTCAGAATAGTATATTTGTACTAAAGTTTTCCCCCAGAATTTGCATTAACTAGTTTTCATAATGTCGATCAATTTTCAAATTGGAGAAACTTTTTTCAGATTATGACAGTTTGAAAGTCAATTTTTTGAACTACCAAAAACAAGAAAATGTGCAGTTTTACAAAAGAGACTAGATCAGTTGTTGCAGCCAAAGCGTGAGCACAAAAGAAAAATTTTAACGAGGATCCTAACTTTCGCGAGTTAACTTAAAGTTGGATACATGGGGCAGGAAATTTAGCTGTATGGCGATGGAAATAAAAACAAATGAGGTATGTACCTAATAAAATTTTTTCATACACGTTGTGTACATGACTTTTGAAATGCTTATTTGCAGGCCGAAATTTAATCAAATTTTTGCACTACACGGCAGTCTCTTTTTAACGCAGTATAGCGGGTCCATCATCCCGACCGCGTTAATAAGTGAAACCGCATTATATTTTACCGCGCAAAATACATTTCCCGATTTTCCCGCGAAAAATACAAGACCTGATTTTCCTGCGCAAACATACTACCTAATACACAATTAACGAGATTATTCGTAATTCCATGTAAAGTCTATTCCCCACACTATATTCGACAAATGATATTTCTTACAAGACACACAATTACCAAATTTCAAACAGAAAAAGTGCAAAACAGCAAGAGACTGACTAATAACACCAAGATCAAAATCGGATTGGCCTTAAATTATTGTAATGGAATTAAAGACCGTATATCTAGTTTGTTTAGATGCTTGCAGAAATTTTAATTATTTTATGACACAAACTCTGACATTTACGAACATAAATGTAAAAAAAATAAATATTTAAACACTAACCATCGTGAAAATATTCCATAATTTATAAATTTATTACATCCTAATTTTATCTCCAGTATAATATTTCAGTATTATTGCATCATCAACCAACTTAAACCAGCTAAAAAATGTCAAATGTCAGTACACACTTCTTGTAGATCAAACGATTTCATAGCAGAGCCAACAAAACAACACAGTCTTGATACGAGCCGACATTTCTCTTTGAAGTTGCATTTCATTGACAGATATTATCGCTGTTTACCTCCATACTTCCTGTCAAAAAATGCAACATACTTCCTGTCAAAAAATGCAACCTCCATGAAATTAACAGGAAGGCGGATCAAAGCAAAATCTACTTCAATGAACTACAGACAGGTTTTAAAACATGATTGGGAATAATTTTTTGTTTCTTTTTGAATTGTGCGGATTATGTGATAATTATAGAGACAATCAAATTTAGTAATGGATCAATGATTAGCAGTAAGTATGCATTCACAAGTTTGCCTCGGGTTGATATCTGTCGCTGGGAAAGGTGTTAAAACAGGGTTGTTTTAGGGACAAAATGTGTGTGTCATTTATGTGCATGTTACAATTATGACTTCCAGTTTCAATTTATTTGCCGTTTTAGGATCAAAAATGACTTCCGATTTGATTTATTTGCCGTTTCATGGTGATGGTCAATAATTGCACTTTAAAAAAAATAGGGGATCCAAGGTGCGACCGCGTTTTAATGGACCGCGACCTTAAACGGACCGCGTTATAAAGAGTACGCAGTGTATATAAATTATAAAATAAACACATAGTTTTACTTATTGATCACTGACATGAGGTGGTACTTACATGAGTAAAAAAGGATCCAACATAAAACGATCTTCATTTATAATTTGTTACGGACTGAGTGCATGGTATATAAACAGTCATTTTTGGTATCAAAAGTGTTGTTTAGACACTAATTTCAAAAAATGCAATATCAAACAGTGATGTTTATTATAAGGAACCTAATTATAATCCAATACGGATCCGGTCGAGGAGAAAATAGTACCCTTATAGCCTCCTTGACCAGAGCCAGACGAGGAGACAGTCCTACTTGTAAATGACAGGATTGAGCTATGCCAGCGGGGCCTCGTGCCCTGGTACCGCCACGGAAGCTGGACTGGTCTCTCCCTGATGGAGCAAAAAGCAGCTGGGTCTATCACTTTTTCCTTCTTTGATTCTTCTTTCTTCTAAAAACAGTTACTCTTATATACGTGCACACCGTCATTGAAGTGTCAATTTTGACAGCATGACGTATAAACATAGATGTAGATGTAGATGTACAGTCTCCTACTCTACAAGTCTCCTCAACCAGCAGCCGGACGAGGAGACACTTCCAAACATTTATTAAGCATTGTTTGCTACTTATTTAATAAATAATATTTTCTTCAAAAGATTAAATAAAAAATGCTTGATAAAAAGTGCTAATTATGGTTGATAATTTTCAACTACAACCAAGGCATATCACATGGACTGACACTCTGAGTCTGGATTCCAGAGTAGGGCACAATTTCATAATTGTCATGCAAGCTCACTACATTATCATGTAACAAGCTGCATCACCAAAAATGAAAAAAATATTACCTTTATGCATTTACAATTTACCGACACCTTAATTTGTGGGAAATATTTGAGAAATTCGTTTTGTTTACACCGGATGTCGATAATTTTGTTAGACCGAAAGAACATTAAACACAAAAAAGAATTTCGCCACAAGAGTTACTTCCCCTGTATCAGCATCAGCAGCATTTCTTTTATGGAATTTGCACGGATTTATATTTTAAAGAGATATTTTTGCCGGTATCGAATCAAACTGAGGTAAATAAACACCATGATGTTTTACAGATATTCGTGTACATTTTAATTGAGAAGATTTTTAGTATTCTGTTCTAATTAACTCAGTGAATCAGCACAGTTCAAAGGCATCAATAAACTGCCATTAACGCCTTAACGGCATTATGATGCATGTGATGTGACACTAATTCTAGTAATAGTGTATAAGGGCATCTTGCCATATATACGATAGCAGCCCATAAACGTAACACAAATATCTAAAAAAGTCAAAATGGGTCTGTGTTTGGGTTGGAATTACTGAGACATTGCCATTGGCACCACATAATTTAAATCAAGTTGTGATTCAGGTGCAAGTCATTTATCTCTTAGGTCGTTCATTCTATGCAAAAAGGTACATATAAGAATGCACATACAACCAAAAATCACCTGTTGCATAACTGAATTTTATTAACAATGCCAGATAGTACAACATATAAACCATTCAAATCAATGTCACGTGTCCCCAAACAGGACCAAAATATAACTTTACTGTAAGTTGAAAAGATAATGTCAAAATTCAAAGTAAAATACGTTACGACACTTATATGTCCATCACTGTTAACACAACAGCACACAATAGCATGTCTACTTAATAAAAGCAATTGCAAGATAGTTCTTCAGTATATAAAATCATAATAAGGCAACGGATGATCTAGTTCTGCTAATAACTTTAGCCCAAATCCTTGTGATTGAAAATTTTCCAGACTTTTAAAATAACATTGCATTTTATTTCATATAACAAGATTACTTAAAGACATAGACATGTCAAAAACTTATATTTTATGTACGGATACGGTAGTTACATAAGGACGAAAACACTGAATGCATATCAAACATAATCAATTTAAATTTTTGAGAGGAAAGTGAACAAATGAAACTGTAACGTATCTGACGCCATCTTCTTTACTTGGCATATAACTTGTTAAACTTGTATGAAGTGCATTGAAATGATGCTTATAACGTGTTGCAAGACAACAGAAACATTAACTGATTCAACATAAAACTTTTTCAAATATATTTAAACAAACTATCTGACTAGTTTTTCTGTGTTTGAAAAATTGCTGTTACGCAAAGTATTTTAATATATATATAGGCAAACATATCATTTGTTTAATGCAGCAAATGTCTTTCTTTTCGATGAATAAAATATCGACAAGCGTTTTATACCTTTTGAGACTTTATATTTATGTTTAAAAAAAGAAAAGCATTGGAACGAAAATTAGTAAGATACGTTACGAAAAAGTAAGATACGTTATGCTATGCATGACACATATCGAGCCTTCTTTTGTTCATTTATTGTATTACTAAGATAAAATACAATGTTTAAAACCTAAATACAGCAAAAATTGTCATCAGATTTACATAATAAAGACAAAATTGCACAAACAGATGTGATAAAATACGTAACATTTTATCAGATACGTTACGATAGTTTCAGTATCATAGTAGTGTTTACTATCGAAAGTACCCTTAAAATATGTTATTGTGGTATATCTTACTGCAAATATAGTAAATGTAAAATAATAAATGCCTAAAACTGTCTACAAAAGTCATTAAAAGCACCACCTACCTGTTGTCTGTAGAACCTTTTCAAAATTTTAAATATACACTTTCCCGCTGTAAAATCTGTTAAAATGTAAGCAAAACGAACAACCACATGGTTCTGCCATATGTCAACATACAAATTTTCTATGCAGGGCAGATGCGCCTTTGATTATATCTTATTTGAACGTATCTTATGTGCATTAAACATATTTAGTTACAGTAATTTATCAACATTTGATTTAAACTTATAATTATGTTATGGAAATTTGTAATTCTTACAGCAATTATTTTTTAGTGATTTCAGTTAAGAGTAATGAACAGTTTTGATGGTAAAGCTGAAATGCCTCGTAACGTATCTTATGAAAAAATTTGAATAATTCCAGCCACCGCCAAGAACTTGGTGTAGTAATTTTTCGAGACATTATCCAGGGATTAATCTTACTATTTTTAGTTGAAGTGACTACTTGTTTAGAAAACGATGTTACTGATAGCCGTCATACATATCGCTACGACATAGAGTAGGGCCACAGTGGCGTAACGTATCTTATTTTAAAAATCAGGACAAGTAAATACTCGATATATGTTAAAGATTAAAATCTTAATGATTTTTATTTTACATTTTTTTCATTGCTCAATATATAATCTAACAAATAAGGGCAAATAATGTGTTCTCAAAGCTCCATAGGAAAAGAAACATGTTGACAAATCAACCTACCATAGTTAGGGACACGAGGAATGGTACGTGATTGTTGCATTTCACACGTGATCCAAGGTAAAACCAAGAATAGAATGTGGTTAATTTAGAATATATTTCATATACACGCTTACTACCACTTACTGAATACCGAATTTTTGCTACTTTATATCGTTTCTGTCTTTTTCTGCTGTTCTAACTTTTCTTAATGTATGTAAAACATACATTATTATTTCAATGATTTTTTGGGAAGAATTTTATTGAACTGCATTTAGTAGTTACAGAGATTTCAATGTTTTTAGGTTTTACTGATGACACTGCAATGAGGATTGAAGAGGGCCTTTAATACCTTGACCTTTAGCACAACAACAATTAAGATATGACTATAATTAAATGAAAATTCTACAAACTCATCTTCAAAAATTATATTACAATTACAGGTTGGAGAGTGGGGATAGAAAACAACATTTTACTTGAACACTGTATGTAGTGATTCTTTATGTATTGATTTATCATGTCTATTGCTGTTGTAGTGGGGCTGTTTCAAAAAAATGGCTGGTTTGGGTTTTCCTGTTATAAAAATGTACAACAAACAGTTACTTCCATTTTCCTACTTTGCAGAGGTGTCTCATCATGCCCTTTAAAGATTTATGAAGTTTCATCAAAATAGCACCATCCGTTAAAAAAATATTCTAAAATAATGCGCAAAAAATGTCAGGAGTGTGACAAAAAAGTGTGACACTTTTTAAAATCACATTTGTTCAAGCCATTATTTTACAAAAAGCTTGAGTAAAGATAAGTTTTAGTGTTGTTTTATTAAAATCTGCATTCATTAGGCATCAAATAATGATAAACTTAAGCATATTAAACTTAAAGTAATCAAAATTTATGCTATTAAGTCAAGCGTGGTAGATTAGAAAATACCTCAAGAAAATCAATAGATCTTTGCTTTATAAATTTATAGGACTTTAAAGATTAATAGTACATAAGAAATGTTTTGTTTATCATTAAGTTTTATGTTTCTAGATGCAAAAATTATAATATTATCACCTCTATTGAAATTATATTTGTCTGCAGATCCCTTCAGAAAATGTCAGCTAAATTTGTCAGGAGTGTGACATTATGCACATATTGCAATATTCTGTCAACATATCCTTTACATGAAAACAAGGGCATGTTTTTTCCTAGAAGTATATATCATGTTTTGTTAAATTATAACAAACAGGAATGGCCTTAGTGAAACATTTTTGAGTACACTGCACTTATGTGGTTGTCAGGAGTGTGACACACTTTCTTAACAATACAAATTTTTTATCTTTATGCAATACCACAAGTTCTAAAGCACTTATATTTGATGCTTCAACATGTATTTTAACAGAAATACACATTTAAATAATAAGAAACAGTAATAGTTGTATTTTAAGCACATAAATTAAAATTCTTTGATTTAATTTGATTTTTATGAATTTTAAATATTTCACTATTTTTTCACTTTTCTAGCCATTTTTTTTTAAACAGCCCAGTGACTAAATTGCATGCTTAACAACATGCACTTGAATCATATATTTTCACTTGGTGATTATGTTTTATGATTTAACTGATGTTACTGTGGTGAGTGTCTAATTTAGTTTTAAAGAAGATCTTATTGTGTGTACGTAAGTTTTATTTTCACATGAAGGATTATCATGTAGCTTATAGGTTCATGCTCAGCACCCCTCGTCTATAGCCATTATCATGGTAATACAAGTATATAATAAATGTAAATGTTCTATTTTAGACAGAGTGCCCTATTTTTAATTTCTAATTCTGTTTCACTTTTCAAGGTGCCATTTAATTTTCATCTTTTATGAAGAATAATTGTTTTCACTATCTGTAAATAAATAAGATGGGATATATCATATGGAGAAATTTGACTGAAATGTAACAATTTTTTAGCAGAGCAGGTTGAGAATCTTGTGTTAATTAAAATGCCCTGATCACATGCAAGGTCCATAAAACTGTATTATATTCATAATTAGCCAGTGTAATATTTTTCAGGTGGCAGATTGCTTCATTATTATGTACGGATTGCCCTGTGTTGAAGTGGAAGACTACGTCTGACGCCTGAATGAGCATTGGTGTACACATGTTTTAAATACACACACAGAAGGTGACGATACATTTGGATTGTGTATTCTGATGGACTTTTTACTGTGAACAACAGCAGCTTTTTTAAGGTATTCCTGCTTTTTTCTGTGAATTTATAAGAAATACTTTAAAAACAACATGAATGATAGAGAAGTCATAGATCTGCAGATAAGCTTAACTCAATAGTGTTCTCACTGGCCTGTGTTTGCCACAATCTTTCAGTTTAGCTTGAAAGATTTCATAAATAATTTTCACTAAAATTTTCTGAGCAGACTTTTATAACCAGGTTTATATGGATAATAATGGCAGCTTGATATGCAAAGTTGTATTTGGTTAACATTTTTCAATGACCCTTTTCAATAAAGATCGATCAATAACTGAAAGATTGTAGACTGATAATAATATTATACATGTACCACTTCAGGTGTCCACCAATTTTCGCTTGGTTGTTCTTTAGTATTTAAACTGTCTATAATACTGACACGGAAGACAGGTTGGTCGAAATCAATTATTATTACAGTGCCTGTGGCAATTTATAGTCTGGTGAAGAACATTAGGTGCATATGTCAACATTTTCAACCAGGTAGATTAACACGTAATGGAATGTGCTTACTTGACAGCTCTTGTATGGGCAAACATGGCTTCATAACCTTTTACCTTTATCATGATTAATATATTATGCTAGTGGTTTAAATCATGATCTTCTACAACCTGTGGATTGTGAAGTAACATTTTGGAGTTTAAATTAAAATATAACGGTTGACTTAAACAGAGGAAATTTAACTTATAAATGTAAGTTATAAGCTTCATTGTATGTATAGCACTTTTGTTGATACAATTTACATTTACAAATTCTGGTACTTGAATTTCAAATTTTGTTTGATGCCATTTTCCATATCCTGTAAACCTTTACATTGCCAGTTTCTGATGTTTTCGAAAGCAAGTAACTTTAGTACCACATGCCTAGTAAACATAACCTCCATTACCAAAAAGTGATGTTAACAACAGATTGATGTTTGCTTCTTTGCTGAATGCATCGTTTTAATATTACACTACAATACAAATTTGAGTACAATGCTTTTTAAATATTTTAACAAGAAATCCTTACTTGCTTTTCAAAAATCTGAGAATGTCATTTCATGTGATGGTACTCTAAGTAAAGCCTTACTCCATATGGCTTTTATCCATGGGCAATCTCATCTGCACAGAATCTAGACTATTCAATACAATACAAATTTTATTTACTGTCGGTATTAGTCAACATAAAATAACATTAGCTATAAAGCTTTAGGTTATTTGAGACCAAAGTGCAATCTGATCTGGATCTGCACTGTTGAAACATGTGATAAAACCTGTATCAATTAAAGGGTTACGTAAGAATTAACATACCCTTTTTCCATAGAATAAACATGCACTTTTTACATTTGGGTGTTTTAAATACAAAGAATGATTATAATTAATAATTAAGATCTTTAAGTAATTACTTAATCTGTATAATATTGACCATTTACTCTATATTTATATTCAGGTATTATCACATATGCAACCATTTTAGATCCAGATCAGCTGGCACATCCATACCATCTAACTTGGATCTACACTGGTTGCATCATACGAAACCCTAATGAATCTAAAAGGGATGGATACACAATAAAGGCATATTTATGGATTAACCCTTTCCTCCATATATACACATTTTTATGCTTATGCGACCAGTGTAGATCCAGATCAGCCGGTACATCTAACATAATGAATATATAAACGAACAGTTAAGATCCTTATCAGATGGCACAGATGTGCTGGCTGATCTGGATCTAAACTGTTTGACCTTGCACTAAATGTGTTTTTTACGGAGGAAAGGTTTAAAGTGTTATGGGAAATTGGTAATACCTTTCAAGTGTCAGTTTGTTAGTTTTGTGATCAGTCATAGATAATTGGAGTGTAGGAGTTAATGTTTGACAAGTGTTAGTATGTGCCTACAAGTTCACTCCCTTGTAAAGTAATATGGCTTATGTTAGTGGTACTTGTCATACCTGTAAATTTGATTTTGAATATTTGTTTTTAAAATTATCATAAAAATGATAAATTGCCATTCACTTTTTTCAGTGCACCACAATTGTTAAATTGTTTATTGCTATTGTCTGTGTTATTTGATATGAATAGGCTGCACTGGCCTCTTAGGGCAAGAAATCTATACCTTATTATAGTTTGAAGTTGAAGTGGAATTTTCATTTTTTTGTCCATGAGCATTCCTGTACAATAAAAATATGTTTTTAGCCTGTTTCTGAAATGAATCAGTTTACCTTTAATCTCTGCCCATTCATGTAACTTGGTTGAGGTTTATTGTTTCCACCCCCTCATCAGTTTTATTTAGAATCTGGCTAGTATACAAACTGAATGGCAAGTTTAACTTAAGACAAGAATTAAACATGGTTGTCAGATTTTATATGCAGGTACATGTAAATTGAAATGATAAGACAAGTTTTTAATACTTGATACAGTTTCACTGTGCAACAAGATAGTATTATAATATTATGATCATATCCTACATTCTAAATGATGTTCAGTCATATAATATCTCTTGAATTCAACAGAACTGCAAAGTGTTTTGAAATATAACACTCTAATGTACTGATGATTATAAATCTTAAAGAAAAATGAATGTCAGTCAACCGAATTTTCTGCATACCTTTAGTGTATATCTGACCATCCTTTATCAACATAAATCATATTTAATAGAACCATTAACCCATACATTTTCTTGAAAGTTTTGTTTCATTTTAAGTAAGGGTCAGTCTATTCATTGTTTATAATCATGGTGTTTTAATAAAATATAGAGAAGATGACAGTGTAGACCCAGAATAGAATGTACGGATATGGAGGCTGGTCAGGGTCTACACTGGTATCAGTGCAGACAGATCAGGGCTACAAACATCACTCCATGCACAAGTGTGTTAAACACTTTGCTGCATGGACACAGTTTACATCCGTTGATCCAGATCTTCCTGCACATCTGTATTGTCTGATCAAAATCTACACTAGTCACTTTTAAATTGATTAGATTATTTCTGACCAAAAAGTAATCAGTGTAGAACACAGATGTGCAGGCTGGTCTGTATCTGCACTTATCACACATGGGTTACAAGATACATGTATAGCTGGTAAACATTGTTAAGTGTCCTAGTATTATCTACTGAAGTCATGAATAGTTCAAATTTTGAAATGATGCTTAAAAATTCAACATGTATACATTATATGAGTTGGTATTTATCTGTGTTAGTCTTTGGTATCTTCTTTCAGTTGTTTTTGTGTTTTAGCATTTTGCTTTCCTTTTGGCTTGTGTGGAAATTTTAAACTTGAGAGTCTGGTTATTGTTGGTCCATTTCACATGAAACCTGGCTTAACAATCTACTCCATCACGGGCTAAACTATTCTATCTGCTTCATATTTCTGTTCAGAACAGAATACTATTGCACTCGGCTGAAGTTATGAGTTATCTGTCAAATAATGATCTGGTCAACCTTCTTCACAATTCTGCACCATATAGCCTCTGCAAGTCCTTAATTATGTCCTGATTATTATCATGCAATTTTTGTTGTATTTCTTCAGTATTGATCTTTGACGGGTGTCACCATGGCAACAGAAGATGAGGTGAAGTTGGAGATGCTGAAGGATGAAGACGATGCTGAAAGTAAGATCACATGTCTATGCTCTCTAAATACAGCTGTGACTAACCCTTCTTTCCTCATATACGCCTTTATGGCAAGGGTGAACAGTGTAGATCAAGATCTGTGGGCACGTCTCATCAGGATCTACACTGTTCACTTTTTGATTCATAAGGTTACTTCTGACCAAAAGCAAACCATGCAGATCCTGATCAGACAGCATGAATATGCTGGCAGATCTGGATCTACACTGTTCACCCATGTGATAAAAGTCGTATGTTTGGAGTAAAGGGTTAATTCACAAATAAACCTGGTAAAATTCCATTTCATAAATAATCTGTGTGACACTAGTGGTATCTCTCTACAATTATCATGTTTCATGCTTTGTGAGACATGTCAGGTTGGTCTTATGCTCACAAAGTAAGTTTATTACAACAATATGCCAGCTGTATATTATGTATAACAAAGGTTCAGTTTAACTTGTTCAAGAGTGCAGTAGTACGAGTATACTTGCGATCCATAGTCAGTGTTTTTCTACTTATTTCTGAAGACTCAATTGCTAGAAGAATACATAGATCCATCTTTTTAATACCCATAAGGGAAAACTTACTCTCGCACTGATTTATAATTCTGAAATTACAAAAAGGCAGAATCTGTTTTCAACCAGGTATGTTCTCGTTAAAGGAGGGGCATGAAACATTGAACTCTGAATAAAAGAGGCACACTTTCTTCCCTTTCCACTGACATTTTCTTCTTTTGCACACGTTAAAAGCATTCAACTTAATTCTAGTTTAAATTCATGTAGCAGTGTGTTCTGCATATTTAGACATGGCTGGTGAATGTGCTGCAGTATATGTGTAATTCTCTATCATATGTGCTAAAGAAATGTTGCTTTCTCTTTTAAGCTTGTTTAGAACTAACTTAACTAGCAAGCTTTACATTTCTATATTCATTCAAAGTAGTTTGTGTGGGAAAGTAATGAATGCTGGAGCTCGAAAAGTGTTTGTACTTAGGAACATATGAACCTAAGTTATAAGCAGACATGAACCCCCAACATTTCTTTCTGACCAAGAAGAGAACATCATAGATCCTGATTAGCCTGTTCAGATGTGCATGCTGATTTGGATCTACACTGGTCCCTCATGGCACAGTATATCAGTCATATTCCATTTAGAAAAGGGGTCAATAGGTAAAAACAAAGTGGTTATTGTAAATGCAATGGAACCTTTGTTCATCAGATGTTGACTGATATTTCAACAGGTATTTTTTTTATTAAATTTGGGTCCCTTTCAGTTTTCTACTAAAAGGCTTTCACAAGCTCATAGGTCACGCTATCAAATCAACACAAGATATCATTTGGATATTTTTGTCTAGTGCTAAAGAAACTTGATTAGTTTTGAGAAACTTTTGTCAGTTTTGAGAAACTGCTGTGTAACAACCTGCAAAATCTTTAAATAGTAACAGTGGGTCATGTGATTGAAACAGCTTTTGTTATGCCTCAGTTCCTCTACTCATAATCTATAAAATTAATGATGTGTAGTATGGATCACTTTGAAGTTTCATTTAATTGAGTAGCATTAAATTATATAATAAACTTAACATCTAAAAGAATTGTAAAGAAGTATTGAAATAGTGTTTAGATTTTCCTGTAAGAAATGGTACAAAGTAAACTGTATTCTGTGTTCATGCAACAGTGAAGAAGGTGAATGCAGAGAAACCAGGTAGTGCCAGCAACCCTCCATGTATTGTGTAGTCACGAGCATGTCTAGTGTGTGCCAGAATGCTTAACCCCTTGTCAGTGGAACCACAGCAGAGGGGTGGGGTGGGATTGTAAGAACAAAATTTTGTGCATATTAAAATTTCAGGTAATGTTTTTTTTGTACAATATATCTAGGTGTTCCATTTAACCATTTGACATTTAAAAAAAAACAACTAATTTTCATCCCTATGATTTTAGTTGATGGGTCATTGTTTCCTGTGTAAGGGATATTTTGGATATTAATTAGCAGAATCCGTTTAAAATAATAAAAATGACCCTTGAGATTCAGGGCTAGCAGAACCTCTGATTCCTAACAATAATATTTATCCATGCATTCATAGCAACCTGAGGGTCAGTCTGAAAGCCTGGTCCAGATTTTAGGTTGGTTGGGCATTCGGCACATACTGCATTATAGCATAAAGTGAATTATGAACAGCAATTATAGTATACATGCATAAAAATAACACACTATATGTTGCATGATGTAATCAATTGAATTTAACATTGATCCATGCAGCTCATGTATGTCAAGACTGTGTGACACTTTATTGTTTCATTGATCATTAGAGTTGGTGCCCTAGACCAAAGAACTGTCTGTAGATCTGAAGTTGTACCCTGCACGGTCTCTGTTTATATTAACTCACTAACTTCTGTTTAGATAAGAAAATACTCTGGAAAGACTTTGACGAGGTCTTGTGTTCTGTTGGAAGACAGATTTAGTCTTTCCTGGTTTATTATTTCATATGGATTTAGGATTGCACTATATGTTTCAGCACATTTAAAAAAAAAATTATTCCAAGTCATTGCATGCATTTATGTATTTAAGTGTGTGTGTGTGTGTGTGTGTGTAGGGCATAGTTATTTGTTTCATTTACCTGTGTAAGTAGCAATCTGATTTCCATGACACCATCAGTGTATGATTTATACCAAAATTACATTATATGCTATTATTAAACTCAAATATGGTATGACAGTTTTGACACTGCTGTATAATTAGTATGAATTGATGAGTTTTGGAAGAAACTGTAAACATTGCCTAAGATACAATTTTATGAATGGAAAAGATTTTTACAGTTGGATTGGAATGCTGATCTTGTTTGTGCACTGTTCACTTCTTTGCAGCAAACCTTTGTTTCATTGTTGCACATTTCTGCTCTTAGCAAAAGCTTTCTTTTCATTTGTAATTTGTTTATGTTGATCTGTTTTCAGGCGTTCTTGACTGTAGCTTGATTTGTGTTGATTGTTCTATCATTCACTGACTGTCTGTTTCTTGTTCTCTATTTGAAGATGGCAATATCAACGGTGGTCTCAGTAAACAGCCTTATTTCACCTCAACCGGAAGTCTTGTTTTCACAGATCCTTACTTCGGTAAATAGATGCACTTGTTTCCTTGTTATACCACCAGTGGAAACCCCCGTGAATTGTTGTGATGTGTACATTCCTGCTGTATGCTAACCAGATAACCAGATTGCGGAATAAATCAATCACCGTTGCTTAAAGCAAGCTTAATTTCTTTTGTTTTCTTCAACCTATTCGGTAATCAGTATTTTGTTTTGTCTGTTGCTTGGATGATATATTTTGCTTAAAATTTTTTGTTACTGTCACTTTAGACAAGGCATGATGTATAGTTCAAAAACTTGTCGTAAAAATTTGATATTTGAGTAATGGATGTACATGTATTTCTTTGTTTAGTGTTAATTTTTTATTTGATTCAAGGTTCATGTCTGTAGGCAGACATAAAATTTGCTCTCCTGAGCTCACCAAAGCCAAAATATCACTTTGTAAAGCTTCTCATATTGTTGTTCAGTCTTTTGTCTATCTTTATTTCTGTTTATATGTTTAATTTAATTTCATAAACATAAATGTTAGTAAATGAATAATCCTTCATCATTTGCATCATTGTTGCTTGAATAAAAGTCAACTAGGTGGCTGCATACATCATCCATCATCCTTTAAACATTCTTCTTGGTTGTTGTGTTAGCCTTATTTGCAATTCAGGAAAAAGTGTTGTTGCTGAGCCAGATGATACACCTGATAAACCTGTGGCTGTCTTTTACATATGTTTCTATAAAAATTTAAATTTAGCAAATATTGTCTGTCAAGGAACTACAGGTCAGCTCAAAGAAAATCTTACTCATTATAAGCCATAATGGACAATAAAACTTGGCCACAAGGAGCATAATTGGGACTTGAAAATATAGTCTGAATGGTACAGATTGTCTTTAATTTAGGATGAAAATAATAATGTATATGTACAACTGAAAATGGGACTGGGAAATACTGGCAATATAAGGAGGTAGTTTTTTACTGAAAATCATGTACTGTATTTGACATTCAGGTGAGCAGTTAAATCACTTTGTCCGTTTTGTGTAAACTTTGTTGATTTATGGTTATATAAAGTCAAAATTTCTTTTTCTTCTATTTTGTCAGTTACGTTTACTAGATACATGTATCTACAAATGGGTTTACTGTGCACATTTTTCTTGCTTTTGATTTGATTTGTTCTTTCAAATTGGGTATAATGCTGGAGTTTTAGAAGCCCAAGTTTGTCAGTGTGTTAGCCATTGTGTTACATCAGATGTTGCCAACACTACGGAATGTTTCTCACCAAGGTTGTTGTTTGTTGTCTACTGTATAATAATTAATTTATTTCTTAAAAAGATTTCATGATAGTCCAGAAAAATACTTCTTGACAGGGACATTATTCTGTTCCTTTTGGAAATCACAAAACCTATTTGCAAGTTTTGAGTCAATCTCCAAGATTCTCCAAATAAGACCTTTGTTTAGGATTATCCCTTTCCTCCATAGACACACCTTTATTGCATGGGTGAACAGTTTTAATCCAGATCAGCCGGCACATCTGTGCTGCCTGATCAGGATCTTAACTGTTCGCTATATGATTTGTTACGTTATTTCTGACCAAATTGTGACCAGTGCAGATCCTGATCAGACAGCATAGATTTGTCAGCTGAGCTGGATCTACACTGGTTGCACATGTGTAAAAATGTGTATATATGGAGGAAAGGGTTATTACACTAAAACTGGAGACAAGTGCTCTGTATGTAAATGATTTACCATACTTTTATAAAACTTGTTGGTACCAATAATGCAATTTTAAATCATTGAAAGCTGATTGATTATGTTACTTGATCTGTTTTTGGTTTGCTTGGTCAGTATAATAATTACAGATGTGGGTGGAAGTTGTTCAAAGCTAATGGAATTAACTCTTAAATCATAATTTAATCTGTTGAATGGTAATGTTTGGTTTTGAATCATTAGAATATTTTAAAGAAAAAGGATTTGAATTGATTTGGGGTCAGAGTTCAACTGACTCAAAACTGAAAAAAGAAGCTTTATTTTCTCACAGAAATACATGAATCAAACACATGAATAGACATCTGTTTGCAGAGGATGTTGATTTCATTACTAGGGAAGAATACCTTTTATTACCTACCGATAGCATTACCTGTAGAGAACAACAATGTCTGCTGTCTTCAATATAGATTTTGTCAGCTTACCTACATGTATGGTTGTGTGCAGACAGTATCGATGATCAGTCAAGTGTTACAGAAACAGATTTAGTTGGGTTTAAGTATACTGGTGATTTATTGATTGATTCATGATTTTCGCATTGAACTTAGTGTTTAAGATGAATTTAATTTTTGAAGCTGGGTGAATACACTTGACACAGATGTCAAAACTTTGGTGATCATTTAGGTCTTCTGCTCAAAGATAGTATTAAGATAAAACTCCCAAGATTGGTTATTGGTCAAAGGTCAGTGGTCATTATTTTACCTCTCCAGTCTGTTAGTCAATCTTCAAACACACATTTAACAATAATTTTAGTGTACCAAAGTCAGTAAATAAAATATGTCAATGAAACCATTTATATGATCAAATAACTTCTTAATATGACTACTACTACACACTTGAGGTGATATTTGTGTTGGTTCACTGAACATCCACATTTTTTACTTATGTTTATTTATATTGAGGATACATAAACAAGGTACGCTCTGACATCCTTTAAGCTACATAGTTTGCAGAGATTTTAATTATAAAATGAATATTCATCTAATTATGATTCACATTTGACAAAAGTATGAGCTAATAGATTTATCTTTGCATCTTTTTGTTTAATTTAAAAGATTTAATTAGTTCGTCAAAACAACAATATTGTATGTCATGATAGGTCAAGTTTTATATACTCTAGATAATTAAGGTAAACCCTGCATGTACATATATTAAGAAAATAACCGAACAGCTTATGGTCTCGGTAAAGCTTACAAGTTGCATGATATTGAAAGCTTTTGAGATGTTTTGGTAAAGATAAATAATGTTGATGCAAGTATTTATTTCTTCAATGAAATCAAAATAGAGTTTTTCATATGATCAATCAATCATTTACAGTAAAATTGTGTAAAATATGAAGACTTCGGCTTCATGAATAATTGACATATAAAGTGTATAAACAAAGATGTCATCCTACGAGGTTGGTCGAGGGTCTGCTCCCCTTGAAGACTGGCCGGCAAGATCACGAACATCGTACAAGCAGATGACACATTTTGACGATCTAGATAAGCTCTCGTTGCCTTCAGGTAAATTTCATTACATGTTCATGAATTCAAAATTTCAATAGTATGTCATAATGTAACACTCTAGTTGAAGAATACACCAGGGGCTTAAGTGCCCTTAAATGCCTGTAATAAATTTGGAACCCAGTCTCAAAACTTGGGGGTCAATGGTTAGTTATAAAATAGGTCTCAAGATTTCTGTTTGGATTTGTCAGCCTCAAGTTAAGTGCACCAATTTTGTGAAGTCCACTCGGGGATATTTTAAAGATTTTGCAATCCATTAAAACAATATTCGTCCGATCACATTTAAATTGACTGGTATTGAAAACAAACCATTCAAGCATGTCAAGTTTTAAATGATTATTATGCAAATATACTGGTTATACTGGGCCATACCTGCATCTATTCATACATACTAATCTGTCATATGACTAAACTGAATGTTGTAATAATTATGGAAAATATTCAATGTTTATCACAAAGATTTTATATGTAGACATAGGTGGGTGGATTTTGTGTGCAACTTGAGATGGATTTTATGTCAATTTACCTTGAAGAAAGCTGAGCTAGTATGTAACTGCTGTATTTGTGTTTAAGAGACACATGTTTGCACAGTTGTTGAATTTATGGTTCATATGATTTGTAAAACATATCTGAGGCGATGAAGATAATTTAAAGTGAAGGACTGATTGAATAAGACAGCAGTTTATTCTGTGATATCTCGTAAATTGGATTGCTATAGTGTAAAATGGATTCTGCAAAGCTTGTTGATGATGATTCCATGGCTGTGACAGTAGAAGATGGTCAGTTGGTTTAATATTTAATTCTCTGTTTTATTCAATTTGGAAAATCTTGACAAGTCTGTTTAGGTGGTCTCTACAGTCTACATGATTGTAGTTTCGGTCTGGTTGGTATAGGTGTTGTTTGCTGTTTTAATTGAAAACTAAAGAGATGAAATTGTAAAGTTATACCTGCTGGTTTAAAGATGGAACAAAGGATGTTAGTGGATTGACCTGATGATTACAAATGCTGTGTAATTTTCCATTCATCATGACTGTGAATCATTATTATACCCCCGCTTGGAAGAAGAGGGGTGTATACTGTTTTGCCCTTGTCCGTCCGTCCGTCCATCCGTCCGTGTTTCCGTCTGTCCATAACAAAATTTCCGTCGCAGTTTTCTCAGCAACTATAACATGCAGCAGACTGATTCTTTGCTTATTGCTTCATCCTATAGTCCCATGTGGTGTAAAGTGATTTTATGCTCCTTGCTCATCTACTTCCTGTTTGTCGCATATTTTTAGATTTTGTTACTATATAGGTGCATTACATCAACCAAAGGGCATTTTTATTTTCCGTCTCAGTTTTCTAAGCAACTATAACATTCAGCAGCCTGATATTTTGCATATTGCTTTATACTATAGTCCCATATGATGTAAAGCAATTTTATGCTCCTTGCTCATCTACTTCCTGTTTACCGAATACTTACATTTTAACACATAATTGACATACTTGCACAATTTCCATCGCAGTTTTCTAAGCAACAACAACATGTAGCAGCCTGATATTTTGCATATTGCTTTATCCTACAGTCCTATATGGTGTACAGCGATTTTATGCTCCTAGCTCTTCTACTTCCTGTTTACCGATTACTTAGATTTTACACATAGATGACAAACTTGCACAATCCGTTGCAGTTTTCTAAGCAACTATAACATTCAGCAGCCTGATATTTTGCATATTGCTTTATACCATAGTCCCATATGGTGTAAAGCGATTTTATGCTCCTAGCTCTTCTACTTCCTGTTTACCGATTACTTAGATTTTACACATAGATGACAAACTTGCACAATCCGTTGCAGTTTTCTAAGCAACTATAACATTCAGCAGCCTGATATTTTGCATATTGCTTTATACCATAGTCCCATATGGTGTAAAGCGATTTTATGCTCCTTGCTCATCTACTTCCTGTTTACCGAATACTTATTTCTACACATAATTGACATACTTGCACAATTTCCGTAGCAGTTTTCTAAGCAACTACAACATGTAGCAGCCTGATATTTTGCATATTGCTTTATCCTGTAGTCCTATATGGTGTACAGCGATTTTATGCTCCTTGCTTATCTACTTCCTGTTTACCAACTGTTTTTAGCTTTAGTTACTATACAGGTGCGCTATATATATTATAATCCAAAGGGTATCTTTATTACTCTATAGGTGCATTACATAAACCAAAGCGTATCTAAGTTATTGAAAAATGCAAATTACATTTTGGATGTCATATTTCTCAAAGCAGGGGTATCGCTAGTGAGCATTAGCTCACAGATCTAATTGTAATTTTAAGTGTTGTCAATTCTGTGTAACAGAATGTTCTTTTAAAACTTTTAACCTGGGCTATTTGTATCCCAACACATTAAGGGACTAGGTACTACGAACCCTTCATTTTGAGAGCACTTTCTTTGCAGTTGTTAGAATCATTTCAAAATATATAGTATTAAGAGATTTTATCACATACACACATGCATGTTTCCCTATTATGGAACATATTGTAATTTTTGTCTGGTGTTTACTTTTTTTTGCATGTGTCTGTATTAAGCTGTATATTTGCTACTGCTAATTTGATTTCAATACACAACATAATCACATATGAGATAAATTGCTATATGTTTTTGACAAAAAATATAATTTTAAAAGTAAAAATTTAAAAAAGATCCCTTTAATATAGCCTGATATATACCTTCACTAGTGCTCACATAGTTTCTTTTTATCTGCTGAAAATGGTGAAAGTACATAAACCATGATTTTAAACATATCTTAAGGTATGTTTGTGAGATTTCTAATCCTTTTGCAGGATATGACCAGTATATTAATCATCATCTTGAAAATGGTTTTAAATACTTAGGGAGTAAAGTTAATAATAATGATAGAGTAATTTGAACCGTTTCATTTGGATATTGATAAATCCCAGGTGTCATCAGCTGTTGAAAGAAGTGTATGATAGGTTATCTCGAGTCATCTTCAAGTTGACTTTATTAACTGATTAACAATACTTAATCTCATAACCATTACTTCAACTACTCCACGCTGTCTGTTTAATCAAGATTTAAATGGCTAGCGTAATATATTAGAAATAACATTTAATAGGGTTTTTTTTAAGAAAAGTCCAGCTTTGTTATGAAAGTGTGCTCTTACACTTCAAGCAGATTATGAGATATTTTCATATCTGTGATGAAACTGGAAATTTACCTTAAAAAAACGGAAATTTTCACTGATAGTAATTATTAAGGACTGCCTGTCTTACTCTCCAAGGAAAGCAACTGTAACAGTTGAGCAGTTCACAAATATTGATGTTATGAATTTTGAATATAAATGTACAATCCTGCTGGAAGCAACATTTCTATGATTGAATATAGGAAATTTACACAAAAGCTGGAATAAGCTTCCAATATCTGGAATTATAACATTCAGGTCTTATTTTGGCCTTATTCCTGAACAGACTGACAAATTGATGCTGCTTCAGACAAAATTGATGCTGTTGACAGCTTGTGCAGTTTGACCACAGTTATCATGTAACTATATTGAGTAGTAAAAATATGTTACTTGAAAATAAACTCACTCATTGACAGTGTGCATGATTAGGTTCCTGTAATGTAAATACAGGTATTACCGGTAGTATGAAGGGGTTCTTATCGTTCATAAACAGATTAAGTACTGTTGAAATAAACTGAAGTTATAATACTATTGGTCCTGTTAGGTTGAAGCAGCTGTCTGCACTTACCTTTTACAGAATGCCTCTGCTCATTATTTCTTTAAGTCATCAGGACCTACTTTTATACAGATCTATGATTAAGTAATAATGATTTTTTTTCCAAGATGATGGTGGTGGAAGTATATCTGCAGATCCTCGAGGAGATGGCCAACCGGCTGTCAAGAAAAGGGTAAAACCCGCTTATTTCTTGTTTGTTATTATTCACTAAGTAACGGAAGTGAAAATGATTCATTTATTATACTTAATTAACCCTTTACCCAATTGGATAATTATGGCTGTTATTGATGGGCAAATAGTGTAGATCCAGATCAGACAGTATCTATGTGCCATCTGATCAGGATCAGTATATACACTGTTCACTTTTTGCATTATTTTTTTATATTTTTGACGAAAAAGTGAACTGTGTAGATCCTGATCAGATGGCACAAATGTGCCAGCTGATCTGAATCTAAACTTTTCTGACATGTAATAAAACCCACAATAAACGAAGTTAAGGGTTAAAAGAGCAAGAGATGATGAAAGCAAGATTAATGCTGCTTTTCCTCTATAGACCAAACTTTATTGCATGGGCGAACAGTGTAGATCCAGATCAGCCAACATACGTGCCGTCTGATCAGGCTCTGCACTGTTTGCTTTTTTATTTGTAAGGTTATTTCTGGCCAAAATGCGACCAGTGCAGATCCTGATCAGACGGCACGGATGTGCAAGCTGATCTGGATCTACACTGGTCGCACATGCGTAAAAATGCGTATATATGGAGGAAAGGGTTAATGAACTGATAAGTAATATCATTGATCTTACCTTTCTTCTTTGAGAAAACAAAGCTAAAATTTAGTTTGAACACAGACTGATATTATCTGCATACTATTGCACTGTTTACCTGTATCAGATGTTGTTTCTCATATACATAATTTGTATAAACACAAAGGAAACACAGATGTTTGAATTACAAAATGTTCAATTCAATTGAATCTTGTATGTTACAGTGTGTTAAAACAGTAATTACATGTATATTCTATGTGACAGTCAATAAAACACTCATTTGTTGATGTTAAACATCTTAACAGTTAAAATTTTATACTTAAACACTTTCTCCATATGTAAGGATTTTATTGTGTGTGCAACTGGTATAAACCCAGATCAGCCAGCACATTCAAAGTGTCTGATTTTGGTCTACACTATTCACTCCTTGGTCAGAACAGAAATAACTTAATGAATCAAAAGAAATAGTGCAGATCCTGATCAGATTGCAGATTTGGATCCACAGTGTTTACCCATAGGATAACAGCCATATCCCATGGAGTAAAGGGTCTCACAATATACACTGCCGTAATGCTCAAAGTTGTAAAATAAGTTATAACACCATACGCAGTCTGCATGAAATTACAAACTGCCTTGTAAATTATTCAACAGATTGTAGCATAAAAAGATTACCATGTACCTGGTGCAAGAACTTTTTTTTTTCGCTTTTAATAGTTTTACAGTACTCACAATAAAATTATTCCCATTTTCATTAAATCTCATATTTTCAAAGCATCACCATACAGTCTTTCACTTTCTTAGATCTTTATTGCAAATTTGATTTATATTTAGGGAAGGAACTTACTTTTCGATGATCGTGTGAGCCGAATAGACTATGTACTGGCCTGGGAGGTCCCAAAGAAGGAAAATGAAGACACGGCAAAAGCAAGAAAGGCTCGGGAAAACTTTGAGAAAAACTTGATAGAGGAAGGACTGAAACTGGAATATGACAAGGTAGTCTGTCTTCTGTATTGGATTATGTAAATTTATTAACTGAATTTATTAATTGAAAAAAAAACTAACAGTGTAGATCGGGCCAGAGCAAACTGTGTGGATGTACAGGATGATCCAAGTATGCACTTGTTACATATGGTCCCCTAAGTGAAATAACATTATCTTCTTCATATTTCTTTGATACTTATACAGGTTTTGCTCTATTAAAGATCACAAAACGAAATGTAAGCTGTGCTTAAATATTATATTATGAATATAATTATGTATATTTTCTCTTCCATGTTATGAAATATTAACTGTAAATATACTTTGACAGAGCGATGAGGAGGTTCACTACTGTAAAGTTCATGCTCCGTGGGAGGTGCTCACCAGATACGCCGAGATCCTCAAAATGAAGATGAGGATGAAGCAGGTAGTGTTTTAATCTGTTGTCTTGTTGAATTAACTTTTTACTCAATAGATACTGCTTTTATCCTGTGCAAACAGTTTAGATCCAGATCAGCCTGCACATCTGTGCAGTCTGATCAGGATCTACAGTAGTCACTTTAAGATTAATTAGGTTATTTCATGATGGAGAATTAACAGTGTAGATTCAGATCAGAATGCATGGATCTAGAGCTACACTCTATAAATTAGCACTTTGTCATGTGAAGTACGGACATTTTTAGGGATCACATGGACCTTGTTTGTCTATGTAAATAGATTGTTCTAAGATAAAATATCCTTTTACTATTACGAATAATGTGCATTTAGTTTAAAATATCAATCTTAATTTGTAGGACCTTAAATGTTTATTAACAGAAACTAAAAAACTGTATAATTTATCCCTATATCTTCTCCCTTTTCTGACAGTCTAAGCAGATCTCTGTTATTAGAAGTTACATGTATGTAGTTTGTTGTTGACTATTGCAGAGTTTCATGGCTGAGAAGATAGACCAGAAATTTTCAAAATGGGAGGTAAGCCAGCTGTAGCTTCTGTATCACCATCATATGTAAAGTCTGTATATACTCTGCATGATCTTGGTGGAAAAAACCTAGACTGGCTTGCTTAGATAATTACTCTACCGGTAGTTAAATAGTTACACTTCTGCTGAGAAAAGGTACATGAGCATATTGATACTGCAATATTTGGAGTAAAAAAAATTAAAATACAGTATACAAATAGAAATTTCTTCTTGTGCCTTTTCCAAAAATAATGATATTTTTCAATGTTAACATTTGTAGAAATCACACTAACTGTATTGGTGCAAATTAAATGATTCTGTTACATACATTTCTGTGCAAAACGTTAAGCAAGCGAGACTAGGTCATTGTAAACATCATTAATAAGTGGCATTATCCCAGTGTTATACAGGTCATAATAGTCTGTTCTCTTAACAGATTTTTATGTTCCGATCAAACTTTATTTATTTCACACTGATTTTGATATATGCTGTTCCAAGTTAAATTGGTCATGCTTGATTGTTACTTAATGGTTTGGTGCCATGATTTTATCGAAGACATCTCAAAAGAATATGATTATGATCCCCGGGTTGGACTTGAACCAACAATTTGTAGAATCAGCCCTTTGACCATGGTTCCTCAACAGAAGAATATTGTTATAAAAAAAACCTATATGGTAAAATTAGAATTGATAAATCTAATGGCAGAGTGACATTTACTGCAAAGGATGAAATTAGTTGCTTTATTCCTAAAGAGTTTTTAAATAAAAAACACACTGTTTAAAGGGAGAAATAATTAAGATTTTCCAAAGTCCTCTATCAAGATAAACTTAGTTGTAATGGTATTTATTAATTTTTTAAAGGAAACAGGAATTTTATACATTGTTTAGACATAGCAAGATACTAAAATTAAATTTTAGCTAGAACTGTTAACATTAGTTTGGCATTTGAAAATATTTTTTAGATTGAAATAAGAATAATATTTTCAAGCAAGCAGTATAGTCTTGGCTGTTTAACATTAATTTAGTTTAAAGCTGGGCTACAGCGCACTATATGTAAATTGTACTTGGAATGCACGTGTTAACTTCTTATGCAAAATTTCTTTGCTTTCTACATTTTATATTCATTTGAATGTTAATTCTTCCTAAAGAGACTCCCTCACAGATATCAAAGGGCAAATGGAATACATTTATATGTACATGTGTATGTATATGTACATATATGTCTGGATGGTGCGAGATAATTAGTGCTATTTTATGGGAATTGAACTTTTAAAGATTCGTTTAATACCGGTATTTCAAATTCTGTCAACTGATTTTAAAAATGAGTTTAATATCTGCATGATTGAAGACAAGCAATTTACAATAATGATGTACTTTCTCAATAGTACATTTTCTGTTCTTTTTAACACACCAGACTGTGGCTAAAAAGTAATGTTAATATAAAGGGTGTTATAGGAAGAATGTTTACAGCAGTCTGGGATAAAGGCCATGCCAAGTAACAACCTATAAAATATGTGTATTCTGATTAAATCAGGGTTAAATCAGACTGGTCTCCATTTCAGCCAATCAGATGCTTGAGATTTGAGACTGGTTTCTAATCTCAGTTTTATAACCTTGGGGCCGGGAAACAAAAATATTTGTATTTTATTTATAATTTAAATGTTTTCTATGTACTTTATAACTGTGAGAGTTTTGCTTTAACATGAACTATCTCAACATATACTTCTTTCAGAAGAAAAAACACCATTATATTGGATATAACAATTAACATTGGGCTATATTGCAATATTGTAATGGCTGATACCAGTATATTTTGTTACAGTGGTTATTGTTATTTTATTGCTTTGCTTTTTTATAACACAAGTATTCATGCATAATTTACAGGAGCCCATGGAAGTGGTGAGTATTGGTTTCCATGGAAACAATAGAAATCTGAGTGACACTGTTTGATGTAAACCATGTAATGAGTAATATGTGGACCGTAACTTTATAATGTTTGGTGCTTGAATGCTTTTGCCATTTGTGAAGCCTGACAGTGGGTTCACAAATAATGAATGAATGTGGAAGTAGGATATGAAGGATTTAGTATGAAACTAATGCATAAGCTTCTGTTTTCCATGCTTGACAGTTTTTGACCTGATCCCATGATATCCTTGGCATAATGTGGTGCCTTGATGCTACTTTAGATATTAGCTCTGCTATAATGTAACTGTCTTGCCTTTAAAAAATTACTCTTCTGCAATAGCTATATTAGTCCTTTACTCCATATAATATATAAGGGTTTTATCATGTGTGCTACTGGTGTAGATCCAGATTAGCCGGCACGTCCGTGCTTTTTGGTCAGAAATAACCTAATGAATCTAAAATCAAGCAGTGTAGATCCTGATCAGACAGCACGGATGTGCCAGCTTATCTGGATCTTCACTGTTCATCCATGTGATATCAGCCATCCCATGGAGAAAGGGATTAACTGCATTTTAACTCGATCATACTACAGGGGCATAAAATAGATGTTAAAAGCTATTTGATGTATTATGCTGTCCCCCTAAACAACTTTAATACCTGTTTAAGACATTTTTAGACCTACTGATTGCAGTATCCTTTTCGTCAATTTATTCTGAACATTTCAGAAGTCTCATTGTAGTTTATTATAATAGATTACTTGACAATTGTTTCCTAGATTGCAAACTGTTAGCAACAGTGTATATAAGGTTTGTTGAAAGAGGCAGAGGAACCACACCTCCAAGAAGGACTCAAACCAGTAACCTTATGGAGTTAGGATTCTGATGCTTGAGAGATAGGATTCTACTAGAATTTCTAGATCACTTTTCTCCATACTGTCTATATTCACCTATATTAACCCTTTACTCCATGTATACAAGTTTTATTGCATGTGGGACCAGTCCAGATCAGCTGGCACATTTGCTTCTTGACTAGAAATAACTTTTAATCTAGCAGCAAACAACATAGATCCTTATCAGATGGCACATATGCGTCGGCTGATCTGGTTCTACACTGTTTGCCCTTGCAAATAAAAATGAATATAAGGAGTAAAGGAGTTAGCAGGCTTTCCTTCTGTATCACATGTTTCTTGTTTTAATCCATGGCACAGCATTACTGTTGGTTCACCCAGCGCTTGGGGTCCGCAGGAAGCGGATGCATGTTGTGTACCTTTCATATCATGTTTGGATATACTCTGCCACATTCCATATTTAGGTCTGTCTGTGGAACTGGTTTAAATTTGCATACTTCATAAAGTTCTTGGTTACTCTTTACCATATTTTAAGCAGTTCTATGTTTTTTATGCATACTGCGTATGTGTAGGAAAAGAATGTATACTACAGAGGGAAACCACTATTGTCAGACAACATTTTGGTAACATGCATGTTGTTGTGGTTGTTGTTGTTGTTGACAGAGTTTTATTGTTCAAGAATGTTTTTTTTATCCATTACTGACTAGGTATTCACAATAGTAATTTCACTTGGGAAATCATAGTAACTTATTTTTTTTTGTAATGCCTATTATGAATGAAATATATAGATTACCCTCAAAGACTGACAAATACAGTGGTAGCAACTAACCAACCATACAAGAGACACACACATTTCATAACCGTCTCTATCCCCAATACAGGATTATCAGTTCAATTATGCCTATATACTGTTACCCACAATGATTGACATTCTGCATGGTTTGCATTTAGCATATTACCATAAAGGCAAGTAATTGAAACTGATAACTAACCTGAAATGAAGTACAGGGAGACTTTTTATGAGTAACCAGTGTGGCTTTATCATTTATAATTATAATGAGACAAGGTGCCTTTGGTATGTTATTTACACAACTGACATTTCCTTAAAGCTTATTTCAAAATGAGTTTAAACAATTATTAAATTTTAGTGGTCATGTAAGTTTTATCTTTCTGATCCATATGTAGTTACTCTTTTTTATAGCTTCAACCTTTCCTCCTATTATGTAGAATTTCATCTTTCTGTTTGAGATTTAGCACTATCTACAGTCATAACTGAATAATTTAATTGATAATTTGTTGCACTCATCAGACTTTAAAAGTTTTTTTTTCATATTCTAGTGAACACAATAAATTATTGATTTGAATAATAAAAAAATATATGTAGATACACTCAAAACATTCTGAATTACGCCAAGAAAACACTTCACTTTTGAATCATCAGTTGTAAAGACAGATCCAATGTCCTCATGTTTTTTTTTAATCAATTCTTGCAAAGCGTGCATTATCCATGCAATAACTAGTTTTACATCTTTCTGTTGTTGATATTACAAGAAAACTGTCTTGAAACTGACACTGCATTCAATTGTTCAAAAGATGAAGTAAAATTTCTTAACATCATATGTCTTTAGGGTCTGTCACACTATGACATTCTGGTCAACATTCTCAGAACGTTTCAATCGTTTATTTTTGAGCTTTCTAAAATGAGGATGATACATCTGGCATGTTATTAACGTTAAGTGTAACGCACCACTAGTGTGTGTCTAACGCACTGGAAGCATGTAACAGCGAACAAGTAAGAAAAATCTAAAACCATTGATGATTTGTCATCATAGATAAGCGTGATTCATGGACATTAGAGTAACGCTGAAATGACGCTCAATGGACAGTTTCTTTTTAGTCAACACTGCCTGTGCTAGGGGGCCATTCAGCTGTTGTTAACAGGTCGCAAGTGAGATGCTCATGGCAAAGTAAACAATTTGTAACAATCAAGTAATGCTTGAGTATTGACTGACTCACGATGGCCGATTGCACGAACTCTCTGCGAAAATTAGTAAAAATTTCACGAACTTTTTTTACGTTCATCAGCGTTTAAAATTAAACATTGAAGAATGCTGGTTTCAGTAAAATTTTTGTGCATGTTTAAAACTTATTTTCCGGACATTCACTAAAGTTCTCATTACGCACTTCTGGAGCTATCCCAGCAACCACGGACATCTAACAACGTTTCCTTAAATGTTGTAGAACGCTGACCAGATCGTCGTAGTGTGATGGCCCCATAAGTAATACAGTATTACTATGGTTGATTATAACCTTTACTACATATATACGCTGTTTTACATGTGTGCAATCAGTTTAGTTCCAAATCAGCTGGCCAATTTGTGCTGTCTGATCAGGATCTGCACTTTCGCTTTTTGATCAGAAATAACCTAATAAATCAAAATGAACAGTGCAGATCCTGATCAGATGGCACAGATATGCCAGCTGATCTGGATCTACACTGGTTGCACACACAAAAAAGGCGTATATTTGGAATAAAGGGATAATGAACACTTGTTTGATACTTCATTTTGCTGAAGGCTGCCTTATACAAATGACTGTTTGCACAGATTAATTTTACAACAGTTTGTTGTATTGACCCAGTAGACTAGATCTAGTACTGTTGAACTTCTTGTTTAATTTTTTCTGTTTAAATTGTTCTCCCATAATTTTGTTGCACATTTGATTCTCTTGTGTAAATGTGTTTTCACTTACAATAACAATTGTTTTGTTCTGTTTTATGTTGGATTAAAGAGTGACACCAGAACGGTAAAGTAAAACCTGGTCCCAAGGTTATAAAACTGAGATTGGAAACCAGTCTCAAATCTCAAGGATCTGATTGGCTGAAATGGCGACTGGTCGCCATTTCAGTCAATCAGATGCTTGAGATTTGAGACTGGTTTCCATGCCCAGTTTTATAACCTTGGGCACTAGTCTAAGTTAAAAGTATCAAGCAAAACTACCCATTGGAATAAGTCAATTATGTATTGCATTCATCAGGATGTGGAAACTTTTGGCAGAAATGAAAAGCTTCTCAATGATTTTCATGCTCTGATGAACCATTACTTATTGATTCATTCCTCACAGTACATGCACAATCCTCTAACCTTGACTAGAATACCTTTCATCCTTTTTCATTTTAGTGCACACTTAATTCAAAATTCATATTTAAGATAGAATGCAACCATCAACATGATCAAAGCTTGTAAATGTATACTGCATTTGATATGATTGATATACAGCACTTAACCTTAAATACTTGATCTTTTCATTGCTACAGTGTAGGTCTGCATTTTCCCCTTAATTGCATATAAAAAGGTTTTATTGCATTTGTGAACAGTGTAGATCCAGCCACCAGATCTGTCCCATCAGATCAGGATCTACATTGTTAGCGTTTTGATTCATTAGGTTATTTTTGACCTAGAAGATAACACTGTAGATCCTGGTCAGAAAGAACAGATGTGCTGGCTGATCTGGATCTACACAGTTCACACATGCAATAAAAGTCTTATATAAAATTATGGAGAAAAGAAGTAAAGAGGGATCTCAACTTCCAGAAGTTAAAAGATGAATCTATCAAACATGAAAATGTGCTATGAATTAGATATATTTCTATTGTGTTGTTGATGAAACAACAATAAAAGTCAAATATGAACATATGTAATTCATAATCAAGTCATTAAATACTAAGTACATGTTATAATCTCAAAGAAAATACACTCTTCCTTTAGTCCTGAGGCTTGATTGGTTGAAATAATACCAAATCTCCAACAAACCATTCATATGCGAGAATTTTTTAGACAACCCAGTTTTAATTTTTGTATATCGGATGCCTAGTCAGTTGAAACTGGAGATCAGTGTCTGATCCAGAGAAGCTGATTGGTTTTCATGGAACCAAAACTCTCATAAATTTAAACAATCACAAGCTTGATCTTCTTCAAGATTGGTCTCTGGTTTAATGATCTTTGGCCCAGTTTTAAATGTGTATAGATGTGTGTACAGTTTATTGTTGCATATTTTCAGAACCCTGTACAGGCTGTGAGCACATCGTTGTGGAATACCATTCTCAGAGTGAAGGATATTCTTACCAAACCATTCCAGCTGGATGAGGCCACCCTGCCTAAGATACACAAAGAGGGCACGCTTACCTATGTCAGGGATAGAGAGTATCTGTTAGTATTCTATATGTTTCACATCACCTAAGTTCTCTTCTTTTTATTTTAACCCTTTACCCTGTATATGCATTTTTTACGCATGTGCGACAAGTGTAGATCCTTATCAGGATCTGCACTGGCTCATTTTGGTCAGAAATAACCTAAAATAAATGAAAAAGCGAACAGTTCAGATCCTGATCAGATGGCACGGATATGCCAGCTGATCTGGATCTAAACTGTTCGCCCACACAATGAAGGTGTATCTATGGAGGAAAGGGTTAAAAGGATAGGATGCTTAAAATTATAAGCAATCGTCCTGTAAAATTGTATAAGATGGTATGCAAGTTTGCTGATACTTGTATCTTGCACTGTCAAATCCTTGAAGTAGGCCTGGGCTAGATCATTTCTATTGATTGACAGGTTCAACATTTAATGCTCACTAAAATGACTGTATTTCCTGCACAGAAACATACAAACCAAACATGAAAGATACATCAAAATTAAAAAAAATCATTAGAACAAGACTGGACTTGTCAATGGTTCTAACATCTTACACTTAATCAAAGTATTAAAATAGAAATTATCCTAGCCAAAGCAGTCTATTTGATATTACGATGTACACACGCAAAAGTGTCAAATATACAATATATCTTAAACAGTTGAACCTGGTGGATATACAAGCTGATCGGGGTCTACACTTATTGCAAGTGTGACAATGGCTGTGCAATTTTGAGAATTAAAGTTCTAAAAATAACTGATTCATATGGAATCCTCATTTTTATCACTCAGTTATTATTTTGTTCAGATAAAAATTAAAATGTGCCTTTTCTATGATTTTGATTCTATAATCTATAATTTTTATGAAAATTACACAATTTCCACTTTATAATTACTAATTGGTAAAGTAAGTTTATTTACATTTTTTTTTATCTTTTCTGTCCCCAACACAATTTGATATATTTTTATGGATGAAGTCAGCAGCTGCTGTGACTATTAAATGTAATAATGTTTTTTTTAGCTTGGAAAAATTGACTATGGAATGTATCAGTCAGCTATACAACATTGTGTTTGTAAAGTAAATGAGGAACTTTTGAAGTTTGTAAACATTGATGTCTCAGGATTACCATAAGTTCTGTCATATGTCATGATAAGTGGAATGGCATGTTGACTCTGACAGAGTAAATTAGAATACTAACTGATTGAAACAGGGCTAATTATCATCCTTATCTCTTAACCTTCAATATATTTTCATGGCTTGTATTTGTATTTTCATGTATTATGTTTGCATTTTAGATTTGATATACCGAAAGAGAAGGAGTTGTTTTTCAACAACCCAGAGAGAACCAGAATTGTTGACTTTATTCTGAGAAGAACAGCATTTGGTGATGATACCCAAGAGGCATACACATTTGGTAAGATAACCTAACATGATACAGTGACAAATGCTTTATTTAAATCCAAAAACATTTTGAATGAATAGCTTGTTAACTGTTTTGGTTTGCAATATCTATGTTTTTACTAAATGTTAATAGTACATTAATAGTTATTAACTCTTACATATATAATAGATTTTATCAATATTTGCACACAATGGATTAACTACATGTATACAGTCTAAAGCAGAGTTGTTTGTATTCAGCAAATGAAGTGAAATGTTGGCTTTCTCCAATATAGATATTAATAATACAATGTATTAACATTGTCTAAATAGCATCAAAAGATAATATAACCTGTGCAAATAGACTTTTGACTGTGCTTCCAGAATACCTTTTCTTCTTGCTTGCAAAATGATATGTTTATATTGCTATGTGCTTGTGTGTTTTAGATATTGATACATGTATATGATTGTGTACATGCTAACCTGCATTTTATTGTGAACTAAAACCTGAGACTGTATGATTATAAGCCATGTTTTATGGTCTTTAAAGTCCTTATCAGATGAAGATTTGTTCATAATAATAAATCAGATGAATGTTTCAGCTCCAACATATAATCCTGATAAAGTAGGTAGGTTTAGCAAAAAACCCCACTTGTGATTGCAGTATTTAGAAAGCAGCAACTTTAAAGTTCTGTTTGCCCATTGATCATCTAAAACCATTCAACTTCCTATCAGTAGTTTATGCCACTAATCATAGATGTAACACAAGTTTCAGAACCTTTCCACTTCCTGCCATTGAAATCCAGCCACTGACAACATCATGTTCATGAATTTTGTAGGCAGATACATACATAGATTGCTACAGATAGCAGAGCTCTCATAATTTAAAATATCTGCATGGCTGCTTTTGTTATTTTCTGTTATGATGTGCACACACTTTCGTGTTTGTTCATTAATAATTTACCTGATTGAAATAAGTCAATGACAGGATTTGGTACTTTTTGTTTCACAATTTATAATAAAAAGATCAGAAGTCTATCTTGCACATATAAGGCTCATCAATCTACTAATCCATGTGATTTTTGAAGTGTTTGGTGTGGTTAGCTAATGATATGTAGGCTCCAAAGCGTGTGTTCTAAATAACATGTTTTTATTTTATACTTTTCAGTGTACTATAGAATTTTCCTGGTGAAATAAAAATGGTATTTCACTGTTTTCAAACGGTGGAATATCATTTTTATTTTCACTGATTTTTTCACGTTGGTACGAAAACGCACATAACATACCAAATGAGAACGTTTAGAAATTGGGCTCATATTTGTATATTTGACGTCATAACGTCACGTCATAAACAAACGGTTTTGGTGCCATTTCTTGCAACTTTTCTGTCAAATTCATGCAAATTTTGCACTAAAAGCATAAAATAAAAAGAAAATTTGTTTTCACTAGTGAAAGATAGAAATATATTTCACTCGTGAACTCCAGAATTATGTATTCTCACTCGTGGCTTCGCCACTCGTGAAAATACGAATTCCGGAGCTAACTCAGTGAAATATATTTCTATCTTACACTGGTAAAAACAAATATCCTCTATATGATGCAGGCTTGACTAATCAAATAATTATTTAAATCACTTAGACAATATCAAATACAAAAAATGCATTAATGAATAAAATATCTATAAATCATACTTAGTAAGCAGTAGTTTGCCCACTTCTTTACAATAAAGGTTCTTTATAAAAAATCTGCATTTATTACCTGTGAATATGCCAATCAGAATAAATTTATAAACAAACATTCACAAAAACAAAAAATGTTTATTCATTGTAAAACAATACCCAACATAGCCAGAAATGCATGGAACTGTGTGCATGCAGCCCAAAGACAATCATGATGACTTGATTTTGCAAAAGACTTTTAAGAACTGATTAGAAAAAAAATTGGTTCTATACTGGTCATTGGAGTAACTGGTCTTGGCCCAACATTCTAATACTTGATACCTTTGAATTCAGTAACATTTATTTGTAATCAGTTTATGTGTATTTTAAATATGACATAATGTTGATTGCTGCCATTGAAACTGTTAGTTTTTAATTTCCAGAATGTAATTAAACAATTACAAATTTCCCTATGACCTATTAAATTTGGAACAGAGCTAGAATAGGACTTAAAAGCTTAACCCTTTCCTCCATAAATACGCATTTTCACGCATGTGTGACCAGTGTAGAACCAGATCGGCTGGTACATCCGTGCCGTCTGATCAGGATCTGCACTGGTCACGTTTGGTCAGAAATAATCTAACAAATCAAAAAGCAAACAGTTTAGATCCTGATCAGATGGCATGGATGTGCCGGCTGATCTGGATTTAAACTGTTTGCCCATGCAATAAAGGTGTATCTATGGAGGAAAGGGTTAAATAAAAAATTCTAACAGAGAATAAAAAGTAAATAGTAATGGTACTAGCTGATTGCCCTGTTTATTGACATATACTTTCTTTACCCAACAGCTTCTGATCAGTCTGAAGTCAGTTGTCTTTACATACTTTGTTTTTTCTCATTGGTTAATGGTATGAAATTTTTGGTGTCATTTCTTACCAGTAAATATGTCTCTCTGTCATAATTATTACCAACAGATATTCAACCAAAAGCTATTGTCTTTACAGAATATGTAGCAAGCTTGGAAACTGAGCTTAATTTCAACCATTAAACTGTGTAAGATTGGAGACTGGTCCCCAGTGTTGCCCTGATATGCATAGAAATCTTATGGACTGCTATATGTCCACTTGTTGTGCAACATGCATTTTAAATCATTCAAAATAGTTACCTGTAGATTCTTTCAGAAAAGTAACTATGAAATACAGATATTATACCATATTTAAATGAAGATTGAAGCAGAGGAAAAAGACTAACATACTCTGACCTTGTCACCTTGCTGTGATTTGTTGAGAGACTGAAACATGGTCACTTATTAACTGCATTGAAAAATCTTTTTCTTCAATGATGTTTGTTTTCAGTTATTTGAACTGAACTTAATATGCTAAGGTTTTTTTATAAGAGAAGGGGAGATAACTGATATACCAGTAACATGTATCTGTTATTATGTCTGAGAATATGAGACTGAGTTTAGTATTGTTAAATTGTTAACCATTTACTCCATTTTTATGTCTTTGTCACATTGGGAAACCAGAAAAGATCCAGATCATCTGGATCTACACTGTTTGCTTTTTCGTCTGATATAACTTAATAAATTGTAAAGCAGACAGTGTAGATCCTGATATGATGTCACAGATTTACTGGTTGTGCAGGATCTACACTGTTCTCCAGTGTGATAACAGAAATGTCCGATGGAGAAGAAGTTTAACTTGGACAGAAGTGGTTAACATGTTGAATTGAGCTATTATGTATATTGCAGGTATCAAGAAGATGTTAGCTGACTCCTACTACAGTGCAGCCTATCCTTTACATGAGGTAAGTAGGCACATAGCTATTGTACTACATGGCTCAATACTCCATGTGTGACCATTTTAGGTCCAGATCAGCCTGCATGTAGGGCCTGTCAAATCTAAAACTACACTGTTTGCTTCTTGGACAGGAATAAAAGAAATCTATTGTACATCCCTGTATTTATGTACCGGATGATCTAGATCTACACTTATTGCATGTGGGATATAAGCCTGATGTTAACTGTGTTAACCCTTTCCTCCATATATACGCCTTTTAATGCGTGTGTGACCAGAGTAGATCCAGATCAGCCATTCCATCCGTGCCATCTGATCAGGATCTGCACTGGTCTCATTATGGTCAAAAATAACCTAACGAATCAAAGCGAACAGTGCAGATCCTGGATCTATACTGTTCGCCCATGCAATAAAGGTGTGTATATGGAAAGGGTTTAGGGTGTTTACATAACTGTTTTAGAGAAAGCTACCTGTATTGTTTTGTGCAAGAAAGTACACACTGACCTAGTTTGTTATGACATTCCCATACAATTGTTATTTTTCGTGACTTAAAATAACTTAAGATTAAATCAACTTGTATCTTGAAAGAAAAATCTGCCAAAAATAACTTTTTTCTAATTTTTTTCTAAATATGGATTGTGTTATTGAGTTGTGATAAATATTAATTAGATGTTAAGGATGTATGATTAATTCATGACTTTCTTCAATGTACAAATTCAAACACTACTTCGAACATTGATTGAGGTGAAGATCCTTATAGGCTTTGACTATATACTTTCTCTGCTATATTTCAGGGACACTGGAAAGCTGGCTCAGCTAACAACCCGAGAAAAGTTCTGTATGATAACTGGGCATACTGGAGGAAGTTCTTCAAAATCCAACCTCTGGAATACATCAGGTAGCACAACATATGTTTTGAAAACAATTATGCTCTGTGCAAGACAGTTGGTTGTCTGAGACAATTGATTGTCTGAATATAGATGTATTGAAAGTGAAAACTGCAAAGATACATGCTATTTATCCTGATACTCCATGGATGTGGCTAAAGTGCCATGTGCAAAAAGTGTAGATCCAGATCAGCAGCCATCTGCATATTCTTTCAATCTGTTCTGTTACACTGTTAACCCATTCCTGTATAGACACACCTTTATTGCGTGGGCGAACAGTTTAGATCCAGATCAGCCGGCACATCCGTGCCGTCTTATCAGGATCTAAACTGTTCGCTTTTTGATTCATTAGGTTATTTCTGACCAAAATGCAACCAGTGCAGATCCTTATCAGACGGCACGGATGTGCCTGCTGATCTGGATCTACACTGGTCGCACACGCTTAAAAATGCATTATATCCAGGAAAGGGTTAATATCTTGGTCAAGAATAAATCTGATGGATCTTAAACAGTGTAGATCCTTATCAGACTGCACAGATGTGCATGTGGATCTGGGTTCACACTGGTCACTTATTTAATATAAGCTGTATTCATGGATAAAGAGTGTTAAAAGCAATATTGATAATGTTTTGCAATGCCAGGAAATTTTTTTTGCTCATATTAAAATAATCAAGGCTTTCAGTAGAGGGAGACTTGGGAGAAGTGGTCTCCCAAAAGTAACCAGTCTTCTTCCTTCTTTGAGCTCTGGGAGAAGTCATTTTGTATAGACTATATAGGGAAAGAGTGGTGTTGACTGCAAACTTCTCCATAATTCAGTAAAATAAAAAACTTTGCAAGTTTAGTGAGAGCCCTGATAATTATACAATATTTTAAAAGGTTCCCATGGCAGTTCTGAAATGACCTGTGGAACATGTTTGTGTGTGTGTTACAGGTATTTTTAACCAGCGAAGCTGGTTTTACTAATCACAATTCTGAAATCGGTATCAAACCAACTGGCAAACGGCGATTTACGCATTTCAGAGAAATCAGAGTAAATAAAGTAGTCCCCAAGTTTCCTGTTACGTGTTAAAGTTGGTATTAACTACGTCATGTTGATAGGATAAAACCGGTGCGGTGCATCAATGGTCAAATTCATCTGTACGACAGTTTGATTAAATGTAAAATCGGTGCGGTTCATATTTCTAGGACTTGATCGGTGCGGTGCAACAATGGTCAAACATTGTCCGTGTCCGCGATTTTTCACAATGAAGGAAACAATTGTATATTTCTTATTTCAAATAACTGCATAAACTTTCCCATCGATGGGGTCTCACTTTTTATATCATTTTTCGTGTTCATTATGTCTTTGGGATGTCAGTACACAGATTTCACTATTATAATTTTTTGCTTAAAACCCTTTACTCAATATATACGCCTTTCATCAAATAGGTTACCAGTTCAGGTCCCGATCAGCTGGCACAATAGTGCCATCTGATCTGGATCTAAAATTTGTGATTACTGGTCAGAAAAAAATGATCATAAAAGCGAACAGTTCAAATCCTAATCAGATCGCACAGATGATATGGATCTAAACTGTTCGCACAAGCTATGAAGGTATATCTATGGAGTAAATGGTTAACAGAAGCCTTCATCCAGATAAAACATGGAAACCCTTATTTCCACTATCATTTAGACAAGAGGAAGTTTTTTGCGAGTGAACCAATTTTTTTTGCTTTTTCGTAAATGGATACATGTACGAGGGATGATCTAAAATAACGTAGACTTTTGTTATAGTTTTTATATTATTCAAGATACCACAAATAAAATTACACAAGCTTTAATCGGAATATGTCCGGCATATTTTTACAGAATATCAGCAAAATAAAACATCACATAAAAGTTCTATGAACAATTAAAATCATACACTAACCGCTATCCAGCGCAGGTCAAATTTGATCTAATAACGTCAACGACGTTAATTCACGGGCGCAGCGTTAGCGAAGCGGCGTATGTTCTAAGTTTCTTTAAATAGACTCTGTCACCGGAATGCGATGGCGGGGAAACCATTGATCGAACATAGTAGTGTATCATTTCTGGTCAAAGTCTTGCAAGTGGATATGAAGCAATCAAAAATGGTCCTCTTCTCGCTGAAGAAACGACCGGGAATGCAATGCCCACAGTATCGCAGTACTTTAGCAACGGGCGTGTAACTGTTTAAATAACTCATTACAAATTAGTATTTGTTAATATATAACAAGTCTTTGCATTGTGGACACAGTCTGTGTAGCTGTTTACTCAGGTGTAATTAAAATTATAAATAACTTATTTATTCTTATTTGATAATTTATTACTTCGTATGATCCAAATACCAAACAAAAACATTTTTTGGAAAAAAATTGTTAATTAATTATAAACACACCTTGAAAAATTGTCATTTGTTCGGCAATATCCGTTGCACGGTACCTTTTCCAGTCTAGAATAGGTCGAAATGCGCCACAATAGTTAGACTTTAGTCCGCTTCAATTGCATCCCGGCTTGACGTCACTGTCGTAACGCCGATGTTTTTGTTTTTTCCTTACCCCAGGCCTATTTAATGGCTGTTCTGATTATAAGTATCTTGCATGAGTGTGAGGTGAAGATGGAAAAATCTGTCACCGAGGGGGAACTGTTTTTGCGGGAACGAGGCTCTGCCGAGTTCCCGCCAAAACAGTTCACCCGAGGTGACAGATTTTTCTATCTTTACCAAATGTCTCGTGCAAGATACTTTTTCTTGCATACCTTTACTGCTCATAAAATGTCTGTATATTTAAACAAACTTAATTTTGTTTCCTTATGAGAAATATTGACGTTAACGCAAACCTTATTTTTAAATGACGTCACTAACTTGAATTTATTACGTCAGAAACTTGATGACGTGACGTCACCATGCAGCACGCGAACGGTATCTTTTCCCTAGGGAAAAGATAAGATTTTCTTTCCCTGGTAAATCACGCGGAAATATTTATCCGGTATGCAAGAATGTATAAAAAACACTGGTGCCACTTAAAAACTAGAGCTCGGCTTAGGGAAGTTTTCATTTGCATCTACTTAATTATTACAGCTTTTCATGAGGTGATTTTCAAAGACCATGACAGAATTTTATAATAGCGCGTATTTCCGGGCGATCTGACGGCGACATTTCTGACGTTTTAACGTTGGTGATAGCTCTCTGAAATATTGACTGTTTTTAAAACTCATGGTCAGAATGACCTAAAATTTCGGCCTGACATCATTTGTATACCGGGCTTTGACGTTGCGAAGTTTGGCTCTTTTTCCACTAGTAGTTTTGTTTTTATTGACAGGTATATGCTTATTAAAGATCAATGGCAACGGCGTGCGCCGCTAACGTGTTACCATGGTTATTCAAATAAGCGACGCGCTTTTGAAATCGATTTAATATATGAATATTTTAGCTCAGTTTGTTACGTTTGTGTTCTGATTTAATTAAGTATATAATTTATTGCGAACGTGTTTCAAATTAAGATGCAATTACAAAAGTCTACGTAATTTTGGATCATCCCTCGTATGAGAATCATGGCACTGGTTATTCTCAATAAGCAAAATCGCTTCGCTGGTTTTCTGTACTTTCAGTACTTTGATTTATATTATGTATTCTGAACTAAACAGTACAATAAAGTGACTGAAATTTCAGGAATTACTATGGAGCCCAGATTGGCCTGTATTTTGCTTGGTTGGGATTCTACACACAGATGTTGGTTGTACCATCCATTGTGGGCTTGCTCATCTTTCTGTACGGTATCATCTACATGAAGGACAGTTATCCCAGGTAAGATGATCAAAGTATTAAATGCAAAGTTTGTTACCCTGTGAGAAAACAGTATGAGTGGCATTGTTATAAGAAACAATCTGATCACATTTACACTGTGAGCATTGAAATTTTATCAGAAGACATATTTCAACCTCTGTCGAGTACTTGTAATATAATGCTGCTATTGCTGTGTCAAAGATTACAAAAACTTACTTTGTCAATGATAGAACTGAATTGTGGATGTAATATACAGAGTCTTGCTTCACAGTGCAAGAAATAGCAAACATTAGTCACATGTTTCAATTTTCTGAAAAAAGCTCAGTTGCATTTGTATGTGGTTGGCAGCTTTCATGATTCAATTTTCCATTCACAACAAAATCTCTTGTCCTTAACTTAAAATAAATAAATTATAAGTAGCTTATATATTTTATTACTGTGTTTCCAGTATTGAAGTATGCAACCAGACATTAGACATCACAATGTGTCCGATGTGTGACTACCAGTGTCCATATTGGAAGCTGAATGCCACATGTGCAGACTCCAAGTACAGCCGCATGTTTGACAACAATGGAACAGTCTTCTTTGCCATCTTTATGTCTCTTTGGGGTAAATAATTGAAATCATTGTATTTTGCATGATTAGTGTTTACTCTTATGTTGGGCATTCAGAAATATGCTATTAAACTGCGACTACAATGCTCTAAGTGGTCATTATAGTGGGAATGAAAATTATATTTAACTGGAAAGTGGGACAGGATAGTGGTACGGTGTTAGTAAGAACTATAAATTAAAACACATAAAGGAAAGTTACTACAGTACTTCACAGAACTGTTTGGCTGTTAACCTTTCACTCCATGTGATATGACTGTTTCCCCATTGGAGATCCAAATCAGCAAGCATATTCATTCCAACTGATCAGGATCTACAATGTTCATGTTAGATTCATTAAGTTATTTCCACAAGGAAGCTAACAGATCAAGATCAGAAGGCATGGTCAAACACATATCCATTGAGTAAAGGGTTAAATTTGTGGTCTTGTTTTATTATGGTATTCAAATGTTCTTTATTCTGTTTCAAATTACAATTTATAATTTTCTCTTGTATTTAGACATTTTGCTCTTCATTCCTATGAAACATTGTCCAGTTTACATTTGAGATGTAATACTGAAACTAATTCCTGGTTTCAGGCACATTGTTCTTAGAGTTCTGGAAGCGGAAACAAGCTGTCATACAGTTTAATTGGGATCTAGTGGACTTCGTCAAAGAAGAGGTAAGGAGACCTGATTGCCGGGCACCCTAGTTTTTTCTGATGACACTTACTGGATATTTAATATTTCTAAGTTTCAAGAACTTTTAGAATTTTTAAGTTTCACAGATGAACAGCTTAAGCCACTGACACAGGTGACTTAGTGATATATTCAATTTTTTTATCACAGTGTTTGGAATGTCAACTTTACTTTATAAAAGGAATTGAAAGTTACTTCTAAGAATGATCATACCTGTACGCGTAGAATCAGTTTGGGTGAGCGGTGACTCAGCCTGATATGTAGTTAGCTAGTGCGCAGTATCTTTGAATTCATGCATTTAACATAGAATTGATGTGATTTAAAAAAATTAGTAGTACAGGATTGGAAAAGTGTTGCTCAGAGTAACTAATATAACTAGCATAACCTGCTTATAATTTCAGAATTTTCTGTCTTTTGTTGATTTATATTTAAATTGTTTCTATTTTACATCAGGAACCGCCACGTCCGGAGTATTTAGCTAAGCTGGCAAACTACCCTCGTATGAAGGTGAACCCTATCACAGGTATGAAGGAGCCTCACCTGCCGTTCTGGAGACGTCGCTTCCCTATCTACATGCTCAGCTATGGTTTCATGCTGTTCACTGTAAGTTGTCTTTTACAGTAGTAGTTAACTAGATTATGTGAATGATAACAAAAAAGAATCTTGTGTCAAACTATAAAAGTCTTTGTTTTATTAATATTCAAAAAGTAAGGCCGTAAGTGTGATTTAAATGAAAAGAAATAGGTAAGAGCAGTTACCTACAATTGATTATAGTAAACATACAGTATCTTTTTCAACTTTTTGTGGCTTATTGTGCAAAAGAAGAGGCAGACTCGTAATGTTCTTGTGATCTGGTAATGATGAAAGCAGTGTTATCCTCTGGTGTAGACATTAACTTAAACATGAAAATTGCCTGTATAAAATATATAATTATCGTGAATACAACTGCTTCAAGCGCTAATTGTCAACATGCAGAATTAACTGCTTTTTTAAAGAAATTGGATTCTTGATATTTATTTTTTTTATTAAACACTTCATATCAATAAGTTTTGTTGAACTGAAAGATAAAACATAATAATATTATCATTACCATTTAAAAATGGACTTATACAGCTCACACATATAAAATCGAGGGTTGGATGCAAGATTGTCGTTACTACATTGAAATAAAGAAGGAGTTACGACAGTCTTGCATGCAACCCTTGTATAAACTTTTGTCTGACAATTCTTTTTACCTCTTTCTTACTTAACTTGAAAAAAATAATTATGTTCTGTTGTATTGTGGGTAAACCAAAATCTTATTTTGTATAATATAAATGTTACTGAGTTTATTTTTATCAGAACATTCATTTGTGATAATACAAGTGACATAAGATTGCAGTTTGTCTGAATTTCTCCTTCTGATACTAAGTAATTTAAAAATTCTGACTGTGCACAGGAATTGTGTTATTACAATAATAAAGATACTTTGATACTTGTTAATGAAAATGCAACAGATGTTTTGGAATTGTGATGTTTCAGATGTGTTTAGCAGTAGGAGGTGTGGTGGGTGTTATAGCGTACCGAATTTCCGTGTTGGCCTCCCTGCAGCTTCTTGACCGTGACGCAAAAGGCAGTAACTCGACAATCGACCAGGCGAAACACGCTGTGACTACGAATGCTAACCTTATCACCACAGTCACTGCTGCCTGTATCAACTTGATTCTCATCATGATACTCAACATTGTGAGCATAATCTATTATTGTATTGTGGAGAATACATTTAGAGTTAAATTCAAAGTTTTAAACTTGAGAGATTTCATACCAATGACTTTTGATGGTATAAATTCTAAATGTACTTTTATATGTGAAATGATTTTACCATCAGAATATTGATTTATAGCTTAATTATTTTTTTATCAATTTCTTCATCATATAATAACATCATCATCATCATCTTATCATTATCATGAAAATCATATCATCATGATCACCATCATCATCATAAACATTATATCATCATCATCATCATCATGATCATTATAATATCATCATCAACATTTAACCTATTTAATTGATTACTTACAGATCTATTCCCGAGTGGCTATATGGTTGACAGATTTTGAGTGTTTGAGAACACAGAGTGAATATGATGACAGTATCAACATAAAGCTCTTCTCTCTGCAGTTTGTCAACTATTACTCTTCCATTATATACATTGCTTTCTTCAAAGGAAGGTTAGTGTCATATTATTTCTTATTTTGAATGAGGTGACGTACAGTAGGTGTTCAAAATCAGGTGTAGTTCTGATTTGAAGAAATTTCAAAATATACTTAGCTAGAAAAAAGTTGCAACCTTCTTTTCTGCTAGAAAGATAGTATATTGCATATATTAAACAATAGCAAGATCAGGGCCCAAGATCATAAAACTCAGCTTGGTGACCATTTCCAAATCTCGTGCATCTGATTGGCTGAAATGGTGACCATTTCTTGAGATTTGAGACTGGTTGCCACCATTTCAGCCAATCAGATGCTTGAAATTTGAGATTGGTCTCCAGATTTTGTTTGATAACCTTGGGCACATGGCTCAGAAGAATGAGTGAGAAATTAGAATTAAGCAAGTAATTTGTTGAAATCAGTCACGTTCAGCCATTCACCAAGTCATTGACAAACTTGAGTTTGTCGGTTGGTGACCAGTTATAGTTTTATGATCCTGGGACCACTTCTTTTTAAATATTTAAAATATAAATGGATATGTAATATCAGATTTTTGCTAATTATACAGCATAAATGCAGGTTTAAACTTATACACACTAATCCTTTTGATGATAATTTACACAAACTAAGAGATTCATACAATCTGAGGTATTATATAGATATATATTCAGACATTGTTTTAAGTATGTTTACTTGACATCAACTAATTGACAATTTTCAGGCTTGTTGGACGACCTGGTGCTTACAATGAGGCTTTTGGTGCAAGGCAGGAAGAGGTGGGTTTTCTTAATTGAATTGTTTACATTTAATGTAAAGATTATCAGTTTCAAACAAAGTACAATGTAGGTACATATATACTTTAATGGCAAAGAAAATTTTGTTAGGCAATCAAAAGATCAAATTCCCAAAAAGACAATTCATTAAATGCTATAATAATTTAAATTCAGTTAAATCATAATTAATTCAAAATAGCAGTCAGATGCCATTTCTATACTAATGTATCATCATTTCTTTTATAAATTAATTATGTTTTAATTCCAACCATAATTATACTTCAAATTAAATTATTTACTGGTAGCTTTATGTGCTTTTGCTGTTCTCAAAGAAAAAACAAAAACACTTTTGATAATTGCTTTAGGGAAACTGCCAAAATATGTCACATACAACTCTAAATTTTCCCAAAGCTTAAATAGCCAGATATGAAAATACATTGTATATAAAAGCAAAGAATATAATGTAACTTGTCTAAAAAATGGCAAAACTCTGCTTCAAAATTTAAGAGAACTTTTACCTATCTAGAGATTAGAATGTGTACTGTCAGTAATGTTATTATGCTTGACAAGTGCCTGTAACATTTCAGTGTGGTTCTGGTGGCTGTCTTATAGAACTGTGTATACAACTTGCCATTATCATGGCCGGCAAGCAGATCATACAAAACAACTTACTGGAAATTGTGCTTCCGTAAGTAGCCTGTTCTATTACATCTCATCGTACTGTTCTATTCGTTAATTACATTTAAAATGTACAGGTAACTTAAAAGTATTAAATAATCATTTTGATTAGTTCTCAAGAAAAAAAATTCTTTGGTAGAAGAAATGGCTTTTATCTATGTTTGAACAGTCTAGATCCAGATCAGATGGCGTGTATGTAGGTTCAGCAGAACTGGGTCTAGACTGTTGGCACATGTGATATAGTTTTGTATCATTTAATTTCGGGAGGATCAAATTTCACGCAAATGACATAAGTGACATTTTGGCGAGGGCTTTAATTCGAGCACATGTATTATTCTAGTAAGACTAGATATTCAATGGTTTGATTTTGCTAGGGTTGAAATTTGCAAACATACCCTATCGCGAAATACGCGAAAATTAAACCACCGAGAAATATAATGATACCACAGTAATTCGTATAATGGTTAACAACTAGTCTCTGGAAGATAATGGTTGTCTATATTTAGAGGAGATCTTGTAAATTACAGCAAACTGATCAAGATGATGAAGAGGGTGTATCGTCGGAAGGTGCTGAAGGAGACAGCTGAGCAGAAAGCTAAGCTAGCAGCGTGGGAGAAAGACTACCAGCTCATGGAACACACTTCACTTTACCAAGAATATCTAGAAATGGGTAAGTTTATTTGATGGAAATTACAGGCTTTTCCCTCAGTTATTAGACTTTATTAACCCCTTACTAAATTAATGGCTTATATCCCATGTGCAACCAGTTGTAAACTTGTTTATTTTCTTAAACACCTATTCTACATAAAAATATTCAATATTGTTGGACATAATATATATATGCAACACATATTTATAGGTAATTACAGAAAACAGTAAACATAACCAGTTTAGATCAGCTTACTCATGTGTTGGTCATGTTACATAATGTTAGCTTTCAAATTTATTTAATAGATACTATCTGAAAGTAAGAAGTGACCATGAAATATTGGTCAGACTGCAAGAATTTGTAGGCTGTTCTGGATCTGCTATGGTTGGATTGGTAAATTTTTGCATTTGGTGACGGATGTTGAGAATGGATGTGCATATATTTACACACTAATACTTAAAACAGTATATTGTTATACAATAGCACAATTTTGATGTTTGTGGCTGTATTTACAGTGCTGCAGTTTGGGTTTCTGACAATATTTGTGGCAGCATTCCCTCTTGGACCACTGTGTTGTTTGCTCAACAATGTGATTGAGATTCGTTCAGATGCCCTGAAGTTCACTACCGACCTTAGACGACCCCTGGGAGAAAGAGCAGGCGATATAGGTATTGCTGTTACAATCTGTGAACTCTTGTTTCGCTTCTTGACCTCCCATGTGTGATACAGCTGCCTTGATAGGTGTGGCTTATTATTTAGTTGTGAGAGAGGGAATGATTGGAATGATACAGAAAGCTATAAAATTTCTTTTTCAGTTTAAGTCAAAACAACAAATAAATCTGCAATAGCACAAAAGAAGCTGTACACTAAATAATATTCTAGGGTTGCTATTTCAATTTCCAGACATCATATCAGTGCATCATTTTGATTCCTTTGCAGACATAAAGCTGTGGTCCTATTAACTGAGAGAACCTGGGCTAAAGGTTTTAAAACTGAAATTTGAAACCAGTATCAAATCTCAAGCATTTGATTGGCTGAAAAAGAGACAAGTCTACATTTCAGCCAATCAGATCCTTCAGATTTGAGACTGGTTTTCATTATCAGTTTTATCATCTTGGGCACTGATCTCAAGTGGGAAGGTGATCTAAGCTATGCAGCCAAGTTTAAAATGTTTGGTTATATGGTGAAAAATTCTGATAATGTTATGTAAAGAATAACAACATACAATGTAGACTGTTTTATTTGTATTAGGTAATTGCTGGCTTACCTTACAAAGCCATTTGTTTATTTTTCCAGGTATTTGGTATCACATCCTGTATTCTATTTCAAGGTTGGCAATAGTATCCAATGTAAGTATCACATTCATAAAGTACTAAACTAATTATTATGTCTCCCCCCCTCTGGGGGAGACATATTGTTTTTGCCTTGTCCGTCTGTCCGTCAGTCCGTCTGTCACACTTCGTTTCCGCTCAATAACTGGAGTACCCTTTGACCCAGAGCCTTCAAACTTCATAGGGTGATAGCCCTTATTGAGTAAAAGAACCCTATTGATTTTGGGGTCAGTAGGTCAAAGGTCACAGGGGCTCGAAGTGTGAAAACCGTTTCTGCTCAATAACTCCAGTACCTTTTGACCCAGAGCCTTCAAATTTCATAGGGTGATAGCCCTTATTGAGTAGAAGAACCCTATTGATTTTGGGGTCAGTAGGTCAAAGGTCAAGGTCACAGGGGCCCGAAGTGTGAAAACTGTTTCCACTCAATAACTCGAGTACCCTTTGACCCAGAGCATTCAAACTTCATAGGGTGATAGCCCTTATTGAGTAAAAGAACCCTGTTGATTTTGGGGTCAGTAGGTCAAAGGTCAAGGTCACAGGGGCCCGAAGTGTGAAAACCGTTTCCGCTCAATGACTCGAGTACCCTTTGACCCAGAGCCTTCAAATTTCATAGGGTGATAGCCCTTATTGAGTAGAAGAACCCTATTGATTTTGGGGTCAGTAGGTCAAAGGTCAAGGTCACAGGGGCCCGAAGTGTGAAAACCGTTTCCGCTCAATAACTCGAGTACCCTTTGACCCAGAGCCTTCAAACTTCATAGGGTGATAGCCCTTATTGAGTAGAAGAACCCTATTGATTTTGGGGTCAGTAGGTCAAAGGTCAAGGTCACAGGGGCCCGATGAGTGAGAATGGTTTCCTCTCACTAACTGGAGTTTTATTTTACCTAGAGCCTACAAACTTCATACAATGGTTGCTGTTACAGCCTTGAAGAACCCTGTTGACTTTGGGGTATTTAGGCCAGACTTCAACATCACAGGGGCCCGTAGAGTTAATATATATATATATGTGCATGTTCATTATACCATAATAAATGACACAGGCTTCCTTTTCAAAAAGGTGATATCACTTCCTTGGCCTTCATTCAATAGGGCGACGGGGGGAGACATGCGTTTTTCATTATACCTACATGTATAATTTACAAGGCAAAATGTTTAGCCCAGATTGAAAGTTTGAAACTGGGTGATCTTGGTTTAAAACACAGTCAGATGGTTAAACCATAGGAACAGTATTTTACCGCTCATTTTTCATTCAATTGTCATCTGACGTTTGTTTTAAAAAAATTAGTCTTGGTGATTTGTAGGACAAGGTCATGTTTTTTTCATATGTTCCTCTTGGTTAAAAAATTAGAACATTACATGTAATTGCAATGTGCACAACTTGATCTTTCACTTAGCGGAGCATCTGTTCAATATATCAAAGCAGTAAACAGACAATACAATTTAACCCTTTCCTCCATATATACGCATTTTTATGTGTGACCAGTGTAGATCAAGATCAGCTGTCACATCCGTGCCATTGTCAGAGATAACCTAACAAATAAAAAAGCGAACAGTTTAGATCCTGATCATACAGCACAGTTGTGCGGGCTGATCTGGATCTAAACTGTTTGCCCTCGCAATAAAGGTGTATCTATGAAGGACTACAATAGCACCTCATGGATATAGGACAAATCAATAGATGATTAGTTGAGCAGTCTAGCTGTAAAGAGCCATTTCACCACTGATAATGTTCTGTACCAATTTCAAGGGTCGGTCTACCAACAAATTTAAAATAGAACAAAATATAAAGAATCAAAATACACATATATGAAATTTCCTCATGGCTTTATCTTTTCTTGATACATAAATAGTGAATGACCTTTACTCCATGGGATATGGCTATTTTCCTATAGCACACAGAGTTGATCCAGATCAGCCTGCACAGAATCTACACCGACACTTAAAGGTATATTGGGTTATTTCTGACCGAGGTGATCAGTGTTAATCCTGATAAGACAGCACAGATGTGCCATCTGATCTGGGTCTACACTGGTTGCAGATGTGTTAAAAGGCATATTTATGGAGTAAAAAGTTAGTTATATAGATAATTTAATTGAATAAATTTATTTTCTTTTTAACAGGAAATTTTCTTATACTAGTTACATGTTGATATTTTTCTGCAGGCATTTATCATAGCTTTGACGTCAGACTTTATCCCTCGTCTAGTCTATGTATATTACGTCAGTGATGAAGGGTCATTGAAAGGTTACACCAACTGGACACTGTCATACTTCAACACATCAGATTTCTCGGACGATAAAAGATACCATGACGATAGTTCAGACAATATCACTATCTGCAGGTAGGTGAAAACATATTGCAGATGTTTGGAATACACTAAGAATGTTCCATTCATATTCGATGTTTTGGCTTAATCTTCCTAGGATAAATACCTGTTGTAGCTAGTTTTTATGCTCCCACAAAGTGGGAGGCATATAGAGTTGCACTCGTCCGTCCGTACGTCCCCAAATTTTGTGGCATCAACTCCTCCTAAACTATAAGGCAGATTTCTTTCAAACTTGCACAGATGATCAAGCAGGATGTGTAGATGATAGTAAAGAAAGGATGTTTTCCTGCGACTCTTTTTACCAGAGTTATGGCCCTTTGTTAATTTCAGTAGTTAAATCTTGTGGCGTCAACTCCTCCTAAACTATAAGACGGATTTCTTCCAAACTTGCACAGATGATCAAGCAGGATGTGTAGATGATCTTGAAGAAAGGATTTTTTCCTGAGACCATTTTTACCAGAGTTATGGCCCTTTGTTTGTTTTTTTCAGTAATAATATCTTGTGGCATCAACTCCTCATTTACTTTTGGACAGATTTCTTTCTAACTTGCACACATGATCAAGCTGGATGGGTAGATGATCATAAAGAAAAGATTTTTTCCTGCTGCCATTTTTACTACAGTTATGGCCCTTTGTTTATTTCACTTACAAAATTTTGTGGCATCAACTCCACATTTTCTATTTAGCTGGTTTCTTTCAAACTTGCACAGATGATTAGACATGATGTGAAGATTGTTGTAAAGAACATTGTCTTGCAACAATTTTCACCAGAGTTATGGCCCTTTGTTTATGTAGTTATTAAATTTTGTGGCACTTAATCCTCATTTACTAATAATGATCACCACATGTTGTTAACACCTGGTCCAAAATTTGTTGTTGCAGCAGTGGGGGCATCAGTGTCCTGAGGACACAGTCTAGTTTTAGCAATTAACCTTGTAATTTTAAAACTCTTAATTCATTTAATTGAGTAACCTTTCCATTAATTTAGGCAAGTCCATTTATTGTTCATAGGGGTGCTTTACTGAAATTTTGGAATGTCAGTTTTGAATTAATTTCAGTAAAATATGGTTGTTTTCTTTTTACTGTTGAATATCAAAACTTTCATTTTCACTTGTGGCTGCCACACTGTGAGGATATAAGGTTCAGTATTTACCTGATGAAATGAAAAGCAATATTCCACTGAAACAAACAACATATCCTGCATTGTGTTTTCAGGTATCGTGATTTCCGAAACCCACCAGGTCCTGATGAGTATGAATATTCTCAGAGTCACTGGCATGTCCTCGCTGCCAGATTCGCCTTTGTTGTTGTGTTTGAGGTAGGCAACAAATCTTCTGTGATTACTTTTTTATTACACATTGTTTGAATCAGTTAGTGTGGGATATATATTAACCCTTTCCTCCATAGATACACCTTTATGGCATGGGCAAACAGTGTAGATACAGATCAGCTGGCATATCCGTGCCACCTGATCAGGATACGCACTGTTCATGTTTGGATTTATTAGGTTATTTCTGACTAAAAAGCGACCAGTGAAGATCCTGATCAGATGGCGCAGATGTACCGGCTGATCTGGACCTACACTGGTCGCACATGCCTAAAAAAGCGTATATATGTCGGAAAGTGTTAAGGTTTCATTTTCGAGGTTTTATTTCCGCCAAAAATTTGCATTGTTGTTTAATTTTTTACTACCTTTACTCCATAGATAAGCCTTAATGACTGTTTGCTTATATTTTAGGTTATTTTTTACTGATATGTGCAAATAATATGAAAGATTCATTAACCCTTTACATGAAATACACACATTTAACATTCATGCAAATAGTGTAGATCCAGATCAGCTGGCACATCTGTGCCATCTTGATCTGCACTGGTGACATATTTCGTGTAAAGGGTTAATGAATCTTTCATATTATTTGCACATATCAGTTATATATTACAGCTGGAGTTTTTATGTCAGTACAGTTAATGCTACATGGTATTGTTTAATATAATAGGGACAAATTTTTACACATATGTCACAAATTACTTGTTCATGTGGTAATAAATTCACACAGTTGTATTTTCACATTGGTAAAGCTATGAGGTAATAAAATTTCGCTTGGACATGATTTCATAATAGTGCCAAATTCGCCAAAATTAAACCTATGCGAAATATAATTGTAAAAGTTACGAAAATAAGTGATTTGTATATTTCAGAATTTTGTGGTTGTAATCACAAGTTTGATTGCTTATCTTATACCTGATGTGCCTGACAAAGTCAAGAAACAGATTCGTCGTGAAGCTTACATCGCCAATGAAATCGTGATAAAAGCTGAACTGGAAAAAGCTCGTAATCCACAGAAAAATATTGGAGACTTTTTGGAGACATTCACATCTAAACTGATGTCGGAATCTAGTAACGGTTCAGGATTAAGGAAACGGTTAGATGACAGAGGTGGTTCCGATACTGCCGTTAATGTGGACGATGTGTCAGTGTCAAATATATAGCACCTGCTGTTGATGAGGACTTGGATGATGATAAAAACGTACAGCCCTGGCAATAAATTTCTCGCCTTTGCTTTGAAAAACATTTTTAACAGGTTATCGTAGTTCTGTTGAAAGGCAGTCAGGAATTGAATCATAGATTGTTACTACAGCTACATGCTTTTTACAACTCAAAGACTTGATGTCAGCGGGAACTTCTGTGTCAGTCTTGAAGTTCTGTTCAGTTTTTAATAACAAAATATACATGTATTTGTGAATTTGACAATAAAAATCATCGATGTCATTGGTAATCAGGGTCAGTTTACAGTGCATTGGAGAATGGATTGCAGATAGATTTGTAAACTTTAGGCGAGGTTTAGTTGACTTGCTTGCATAATTTTAACAACTGTTGAAGGGGTTGATTTTGCTTAATTTTATATTAAAAGATAACTTGAGCAGTGAATAAAGAGTACATGTAAATCAATTGGATTTACAACCTTTCTTAGTCACTGTAAGACTCAGTAACTTCTCCATCTGCAAAGGTGTCAGCACATGTTAATATTGCAATCTCATCTATTATGATGTGACTGGCCTTTCTTTCAGTTTAAGCCAGTATGATCATTGTGTTGTTTTACAGATATTTATTAACTGAATAACTAAACAACAATTTGTTTTGATTCCAGTTCTTTGACAATTCAATTTTACTCCGATTGTGCTCCTACCCATATACTCCACTTTTGATGTGATTGTCAATTTCATGGTTTTCAGTAGTAAACATATTGTTCTACTTTAGTGAAAACATGTGTGGCATTCAGAGACATTTTTTCACAGAATTAACCCTTTCCTCCATAAATACACCTTAATTTCGAGGGTGAACAGTTTAGATCCTGATCAGCCGGCACATCTGTGCCATCTGATCAGGATCTGAACTGTTTGCTTTTTGATTTGTTAGGTTATCTCTGACCAAAAATGTGACCAGTGCAGATCCTGATCAGAAGGCAGGAAATTGCCGGCTGATCTGGATCTACATTGGTCGCATTTGCATAAAAAGGCATATAGATGGAGAAACGGGTTAACAGGATTTTCAAGTGTCTGTAAAATACTGACATCAGTATCACAAAATATCAGGTTGGAATTTTAATTATCATTGCAATATAATCAATATTTGTCATTTAGCAATAAGAAAGAATTTGCATTGGAATTAGCAAGAATTTTAAGTTATGTATTTCATTTGTATGTGTTAAGTATTTTGATTGTGTGAATGTCGTAGACTTTTAGAAGTTTATCATATAAATGCTTTACTGCATGGGTTATGACTTAAATACCATGGGTGACCTGTGTAGATCCAGATCAGCCAGCACATCAATGCAGTCTATTTAGGATCTACACTGTTTGCTTCTTGGTCAGAAATAACCTAACAAGCAAAAGAGCGACTAGTTCAGATCCTACTTAGACTGCACAGATTTAAACTGGTTGCACATGGGATAAAGTACATATCCATGCAGTAAAGGGTTTTATACAATAGATTTACTTCTTGAATTTATGTGTTGTCTCCCAAGGTTGAAACCAGGTTGAACCATTATGGTTTTTAATGTAAGGGATGTTTAACATTGTGAGTTTTAATAGTTGTGTTGTTTTGTAACATTAGTGAATAGTTTTTGTACATGGCATATATTCATCTGTGCAATATTTTCCCGACATGATTATATGTTAGATGTATCTATATAAATTATCTTTTTATTACAAAATAGCTTATATTAACATTATAATATGAAAGTTTAAAACTGATATTAGGTCCAAAAAGAATTACATGTACATGAGGTCGCCAATGATGATTTTTCAATACCAATATTCAAATATAGATGTTTTTAAGAAACTCCAAACAGTTCAGTGAATGCTGCTTGCAGTCAATTTCAGAGATTTATAATTAATGATTTAAAACGATATCATTTAACAGCTATGACAAGCACCCACGTAATGACTGCAAATATTTTGAACATTCTGTTTCTGTGTATTTTAACCATAGGTTGTTAATGTTTAAAAAGTAATTAAAAGTATTCTTACTTCATATATATAAGTATGGTTAGTCTTAAACAGTGATATTGTGTAATGTTGTTTGTTGTTCTTGATAAATGTATCAATCTTGCCTATAGATATTATTTTATTATTGAGTTTTTAAAATAACTATTAAGTGTGCATTTTATTTATAAAGATCAATGCATTTATCTGCATGTAATATTAATAGATCATGCTTATACATGTACTCTTATTTTCTTTTCATACTCGGCATTTTGATTTATGCTTATATTTTTTATAGTTTTCTACAATTGTGAAAACTGCAGGTAATTTTCAAAAGGTTTTATTATTTTTTGCTTTGTGCATTTTCTACCTCACCTTGTACTATTACAAGTCGCGATACAACAAACTGTAGCTCAGCAATTAATTAAGTTCTTAATGATAAAAAATCTTCAATATGAATGTTGTGAAATGACAGGTATGTAATCACCAATTAGATGTCACTCTTACATGTAAGTGTTGGTATCATAAACCTGAGAAAAAAATTGTTTAACCCTTTACTCCATAGATTAAAATTAATACGGTAACATGGGTGAACAGTGTAGATCTAGATCGTCCAGCACATCCACCCGATAAGTATCTGCACTGTTTGCTTTTAGATTCATAAGGTTATATCTGAGAAAGAAATGTCCAATATAGATCCAGATTGGATGCAATGGATGTGCTGGCTGATCTGGATCTACACTGTTTGCACATGCGAATAAATGTATATATGGAATAAAGGATTAATCAGTAAGAGATTACATGAATTGTAAAGTGGCCCAGCTTTTTAAATGCAAAATTTGCCTGTAGGAATTTTTTCATTTACACGTACGTTTAAGCATCATGTACTGGTATATTACTGTATTTTTTAATTTATAGTTAGTGTTTTGTGTAGGTATCTTGATCATCTCAACATGTATGTTATTTTTAACAATACTTACCTGAATCTCAATGTATAAAATAATCTTTATCTTTTGAAACTGTAATATTATTATTAGTTATTAATACATATTAAAATAACATTGCTTTGTTTTAATTACTCCTATTTTTGTCTAGTCCGAAAATATCACATTAAAGAAGAAAATGTAAAGTTTAGTTATTTATCCCTTTACTCCATAGACACACCTCACGCTATCTGATCAGGTACTCCAAGAACTTCCAAGAACTTGAAGAAGTGGTTGTACTGTGAGAAGAGATGCAATAGCTTTTTGTATGAAAAACAACACTTCACTTTTAAACATTTCCTTTTTTATCTGAGGTTATTTTGAAATACAACACAGGAAACATATGAAGTGTCAAAATAAAAGTATGATTTTTCTTGCATTTTGAATAACAAGAGCTATGATGGTGTTATTAAAAATTGTAAAATGATAGGAATAATGGGCAATTTTGGAAATGATGATTAAATATTACAAATGTAGATTTATGAGGTTAATTCTGACCAATATGAAACCAGTTCAGATCCAGATCAGATGGCATGGATATGCTGGCTGATCTGGATCTAAACTGGTTGCATAAAAAAGGTGCGTATATATGGAGTAAAGGGTGTTATTAGATACCAAACAGCTATGTTGTTCAGATATTCTTTTTCTCGAGTGATTCCAAGTTAGGTGAACAGCATGCCACTGAAACTGATACCAAATGATTGTTGTACGGTCAAAGTTGTCTGCAACATATCACAGCTGACAATTTAACAAAGATGCGAAAGGAACTTGTTGGAAAATTGCTGGAAACGATAAATATGACATTGCTGAAATGAGATCTTTACCACGACAATATGGAAATACTGTATGCTTTGTTTGTCAGGACCCAATATCATATAACTGAGCTTGGAGACCAGTCTCAAATCGCAAGCATCTGATTGGCTGAAATGTCGACCAGTCGTCATTTCAGCCAATCAGATGCTTGAGATTTGGGGCTGGTATCCAGTTTTAGTTTTGGACCCAGTCTATTCATAGGTAATGGAAATGCTAGTGCAGACTAACCACAGGTTGAGCGGAACTCCATATTTACAGTTTTAATTTTGATACCTCTCAAACGATTGTGATCATTAAACTGTCGATGTGTGTGTGGGTTTTTTTTTTAGTTATTCTCCATGATCGTCGCATATCTTCCCCATGAGAAGAATGCAATAGCAATAAACGAGAAAAAAAAGAAATAAATCTGAACTAAACATAATAAGATGTTGATAGAAGAGGCCAAAGATATACATCCTGCAAGCAAGGCAGAAGAAGCAACAATAGTAGGCTTGAATATTTTAACTTGACCGAACTACTGAAACAGGGTCTATTAGGGTGGCAGAGGTAAAGTTGGGCTCGAACCAAAACACAAGCCCAAACCCAGATTATCTATGGCATTACGACGAACATTTTCTTGATCAGTTTGATGGCTTTGCGTCATAAATTTAAGTGTCATATGGGGTCATGTTTGACATGCCAATCCTTTAAGTGGTTGGACTCCTTTTGTCAGGGATTAAAACATATAATTGCGTTTACGTGCTTTTAAACTTGCATTACATGAAAAAAGGCTGTATCGTGGTAAATTTGTAACTTACTCGCCGACAGTGATGAGTGTACCCCATAATCTCTGTCCATTTTACATATTGTTTGTTCTTTAGTTTTTAAGTTACCCACGTTAGTGTCTTAAAATATGCCTCACGACGCCAATACCGAGATGAATTAGCCTTATTTAATCAAAATGCAAATTCTTATATTTAGTTTGTAAATGTTTTATACATGTAGTTGGTGAAATCGTTGAGGCTTATAGCATATGAAGGCATGTTCTAAGCGAACCTTTAGGATGAAACAAATACCCAGGGCAAGGCTTTATTGTCGAAATATTGACTTTTAAAGAGCGATTTTGCCATTTTGCGATTTTCTTGTGCAGTTGTTGTGAATGTTCTCAGAAGTTCTAGAATAATTGGCGAATTTGCGATGACCATCGTTTAAAGTTAATATAGGAGATCAGCATAGGCTATATCTTTATGTGATATATGCATTTTTAAAGAAATGCGAGACGATTTACTTACCACAGTACTCAATTCCCTCTTGAAAAAGCGGTCTATCCATGCGTTCTCCCGGGACCTGACACAACTATTTGTGCGCGACAAGGACTTTTCTATATGTCATGATCGTCCTTCGTAAAGGACAGACAACGTAAAAAGTCCGTATGATAATGGGTTTGTGCTTGCAGTCGAATTATTGAGACTACCTGGGACCCATAGTGAACGATTGGACACGGTGGATTTGGCCTCGGTAACTATATCAACAATGTATAAATTGATAATATTTGCTTTGTCTTATGTTCAGAGCTTCTCAATATTATTAAATCTGTCCATCCATCACATTCCCAGAAGCTTTTTCGGTGAAGTTTTGATACTTTTCGGTGTCTGTAGTTTTCATCCGTGGGATTTATTATTTGCATTTATCTCCCTTTAACGATCTTGCGGGAGATTTCCTCGTGGGCACGGGAAGCTCGTGGAAACAGAAAGTGTGCGGGAGGAGGTGAACACATGCGAGGAAAACATTTTTTTGTATATCACAGACCTTGGATGCGAGTTCTCGTCCGTCAGAAGACTTGTGTGGTATGTATTGTCATTTTATGGGACCGTAAACCGGATATAAAGACGTCTTGAAGACTTGAGTCGTAAATTAGATTACCAGAGCAGAGGTAAGGAGAAATCGATTTCTCGGCTTTTGTGACACTATTCTGACCTGGGTTTAATTTTGTGTTCAATAAATGAAAGATCACACAATGCAAATGTATGTAAATGTATCAACAACAATCTGAATCTGCCAAATACTCCAGACCCTCTTAACAGAGTATTACATGGAGTGCGCAGTCTGAATGTTTTGGGAGTAGCATTAGATTTAAATTAAAAGGTGTAAATTTTAGTTGTAGATTTGGTTGGTTCCTGTAATTTACCCTTAGACTCCTTACAAGCAGAAAAGCTAGAAGAAGCTTACAGGAAGCTAGATTTGATGTATTATCTGTGAAAATTCACCGTTTTTTCACGTGAGAAATTGTTGCCCAAGAACCAAAAATCTAGTCTATAAGTCTCTTAAAAAAAATTTAATTCTTAATGGACAGTTTTGTTGAACTCCTCCTCATGTACTCCACATGTTCAAAGGATTTCCAAGAACTTGAAGAAGTGGTTGTACTGTGAGTACCAATGCAGTAGCAGTTTTTATAAAAAAAAAAACACACTTGACTTTCTAACATTTCCTATCTCTGAGGTTATTCTGAAATACAACACAGAAATGTATGAAGTGTCAAAATTAAAGTATGATTTTTCTTGCATTATGAATAAAAAAAGCTATGATAAGGTTATTAAAAATTGCATAATGATGAGAACATCAGGTAATTGCCGATGATTACAATATGTATTACAAATGTAGTAGTGTGGTACCTGGTATAAAGTGTTTTTCAGGTGTCGAAATAAAATACTTTCCACTCGGATGGTTAAAAAAAATCAATCTATTACAATTTTGAAAGTTCCCTCTAGTGCCAACCAGTTTTTTTTTAAATAAGCATTTGAAACCCTTAATTTAATAAATTTTTAAAAATGCACAAATATCATCACACAATGTTTAGATACATGTACTCAGTGTAGAGATTAAATTGCCCTAAAGGTAAACACAGGTGGGCATGTTTTGCATGCTTTTTGCAAGGGTATTTGCAGGGCTCTACATTTTGTAGACTTGTCCTGTCAGACAAGTGCTTTCAAAAAACACTTGTCCTGACCAGAAACCCACTTGTCCTGACATTCGCACACAATGTATGCGGGAAAACATTGAAACAACAAGTGTTACCATTTCCAAAATGTTATTCAATATCACAAAAACAAAACATCAACTAGGCAACATGAAAAAGAACGGTTTCGACATCTTTAAAAACATTAATTCAACTCTTATTGTATATTTATTTTTGGTTACCCAAAAAGGGTACGAGTTGACTTGGCTAGGTAGGAGTTGACCAAAGATCAGGTACGAGTTGACTAAGGTATGAGTTAACTTAGGTACGAGTTGACCAGATACCGAAGGAATCGCGAGGAAGTGTTCCCGGTTTTAATATTCAGGAAGTAGAACTTCGTAAACTTCATAATATTGTTGCTACTGAAGTGTTTTGACGGCAGATACCTATTTAATAAGCGACAGATCTCGTTAATTTTGATTTACTGTAATTTAGGCATGCATTTTAATTTCCAAAACAACTTGTCCCGTCGGACAGCCAGCTTTTGGATGTTACTTGTCCGGACATACTTTTCACTTGTCCCGGACAATTGGACAAGCGTTAATGTCGAGCCCTGGGTTTGTGCCCACTTGGGACAATGGAAGATGTGTTTGGATTTCGATTTATTAAAGCATTTTTCAAAAGTTTTAAAACTTTTTGGGTGGTTCAGCTGTTTTCTTTAGATTCCCTGCTTGGGATTTCAATTATTAGTTTTATTGTCTTGGGCCCAAATCTTGCAGTGGCTGATGGCCCCTAGGAAGCCGTCATCAGTTTGTTCTCTTCCGTCGGATCTTACAAAGCAGATTTTAACTGACGAGCTAGATTTGTCTGTCAAATGTCTATGCTTTTACTAGAAACAGCATGACAAGCTTGTAGAATCCCATATTGGGGTTTCCTGCTTGGGCGTTTAGCCGTCGATGCCAACCTTCAATGTCATTGTTGGTTCTCTCTAGGTATCCGAAGACGTACCTGTTACGGGGATTTCTGAGGGGTCCGCATATCAAAGTTGGTTCAATGTATTCAATGTGACATTGAGTACTGGACTCGCTTCCTCGGACAGTTTTGATTTGTAGACAGTAACTTGCTGCCTTCATCTGCTAGACTGAAGGTCCTTAGAAACTTGTACTTGCCCCCCTTCTGGATGTACTCTCCCACCAGACCTCCAGCCTGTCTGTAAATACATTGTGTGAAGTGGAAAACACACCCCTTTATGACTGTTCCAGGGCAAACCTCACATATAACTTGCCATGCTGGTGAAAAAATAAAATTGTATGAAATTTGACATATACGAGTAGCTGAAGTAATAATACTGGCTTCATTTATAATTATTTAACTGTAATTTGAACTGTTTATGAAAATGTTAATAACATTATATATGAACTTACAAATTTTACATAACAGATTCTTAGTCCAATATATATGATCTGCTCAACCAATTATTGTCAAAGAAACTGGCGTTCACTTCTGAGGACCTGAAATGACACAACATACATAAATGTAATAAAATACCTGTTTTGTCTATATAATTTCATGAAATGAAAGAATTTTAATAATATTAATAAACACATTCTAACTATATTTTTAATTTGTTACAAAATGAAGTAATATCACAATTATTTTACCAATATTATTATTACATTGTGTTATGATTTTTTATTATAATTTAATCAATTTAGTAAAATGAATAATAAAACTGTTGGGTAATCTTCTTTGGATCGACATGACAACAGAATGTATGGCAGAGGGACTTTTTTGTCCTTACATCTCTTGACAAACACATTGCCTGTGGTGAGCTGACAAAATGGTGCTTGTACTTCGGTGATAATGGCATCTGGTTTAAACTTACACTCAATCGCTACCACCTTTACCTGTAACTAAGATATGAGTTATATGGCGCTGAAGAAAATAACCAGAGTAAAAAACAATAAAATGTGAATATATGTCGCTGGACACGTGACATGTTGAAGAGAACTCCAATTGGTTTATAACGCTTGTTTATAAAGATTTAAAATCGGCTTTATGGTACAGTTTTTATGCCCCACAAAGTGGAAGGCACAAATAGCTAAACTGGTCCGTACGTCTGTTCGTCCGCCTGTACCTGCCCCAAATTTTGTGGCATCAACTCCTTAATAACTATCTGGTGGATTTCTGTCAAACGTGCACAGATGATAAAGTAAGATGTGTAGATGATAGTCTAGCAAAGATTTTTTTCTGTGACTATTTTTTCTAGAGTTATGGCCCTTTGTTACAAATGTTGTTGTGGCAAATGTTGTTGTGGCAGTCGGGGATCAGTGTCCAAGGACACAAGTCTAGTTTCTTCTTTGGTATTGTCATCTTCCTCTTGGCAGATCTAAAAGATTTTAAGCGTTAAAACACTTAAATTTGCCTTGTTGTTTAGATGCTGTATTTAATCCATTTTATTCTGTTTTCCTGCGTGAAGTTCTCTTTCTACTTCGACCAGTGTTTTGGATCATTGTCTTGTTGGAAATAATGTCCTTTAGGAAATTAACCCTAATAGTTGGAACAATTGTTTCCCTTTAAACCGAGTTCATAAAAATGTATTCTCCATAATTCTCTTGAATATTAGTTTTAATAGACCTACGCCTGCAGATGACTCGCCTAGGAATTTCAGTATATTAAATTAATGTACCTGCAGCCATCAGAGTTTATAATAATAATAATAATAATAAAATAATGGACTATGATATAATATCTCAAAGTAGCACTAGTAAAACCTGGATTTGTATGCCCTCACAAAGTGGGAGGCATATAGAGTTTCACTCGTCCGTCTGTCCGTCTGCAAATCTTGTGGCATCAACTCCTAAACTATACGGTGTATTACTTTCAAACTTGCACAGATCTGATGATCAAGCAGGATGTGTAGATGATCGTGAAGAAAGGATTTTTCCTGCGACCATTTTCACCACAGTTATTGCCCTTTGTTATTAAAAATTATGTTTCAGCAGTGGGGGCATGAGTGTCAGAGGACACATTCTAGTTTGTCTTTTCAGAGAAAATCAAGATCCTCACATGTTTAACACCTTGTGAATTTCCGAACGTGACTGAAAGCTGTTGAGAGTTAATGATATTGATCAATTTTAATATTTCTCATTGACACTTAAGTTCTTGAACCCAGAATTGTCCAGATTTAAATAGCAACAAGAATTGAACTGAAATAAATTCAGTAAAGAACTTTTGAATGCAACATGTCTAACATAGAATATACATTTTTTTAAACTGCTATTTTGACGGTGTATTCTCACATATTTTGATAAAATGCTTAATGGAATAATATAAGTGACTTGACACCATTTTTTACCCTTTACTCCATGGGTATGGCTTTTATCCAATGGAGGAACAGTGTAAATCCAGATCATGCAGATTGTGCCATCTGATCAGGATCTGCACTGTTTGTGTTTGGTTTATTAGGTTATTTCTGAACACAAACCAACTAGTGCAGATCCAGATCATATGTCATAAATGTGCCAGCTGATGTAGATCTTCAATATCTGCACATGCGTTCAAACACGTATGGAGTAAAAGGCTAAATAATTCGATCTGTATCATAACAATGTAACTGTCAACAATATCAATATTATTATAACTTGATATGAAATTACTTTAACTAGGATCTCTAAAATGATCACCAGATGTGATCGTGAGATGTTTGATTCAAAGCTGTCCTCTTGGTTCTTCGTAACCTGGTGGCTCTATTCAGTAACTGTAAGTACAAAAGATACTGAACGTATTCTATTCTGATATTGGACTAACTTTTTCAGTTAATACAACAGGAAATAGTAGAGTAATGGTACTTGTGTAATTTTTTTTTATGATGCTGATGAATTTAGTCAAACCCCAAAACTGATGCCACCTCTGTTCTGAACCATGACTAGAATTACTTTTACAGCTTTAAATTAAAAGCATCATTAAGCAAAAAAAACAAATTAATTTTTTTGAATCTCATCCCCATTTCCCTAATATTCCAAACCCTAGGCTTTTAGTGTCGCCCTTTCAAATAAAAGGTAATACATGGGAACCGCTTTGTCCAGCTTTAACTTCGCCATATTACAATATTTCTTCATCAAACATTAAAGAGATATTGCTTATGAAAACCAACCCGTGCTGCCAAAATCTTTAGGTTTTGAATATTTTGATGAATAAGTTTAGTTTGATTTTTTTTAAATGTGTTTAATGTTTAATTATCACATCAATATTTCCTTCTAGTTTGATCATCGATTAATTAATTTCACCCAAACTGGAAAAACTTAAGTAAAACATATATTTTCTCCTTTCTACAGACATTTTAGGTCCGCATCCCCAATCTCTAACAAACTCTACTAATTTAAAGCAACATTTGGTGGAGCTTGACTAAGGAGTGTTCTTAAATGCTTAAATATCTTGCCTTTATATCCTTTCCGTAAATTAATTAATCTAATTAACAGTAATTAATTTTTATGCCTTTGCAAAAAATGTCATTTTTAAGTAATTACTAGGTAGACATAGGATTTTTTAAAAATAATGAATAACTGTTTTGGAGCAACTTTTTATTTTGACAATGAAAGATGAAGAAACAGCAACACATGTAATTAGATTTTTTTCTTAAAATTGAACTTTTTAAAATTACTAATTTTCTTATCAGACTATCTAGGTCAAATGTATTCAATTTCTTACTAAATTATATTTGAGAGGAAATATGCGATGCATTCAAAGGACTAATAGTTTTAAAATACCGATCGATGATTCCGCGTTCTTTTAAATAACCACCAAAGTAAGGACATTTTAAAAATAAAAAATAAATCAACGGGTTTCCGACGAAAAAACAGGGTCGGGTTTTGAAAAGCGATTTTTATACGTTTAAATACGTTTCGGGCGTCTTCCCGTAAAACAGGGTCGGGTTTTGGGAAGTCAAAATTTTGTCACGTTTAAATACGTTATGGTTGTGGAAACGATATATAGTTTCAAGCACTTTATGGAGCTTGACAAGAGCTGTGTTGTTCAGTGTTTTTCCTTTATCCTTCCCGGCTGTACATTTTCCATGCTAAGGGTGGAAATGTGGCTGGAGTTACATGGAAAATCATTGAAAACCACAGAAAAGTGCGGAAAATACATTGGTTTCCGCGAAAAATCATATAATGCGGAAAATTTTTTCCAGCCCCAGTGTGGAAATTCATGGAATCAGGCTGGAAACCCCGGAAACCTTAAGCCAAAACTCCATGGAAGTCCCGGAATTCTGTACTTAGTAATATTTTTAGTAGTTTTCATGCTGGAATTGGCCGGAAAAGACTTCGAAAAATTTTGCGAATGTAGCCTCTATATCATTAGTAAAGCTTTATGCTGTAGAAAAGTGTATGACCTGTTGACCATTTCACCCTGGAAGGTGCAATCTGGGATTACATAATTTCCAGAAATGCAAGAAGATGTTGCCATGGATACATTGCATACACCAATAAAATCCAAGCTTTATTTGAAAATTTAGGAAGGATTTGGTACATTACAATAACAGCTTGCTTTGACCAGGATTATAAAGTTAGTAAAACATAAAGTTTGAGAGTGATTTTGACTAGTGTTGACATTTCACTGGATTAAAAGTGTTTTTGGACTATTGAATAATAAAAAATTCACTTGTTAAACTAACTGAAAAAGGTGAGAATTACATTAAATAGGCACTGAATAAACTGTGTTAACATTATGCAGCATTTGAATAATTTGTGTTCATTTTCCACTGTGTTTATATACACAAGTCAAAAGAAACTACAATTACATGTTTAATTTAACCAGTAACTTCATTGATACAACCAAAAATGTAGATCATTATCAGCCAGCACATTTGTGTCATCTGATTAGGATCTGCACTTTTCACTTTGTCAGCCTTTGTGATTCATTAGATTATTTCTGACCAAAAAGCTAACAGAGAAGATCCTGATCAAAGGATACAGATGTGCCTGCTGATCTGGATCTACACTGATTGCACATGCAATAGAATGTGTACATATGGAATAAAGGGATAGTATTTCAAAACCTTCCCCGACAGGAAATACATGTATACCATTAGTATAAAATTGAAGTATAGAACTGAAGTACAAATGTATACTGTTAGTAGAATAGGAGTATACAATTAGAAAATTAGCAAAATTGAAGTATAGTAAATTAGACAATTATTTTTAATTACTAGCATATTTCTTAGCTTTCCAGCATATTCCGCGGAAAACCATGGAAACGGCGGAAAAATAGTAATGGTATTCGGGAAAACATGTCAGAAGAAACTCAAGCACATTTTCCGTGGTTTCCGGGTAGGGCTGGAAAATAGCCCGGAAAAGTGCTGAACTTTTCCGTGTATTTCCATGCTTTTTCCAGCCTATGGGGGAAAACAGGCCGGAATATAGGGATTGAATTCTCCGGGTATTTCCTTGCTTTTTTCCCATAGTATCATCCAGCCTCATGGCTGAAAATCAGTCCGAATACTCCGGCCTTATATTTTCCGCGAAATTCACATGGAAATTCATGGAACTTTTTCACCCGGTTGTTTCAAGCACCACTGTTGGTGGAGCATGACCATTGGTGTATTGTTTAATGTTCTGCCTATATCCATTGTTTAAAGCACTTCTTTGTGGAGCTAGAGTATTGGTGTGTTGTTAAATGTTCTGCCTTTTAATCAATAGTTTGAAGAACTTCTTGGTAGAGCTTGACTATTGGTGTTGTTCAGTTCTCTGCATTTATCCTTAGTTTCAAGCACCACTTAATTGGTGGAGCATGACTATTGGTGAATTGATGATTGTTTTGCCTTCACCCATAGTTTCAAGCACTTCTTTAAGGAGCTTGACAAGTGGTGTGTGTACAGTGTTCCGCCTTTATCCCTAGTTTCAAGCACCACTTGGTGGAGCGGAACTAGCGGTGTGTTGCTAAATGTTCTGCCTTTATCCATAGTTTCAAGCACTTCTTTGAAGATCTTGACTAGCGGTTTGTTGTTTATTTAGTGTTGTGCCTTTATCCATAGTTTCAAGCACCACTCTCGGTGGAGCTTGACTATTTGTGTATTGATATTTGTTCTACCTTCATCCATAGTTTAAAGTTCTTCTTTGCAGAGCATGACTGTTGTTGTGCCTTTATCCATAGAACTTTAAACTATGGATGAAGGTAGAACATAAATCAATAAACAATACACCAATGGTCATGCTCCACCAACAGTGGTGCTTGAAACAACCCGGGTGAAAAAGTTCCATGAATTTCCATGTGAATTTCGCGGAAAATATAAGGCGGGAGTATTCGGGACTGATTTTCCGCCATGAGGCTGGAAGATACTATGGAAAAAAAGCAGGGAAATACCCGGAGAATTCAATCCCTATATTCCGGCCTGTTTTCCGCCATAGGCTGGAAAAAGCATGGAAATACACGGAAAAGTTCAGCACTTTTCCGGGCTATTTTCCAGCCCTACCCGGAAACCACGGAAAATGTGCTCGAGTTTCTTCTGACTGTTTGTTTTCCCGAATACCATTACTATTTTTCCGCCGTTTCCATGGTTTTCCGCGGAATATGCTGGAAAGCTAAGAAATATGCTAGTAATTAAAAATAATTGTCTAATTTACTATACTTCAATTTTGCTAATTTTCTAATTGTATACTCCTATTCTACTTACAGTATACATTTGTACTTCAATTCTATACTTCAATTCTATACTAATGGTATACATGTATTTCCTGTCGGGGAAGGTTTTGAAATACTATTCCTTTATTCCATATGTACACATTCTATTGCATGTGCAACCAGTGTAGATCCAGATCAGCAGGCACATCTGTATCCTTTGATCAGGATCTTCTCTGTTTGCTTTTTGGTCAGAAATAATCTAATGAATCACAAAGGCTGACAAAGTGAAAAGTGCAGATCCTAATAAGATGACACAAATGTGCTGGCTGATCTTGATCTACATTTTTGGTTGTATCAATGAAGTTACTGGTTAAATTAAACATGTAATTGTAGTTTCTTTTGACTTGTGTATATAAACACAGTGGAAAATGAACACAAATTATTCAAATGCTGCATAATGTTAACACAGTTTATTCAGTGCCTATTTAATGTAATTCTCACCTTTTTCAGTTAGTTTAACAAGTGAATTTTTTATTATTCAATAGTCCAAAAACACTTTTAATCCAGTGAAATGTCAACACTAGTCAAAATCACTCTCAAACTTTATGTTTTACTAACTTTATAATCCTGGTCAAAGCAAGCTGTTATTGTAATGTACCAAATCCTTCCTAAATTTTCAAATAAAGCTTGGATTTTATTGGTGTATATTGCGTATCCATGGCAACATCTTCTTGCATTTCTGGAAATTATGTAATCCCAGATTGCACCTTCCAGGGTGAAATGGTCAACAGGTCATACACCTTTCTACAGCATAAAGCTTTACTAATGATATAGAGGCTACATTCGCAAAATTTTTCGAAGTCGAAAAGCATATTCCAGCATGAAAACTACTAAAAATATTACTAAGTACAGAATTCCGGGACTTCCGTGGAGTTTTGGCTTAAGGTTTCCGGGGTTTCCAGCCTGATTCCATGAATTTCCACACTGGGGCTGGAAAAATTTTTCCGCATTATATGATTTTTCGCAGAAACCAATGTATTTTCCGCACTTTTCTGTGGTTTTCCATGAATTTTCATGTAATTCCAGCCACATTTCCACCCTTAGCATGGAAAATGTACAGCGGGGTGAGGATGGGCTCGAGTAAGGGGAAATTCATTTGTGTTTTTTTTTTTCAGTTTTGAAAAAAATTAAGGCATTGCTCCTTTCTTCATTGCTATGTCATATACAACAAAGGAAAATATATATTTTCTAAAACAGAGAAAATGAAGTACTGTCAAACTAGTTTAATGTATGTTTAATAGACATACACTAATAGCATTGATTTGTGTAAAGTTTGACCGTACTTCATTTTCTCTGGCGGAACAGTAAACAGTAAAGCAAAATAGTTAGACCTAAAACATCTTAAAATTCTATTGGCAATAATAAAAAACGAAGCATCACAAAAGGAGAATTCAAATGCTCATATGAATCAGAATATACCGACAACAATATCTTAGGGCCTTGACAAAAACTCTCAGTGATGAAGAGAGAAAAACACTTTTTATTACCGTATTCCGTTGTGCATAACGCGGTATTTGTCATCCATTTTTGTGACCAGGAAATCGAAAGGTTAAAAGCATTGTTTACAAATTTTCCATATTGTATAAATTTCTTAGACAAGGAGTCTATTTGAAATTGCTCTCAGTAACCAATTACTCATCAAGGCATTTTTAAATTGATATTTAGTGTTACTTCGTTCTTGTGTTTTGTTACAAGTAGAGTTTTACGGATTTTTGAGGTCTTACTAATTCTCTTTACTGTTCCAAATTTTCATAACGTATGTATTGTACATTAACAACATTGATTTGTTCAAAATTTTATTGAACGGCATTATACTTTTAGAGAGATTTTTATTACTATCCTTTTATCAATGACGGTGCAATGAGAACTGCCAAAGCACCTTTATCGCCTTTATTTTTCAAATTTAAAAAGATACTAATGAAATACCGGTAGTTATCATTTTCTAAAATTTTAAAGCAAGCAAACAGATTTTTTTATAATTAAAAAAAAATACTGTTCTTTTCAGAGGCAACTGTGCATCAAACATGTTTCACTAGCATAGACACTGACAATTGGTTCTGCTCTGACGAAATCGTATGATGGGGAGTGGGTGTAGGCTGTTCTAAAGCCTCAATTTCTAGTAGATTTTTTTCCTGACCTGTCCCAGTCGAGAGAACTTCCAGAAATTTCTCTGCGGAGTGCAAAGGCAGGAAGAAAGCAAAGTATGAAAGTTGATAACTCTCTTGTTTCTTTTATCTCTGTCATCGAGTTCTTGCTGATTTTACTCCAGGAGCTCTCGGTAAGATCATTGAGTACCCGCCCTTTGGCTTTGCAATGCTATTAGGTTTTTGTGTTTTATAATTTTGTTTGTGTGCTTTTGCATGCAACATTGTTGAGCCGATAAGTGGGTTGGAGTTGTTTCGCCAAGACAACTTGTATTTGTTTTGTGATATGAGAACCTGTTGGGGCAAGAGTGAGGTTGGTGCACCCTAGAACATAGTTTAAACCCCCAGTGGCAATTTGTTTTGCCACTGACTGTTCCAAGGCGGTAACAGGCGGTAACCCTTCGGGTTCTCATTTTTGTTTATTGTTAGTGGTGTCTCTTTTGAAACTGATCATTTTATTAACCATGCTCTCTCCCTCTCTTCTTCTTGACTGTGTTGGGAGGCTGTTTTTTCTGAATGTGGAGATTCCCGATATGCATATTTCACCGTTTTCTCTGATACTTTTGTGGTTTCAAAAAGCGATAACCTGTCCTGCACTACCGCAAAGTCTGCAACAGATCCTACTCCTACTGTCCAAGCAGGAATAGAAACATGTTTTACAGATTTTTAAAATCTTAAGCAATGTATTTGAAGTGTTTCTTTAAGTTATTTCCATAGGCGTTTCCTCGCTCTTCTGACCTGGTTGAACAGAAATCCTTCATACGTGTTCATGCGAGATAAGAGTCCAGTTCCACTCTGCTGGATACAAACACCTGTTTTCCGGCTTTCATTTTTCTACAATTCTTAATATCTAGCAAACTATGTCATTTGGTCCACAGCCATCTTCGATATTATTACGCCCTAGGAATACGTACTTGAAAAAAGTAGTCGATAGTGTTATGTTACTATGTCTCTATGATGTGGAGATAATAAGAATTACAGATTGTGTTCTTACAACGATTTAATGTAAAACTTTATGTTTGTGCAGTGTGGCGGCCGTAAAAAGTCTCCCCGTACATTTAGTCAGTACTGTTATCAGTAAATTAACCCGTTACCGATGTCATGCGGTGAATGTTACGTATATCAGGGCTATCCGATCAACGTTTTTTGGCGTTGTCCCGGTTAGCTCAGTTGGTTACGTCGCAGGAATTGCATGGCTAGGCGCTGTCGCCGTGACGGTGCGGGTTCGCTCCCAGCTAGAGACACTATCATTTGAAATTCACAGTAGCGCTATTTGTGCAGTGTGGCGGCCGTAAAAAGTCTCCCCGTACATTTAATCAGTACTGTTATCAGTAAATTAACCCGTTACCGATGTCATGCGGTGAATGTTACGTATATCAGGGCTATCCGATCAACGTTTTTTTGGCGTTGTCCCGGTTAGCTCAGTTGGTTACGTCGCAGGAATTGCATGGCTAGGCGCTGTCGCCGTGACGGTGCGGGTTCGCTCCCAGCTAGAGACACTATCATTTTATAATTAGAGTGTGGGTACTAACTGACCATGTGATTAGGCATGCACACCTTCTTATGTGATAAGGTAGAAAACTTTGTATTACCAGATACTATTACATAGCCCTTCTTTAAAAAAACAAACATAATTTATTTTATTAAATATATAAAAATATTTTGATTGATTAAGTCATATGATAATTGTGCAGTTTATCAGGATTCACAGTTCTTTCATCTAAACTTTGTGGAACTAATGTAAGCACCTTTAGTTAACACTTGAGAGTATTATATTACACAATTAATTAGGTACTTTTATCACTATCAAGGTGCCATGATAATTATCACTCCTGTAATGTCCATTTTGATTAACAACACAATTAGTTGAGTTGCACTTTATCTTGCAGTTTCTGACAAATTTAACAATATGTTTAAGAAAAATGCATCATCTGTTAAACTGAAATCCATGTTTACACAAAATAAAATGAAGCCTGAGTGAGCTTTGAATTTTCTTGTCAGGGTAGGGTTGGGTTGGGAATTCAACAGTGCTCTTTTGTCTTGAATCAGAACACATGTAGACAGGACATTGATCCATTTTGAAGACATAAGATTGAATGAAAAATACATCTTTAGTTCTTCAAGCAAAGTAAGATTCATTTTGAAGACATAAGATTGAATGAAAAATGCATCTTTAGACCCAAATTTATGTCATACAATACTTACAAGTTTAATAACAATATATACAGTCTTCAAAGCTTATGATTCATTAGAAATGTACAGTCTATCATTATGTACATTGTATAACCTGGGCAGTAAATTTTCTTTAAATCCATACAATTTGATATCAACCCATACAATGTTTAAAAAACTTCTAACCATAATGACCAAATATACTCACACAGAAATTAACTTCTGGGGAAAAATGGGTGGGACATTTGTCAAGGCAAGAGAATTGAATTGATATGTTAATATAAATCTATCAAAACAAATTAATCATTTAAGACCAAAACAGTTTTGGGAAGATATTTTGCAGTGGTGAAATAGGAATCCTCAAAACACAGAAAAGTATTTAACCATAATATGTTCAACAAGTTTTACAAAACCATATTATTAAAGCTGCTAACAAAAGCAATATATGCATATCAGGAATCGCCACACTCAAAAAACACAGCCTCCCCACGTAGCGAAAAAAGAAGAGAGGAAGAGAGAGAGCGCATGTATTATATACATATGTCAATTAAAATAGGACGCCACAAACAATAAACGAAGAAGAGAACCTTTAGGGATACCGCCTTGGAACGGTCAGTGGCAAAACAAATTGCCACTGGGGGTTTAAACCAGGTTCTAGGGTGCACCAACCTCACACTTGCCCCAACAGGTTCTCGTATCACAAAACAAGTATAAATTGTCTTGGTGAAATAACTCCAACCCACCCATCAGCTCAACAATGTTGCATGCAAAAGCATACAAACATATAAACATAAGAATTTAATAGCATTGCAAAGCCAATGGGCGGGTACTCAATGATCTTACCGAGACCAGAGCACCTGGAGTAAAATCGGCAAGAACACGATGCCAGGGATAAAAGAAACAAATCGAGCTTCTAGGTTCTTTAAAGAAAAGATTTCCCCATAAACCTTCATAAACTCTTACACCCCTGTCACCGTCGTGCAACCAAAGATAATGATCAACTGTAGATGGGTTAATCACCAGCAGGCCTGCAGAGCGCTGTAAAATATCATGTTGGTAACCTTTGTTTTTAAATTTACAGATGGTTTTTACGAATAACCGGGAGAAATTAACATCGCCTTTTATCTTCTTAAGTTTATAAATTAAATCTCCATAAAAAACTTGCTGTGAAATTTCTTGATGCAATAGTGATTTTAAACTGCAGCTGTATTTATGAATTAGATCTGGATATCGGCGATAAAACTTGCAAAAGGTTTTCCTTAATTTGTGATACCGATAACCTTGTTTTAAAAGTTTTTCTGTAATGCAAAGATTACGTTCATTGAAATCATTCACATCGTTGCACATTCATTCATCGTTGCAAGCTCTTGAAAAGCGAACAAGCTGTGAGATATAAACCCCGTAAGAAGTTACACGAGGAACATCGCCGTCTAGAAACGGAAAATTTACCATATTAAAATTAAAATCATCTCTTTTATCATAAATTTTAGTAGTGACGTATTCGATGAATAGATTAAATCAAGGAAGTTTGCTTGCTTTTCTGAAGTGTTCTGAAGTGTTCGCTTTATTAAGCTGTAGTTCTTTAGGATTAATCTTATTAACCTGTTACCAGTGATGGAAAATGGTTATTATCTATATTTAATAAATCATCAAGGTACCTCGAGGTGTTGTTAAAAGCTGTAATAATATCATCTTGATGTTCGGTAGAAAGAGATAACATAAAATCTCTTTCATAACAGTATAAAAACAGATCAGCAACAATGGGGTGCACAATTAGTACCCATTGGAATGCCTATTACTTGTTTATAAATAGAGGTACCAAATCTCAAATAAATATTATCCAATAAAAATTTGAGCGCCTGGATAAGGTCTTGACAGGTCCATGAAGTATAATTATCATAAGAACCATCTGTAAAGAATACCCTATGTTCATTACAAGCAATAAATGTTTTATTTTCTCTAGCAAAAGTTTTTTCAATGAGACTAGTTAGCTTGTCTCTTATTAAATTATGTGGGAGAGAAGTATACAAGGTAGAAAAATCATATGTAGACAAACAGAACGCCTGAAAATTATTTGATTTAAGTTTCTTCAAAACGTCATTTGAATTTTTTATAGACCGAAATAAATTTTTGCCAGTGGTTTCAAAAACTTTTTCGCAATACCTAATTACATGTTCTTTTATAGCTGTAAGACAAGATGTTAAGAGCACGGATAACTTTGTTGTTGTACAAGAACAAGAGGATTTTAAATGCTAACTCATTAAACTCTTTTTCAAACCAACCTTAACCAGTGTTTAAGATTTGGAATTATACATGAAGAATGTAAAACAACATGTTCAACAGATATCTGCCTAACTGAAAGCTAATGAAAAATACATGAATTGTCTGAAAATCCTCATTTAGTATGCAAAAAATCTTGTTTGAAGTATATTTCCTTACTGTAAACATAAAATTTATAAACAATGACTATGAAAACTAGCTTTATTTACCAGAAAACTGATTTTCTGAAATCCTTTGTTTCTCTCACTTCCCTCAAATTTTCAAACATGAAATGATTTCATTGCACAGAACACAGTCACATGATTATTTACCATACAAGAAATTACGGCCATAACTTTATAAAAAGTCCAGCTGGACATTTACAAATTCTAAGTAAAAATTATACGTCTGTTAAGGACTATATAACCAACAAGACCCATAACCCTGCTTCCAATATTTTTCAAATTATGCCCCTTTTTCACTTAAATTTTGCGTTAAGGCAATATACACTTGGCCCTTATCTTAAAAACTACTTGAGCTTCACCTTGAAACCTGGAAAATATATTCTCCATCAAAATCTAGGCCATTATCAACACCACCCATAACTCTACTACCAATATTTTTCAAGTTATGCCCCTTTTTCACTTATGCAATTGTCCCATAATTTTGAAACAACAGGCGATATTACTTTCAAAATTGGATATCAGTTTCTAAATCATTATCAACATTATCCATATTTCTATTGGAAATATTTCTGTAAGTAATACCCCTTTTGCATTTAGTTTTTACCTCGACTATTCGATATTTCATTGAAACTTTCAATATTTTTTCACCATCAAAATCTACATCATTACCAACAAGACCATTAATATTATACAATTACTCTACAAGTTATGCCCCTTTTGCCACTGTTCCTTTTTCCACTTATATTTTCACTTAAGTGCACTTCATCGATAACTTCGCAAATACATTGTACTTAAGATATCAACTTCAAACTTCCATTATATTTTCATTTCAGTTCTTTTTCTGTAACATTACTGAAGTAATTGATATTGAACTAAAAATAAATGTCTGATAAAAAATTACTAACAAGTTTTCTAACAAATCCAGAAATATTACATAGTTATTTCCCTATTCAGTTTAATATTTATGGTACATGAAGGAATTATTTCTGTTTTTAACCTGACGGAATACGATAGGCTCTCTCTCCTTACACTACCACGCCAGCACGGCGTGTCAGGCTTGAGAATTCTGTTGACCACGTCTGCGTAAATGTCTGATGACACTAATTTCGGCTTGCCTCTCGGTCCCGTTGTGATCAGTTTATATCTGACGTGTGGTGGTTAGTGGGTAGGTATAAAATAGGCAATAGAAAAATGGACCGCAATGAAACAAAATACACAATGGAATTAAAAAAAGAAGATATTTTTTTGTTTTATAAGAATTACTAACACTGATTTAACATTTTATCAAGAACATTATATTTTTAAATATTAGCTAGGTGTCCGGGTTTTCCATACGGAAATATTATTGAAATTCCTACTACATTAAACGCTGCGCAATTGAAATTCACGTGCGCGCAATGGAAATGTAGATGGAGCATATTTGCTTTTTATGGTATAAGTTTGTAATTGCTCATTAAAATTTATTTTTTAAAGAAATGAATCTATAATCGAACATGATACGAAATACATTTAGTAGATTGACGGTTTTAGAATATCGCCAAATGTAAGGTTACATGTATGCATTGGAAATGTAAGAATTATTTCTTCACTGCAATTTAGATTGCATGTAGGATTAATCAGATGTAATATTTAACAAATAAAACATGGCATTGAGGGCAATATGCAAGTTTACGGACTGGTTGGTCAGACTGAGGAAGGTATATGGCCCGAAGCTGAATTCTTTCATATCTTTTGTTGCTGTAATTTTTACTATAATTTGCTTTTAAATAATAATTTGATTTGTTCAGTGTGTAAAAAATCCCATACAGATTTTTTATTATTTACAAGCCATCAGGCATATAAAGCACGCCTTTTACTATTCCATTTTTGTTAATCAAATTAAATATTACTAGGCAACAGACCCGCACTTTATAAGATAATTATTCTTATATTAGATTCTGAAGGAATCAAAAAACGGTCAATATAAGAATTATGGACCGGATAGCCGGTCAATATGCGATTTATGGACTGGATGACGTCATATTAAATACAGAAGGGCTTATGCAAATGAGGTATAATATAATCAAAGAGTACCTTTAATTAAATAAATTTTCATCAAAATCACATTCATTTTAGAGGCTTATTTGAAGACAGCGAATGTGTAAATATTTCATGCGCAATGGAAATTTTCATATACGCAATAAAAATGAAAATCAAGATCTTCAACTACTTTGTGTTCGTAAATGCAAATGAACACATGCAAAAGCTTATTTGCGTTACTCTTATTAATAATCAAAGAAATGTTTCATACTCTTATTACTTATTTCTGGAAAACACCCCAAGGAATATCAATAAGTTTCAATGGAAGTGCACAAACATGTACGCAATGGAAAAGAAATCACGATCCTGTACTATCTATTATTGTTTTATCTAAACAATTTACGCATTAAAATAATTAAGATAAAAATATAACAAGTCACAACATTTCATTGTCAGAACTGTTATGCAAACAAAACTATAATAAAGCATATATGAATTTTTAAAACATCAGTCTTATTTCATATGTCGGGGCCTATTTAAGGTGTGACATTATAACAAGATATTTGTGTGTTAACATTTTATTTAAGTAAGATAAATGTAAACAGAACTGAACTATAATAAATGTTCCATAGTTCTCCGCCCGGCTCTGTCCGGTGCGGCTTTAAAATAAGACATAGGCTTGATGTTGTACAACCATTTACGTAAATAACAAGTTCAGATAATTAACTTATATAAATAATTGAGTAACTGTTGCTAGAATTGACCTGGCCGACATGTGTCCGATCAATTCACCATAAAGGAGTATGTTTGTCCTGGATTACGTTACAAAGGACCAAGTCCGATCATTGTAATAACGATCGCCCATCCGACTGTACACCGTTTTACTTTCATAAATGAAATCATTTATTTCACAGTTTTCACGAATGAACTTTTAATGGAACAACTTAACCCTTTAAGTTCACCTTCCTTTCCTCCTGAATGAACCTTGTCACTGTCATAATGTCTTGGATAAATCATTTTTGTCTCAATGTTAACAAAATCCTCACCAAACTTTATCTTAAGTTTGGCATCTATCCCCTTCCTGATTTTGTTGCTGGACCAACCCCTGTAAATTTCCAGTATCCAAGTTCTACGATGCTGGCAACAAATACTCGTTCTACCCGTTTGTCTGGCACCCTGCACTCGGCGTTAATGTCATTCTCTCCTAAATTGATAAACACATACCTGGAAATAAAAACAAAAATGAATTTTATGTGTAATTTATCAATTTAGTCAGATAGTATTTACATAAAAAATTAATACATAAAGTTACAAACATAGTATACAATTTGAAATAAATTGATAAACTAAAATTAAGTAAAATGATTCTTAGTAACGTTTTTAATCATAAATGTTTCTATATTTGTTCGAAATTGTATTTCGGGTTAGTATGGTAACAAAAGGAATTAATATTTTGCTGTGATATCTTTATGTTTCGCGGGACAGATTTTCGCGCTTAAGATAAAATCAAGCATTTTTGCGCCACTTCAATCTCACTAAAGTCAGATCTAACAAAATGTTAGCTGATAGCGTAGCGGTTTTCAGGAGATGATTTTAATCAGATTGGCGCCACTTTCCAAATGTATGATGATCAGAAGTATTTCCAATTCCCATAGGGCTCAAACTTCCAATTTTCAATGTCCATTAAACATGATTTTTATCATCTTAATTCCTAGAAAACCATATATTGGTGTGATAATCTGCTTTTCATCTATTTAAAAACACACAGGGCGTTACATTACCTCAATTACTGACATTGTGTACACACCGGTCACGTGATCATCACATTGACCTGTGTACTTTCGCTAATGAACTAAATTTTCTATCGCCGACGACGATGCCGTAAAGTAGGATCCATATATTTGTATCTTCTATTGCAGACAACACAAAAATATAAACCTTTCGTTTCTTTGCTCTTCCTTCCTTTCCTCGTCAACTTGCTCTATCCTTTCCTTGTCAACATCCTCAGCGGCAGTGAAATACTCGTTGGAACTGCAGAAAAAAAAATCTGAATAGAAATTCTCGGTACTGCCGGGAAACAGAAATATTTTTCGTCGACATTGATTTGCATTAAATATCGTTGATGAAATTTTTTTAAATTTAAAGTTTGCGCAACGAGCACAAGCAGAGCTTACAGCAGAGCCTTTTGCATGGCTTACGTTTACGTTGAACCAGGAATAATATTTGTCTTAAAATAGGGATCTCCAACCTCTGCGAATCCCATTTTGAGAAAGTTCTTATTCCAATTCAGGTATTTACGATGCCATACCTTCAGCAATGAACAAGAATTATGTGTATGTCTATCGTATTACATAAATATGACATATATTATGTTATGTAATTTTAAAGGTTTTTTTATTTTAATGAAACTCGGTTACCTAATAATATTCTTATAACACAGTCAGTTGATTACAACTCTAATGGACGGATTAGGCCACAGGGAATATCACTATATCTTATGCTGGGGCCCTTTTTTCTGAATCTGTCAAATTTTGTGTAGGTTTCGTTGTCCTATATTTGTTTAAGACAAGAACATGAGGAAGGGGAGAACACTGCGATTTGTTTGATTTTCCAAAGAAATTGATCCTATTACCATGGACAGTACTGTCCTACAGGGTAAATACTTGAAACATATCATCTGCATTAACAAACGTTATTTTTGTCACGCAGAAAGATGACATTTATTAAACTGAGTGTTTTTACGGAATTATGCCTTTTAAAAGGCTTTCAACTTTAAATGAATTTATTCGAAACTAAATGTCGCCGGACATCAGGATCCAGAAATGTATGCTATTGCAGACAACACATAAATAACTTACATACCTCTATGTCTAGACGATACGTCCGTAGTCCAGCAACCTAACCATGCTTCTGCCTCTGCAAGCATCGATTTTACGCGCTTAGATGGCGCTTGTACCTCCTGCTCCACCTCCTCTTCCTCGGGACTCCCCCCTCGGAGGAGGAAGGGTCCTCTTCCAAGGGTAAGTCCTCTTCTTCTTCCTCCTTATGTTTACTACGTCTTCCTCATGTACCTCCTCCTCCACCTCCGCTTCCAAGGGTAAGTCCTCTTCTTCGTCCTCCTCCTCTTCCTCGGAAGAGGAAGAGGACTCCTCCTCGGCTCGGAGGAGAAAGACTCCTCGGCCGAGTGGAAGACATCTTCCTCTTCCTCGTTGGCTACCTCGGAAGAGGAAGAGGACTCCCCCTCGGAGGAGGAAGGGTCCTCCGCCGAGTGGAAGTCATCTTCCTCTTCCTCGTCTGATACCTCGGAAGAGTAAGAGGACTCCCCCTCGGAGGAGGAGGTTTCCTGTTCCACGTCCTGTTCCACGTCCTCTCACGTCTTCTTCCACGTCTTCTTCGTACTCTTGAGCACTGTAGTACTCGCTTGAACTGCAGAAAATAAAAACATCTGAATAGAATTTCTCGGTGCTGCCGGGAACAGAAATATTTTTGTCGACATTGATTTGCATTTAATATCGTTGATGAACTTTTTTTTTAATTAAAGTTTGCGCAACGAGCACAAGCAGAGCTTACAGCAGAACCTTTTGCATGGCTTACGTTTACGTTGAACCAGTGCCCAAGGTTATAAAGCTGAGCATGAAAACCAGTCTCAAATCTCAATCATCTGATTGGCTGAAATGGCGACTGGTCGCCATTTCAGCCAATCAGATGCTTGAGATTTGAGACTGGTTTCCAATCTCAGCTTTATAACCTTCAGGCCAGGAATAATATTTGTCTTAAAATAGGGGTCTCCAACCTGTGCGAATCCCATTTTGAGAAATTCTTATTTCAATTCAGGCATTTACGATGCCATACCTTCAGCAATTAACAAGAATTGTGTGTATGTCTATCGTATTACATAAATATTACATATTATAACATATGTAATATTTATGTAATACGATAGACATACACATATGTAATTTTAAAGGTTTTTTATTTCAATGAAACTCGGTTACCTAATAATATTCTTGTAACACACTTGATTATAACTATTTAGAACGGATTAGGCCAGAGGATATATCACTATATTTTACTTGAGCTGTGGCCATTTTTTTCTGTATCTGTCAAATTTTGTGTAGGTTTTGCTGTCCCATCTCCATATTTGTATAAGACAAGAACATGAGGAAGGGGAGAACACTGCGATTTGTTTGATGCTATAAGTGTTTTCCAAAGAAATTGATCCTATATACATGGAAAGTACTGTCCTACAGGGTAAATAATTGAAATATATCATCTGCATTAACAAACGTTATTTTTGTCACCAAGAAAGATGACATCTATTTAACTGAGTGTTTTTTACGGAATTATGCCTTTTAAAAGGCTTTCAACTTTAAATGAATTTTTTCGAAACTAAATGTCGCCGGACATCAGGATCCAGAAATGTATGCTATTGCAGACAACACATAAATAACTTACATACCTCTATGTCTAGACGATACGTCCGTAGTCCAGCAACCTAACCATGCTTCTGCCTCTGCAAGCATCGATTTTACGCGCTTAGATGGCGCTTGTACCTCCTGCTCCACCTCCTCTTCCTCGGGACTCCCCCCTCGGAGGAGGAAGGGTCCTCTTCCAAGGGTAAGTCCTCTTCTTCTTCCTCCTTATGTTTACTACGTCTTCCTCATGTACCTCCTCCTCCACCTCCGCTTCCAAGGGTAAGTCCTCTTCTTCGTCCTCCTCCTCTTCCTCGGAAGAGGAAGAGGACTCCTCCTCGGCTCGGAGGAGAAAGACTCCTCGGCCGAGTGGAAGACATCTTCCTCTTCCTCGTTGGCTACCTCGGAAGAGGAAGAGGACTCCCCCTCGGAGGAGGAAGGGTCCTCCGCCGAGTGGAAGTCATCTTCCTCTTCCTCGTCTGATACCTCGGAAGAGTAAGAGGACTCCCCCTCGGAGGAGGAGGTTTCCTGTTCCACGTCCTGTTCCACGTCCTCTCACGTCTTCTTCCACGTCTTCTTCGTACTCTTGAGCACTGTAGTACTCGCTTGAACTGCAGAAAATAAAAACATCTGAATAGAATTTCTCGGTGCTGCCGGGAACAGAAATATTTTTGTCGACATTGATTTGCATTTAATATCGTTGATGAACTTTTTTTTTATTTAAAGTTTGCGCAACGAGCACAAGCAGAGCTTACAGCAGAACCTTTTGCATGGCTTACGTTTACGTTGAACCAGTGCCCAAGGTTATAAAGCTGAGCATGAAAACCAGTCTCAAATCTCAATCATCTGATTGGCTGAAATGGCGACTGGTCGCCATTTCAGCCAATCAGATGCTTGAGATTTGAGACTGGTTTCCAATCTCAGCTTTATAACCTTCAGGCCAGGAATAATATTTGTCTTAAAATAGGGGTCTCCAACCTGTGCGAATCCCATTTTGAGAAATTCTTATTTCAATTCAGGCATTTACGATGCCATTCCTTCAGCAATTAACAAGAATTGTGTGTATGTCTATCGTATTACATAAATATTACATATTATAACATATGTAATATTTATGTAATACGATAGACATACACATATGTAATTTTAAAGGTTTTTTATTTCAATGAAACTCGGTTACCTAATAATATTCTTGTAACACACTTGATTATAACTATTTAGAACGGATTAGGCCAGAGGATATATCACTATATTTTACTTGAGCTGTGGCCATTTTTTTCTGTATCTGTCAAATTTTGTGTAGGTTTTGCTGTCCCATCTCCATATTTGTATAAGACAAGAACATGAGGAAGGGGAGAACACTGCGATTTGTTTGATGCTATAAGTGTTTTCCAAAGAAATTGATCCTATATACATGGAAAGTACTGTCCTACAGGGTAAATAATTGAAATATATCATCTGCATTAACAAACGTTATTTTTGTCACCAAGAAAGATGACATCTATTTAACTGAGTGTTTTTTACGGAATTATGCCTTTTAAAAGGCTTTCAACTTTAAATGAATTTTTTCGAAACTAAATGTCGCCGGACATCAGGATCCAGAAATGTATGCTATTGCAGACAACACATAAATAACTTACATACCTCTATGTCTAGACGATACGTCCGTAGTCCAGCAACCTAACCATGCTTCTGCCTCTGCAAGCATCGATTTTACGCGCTTAGATGGCGCTTGTACCTCCTGCTCCACCTCCTCTTCCTCGGGACTCCCCCCTCGGAGGAGGAAGGGTCCTCTTCCAAGGGTAAGTCCTCTTCTTCTTCCTCCTTATGTTTACTACGTCTTCCTCATGTACCTCCTCCTCCACCTCCGCTTCCAAGGGTAAGTCCTCTTCTTCGTCCTCCTCCTCTTCCTCGGAAGAGGAAGAGGACTCCTCCTCGGCTCGGAGGAGAAAGACTCCTCGGCCGAGTGGAAGACATCTTCCTCTTCCTCGTTGGCTACCTCGGAAGAGGAAGAGGACTCCCCCTCGGAGGAGGAAGGGTCCTCCGCCGAGTGGAAGTCATCTTCCTCTTCCTCGTCTGATACCTCGGAAGAGTAAGAGGACTCCCCCTCGGAGGAGGAGGTTTCCTGTTCCACGTCCTGTTCCACGTCCTCTCACGTCTTCTTCCACGTCTTCTTCGTACTCTTGAGCACTGTAGTACTCGCTTGAACTGCAGAAAATAAAAACATCTGAATAGAATTTCTCGGTGCTGCCGGGAACAGAAATATTTTTGTCGACATTGATTTGCATTTAATATCGTTGATGAACTTTTTTTTTTAATTAAAGTTTGCGCAACGAGCACAAGCAGAGCTTACAGCAGAACCTTTTGCATGGCTTACGTTTACGTTGAACCAGTGCCCAAGGTTATAAAGCTGAGCATGAAAACCAGTCTCAAATCTCAGCTTTATAACCTTCAGGCCAGGAATAATATTTGTCTTAAAATAGGGGTCTCCAACCTGTGCGAATCCCATTTTGAGAAATTCTTATTTCAATTCAGGCATTTACGATGCCATACCTTCAGCAATTAACAAGAATTGTGTGTATGTCTATCGTATTACATAAATATTACATATTATAACATATGTAATATTTATGTAATACGATAGACATACACATATGTAATTTTAAAGGTTTTTTATTTCAATGAAACTCGGTTACCTAATAATATTCTTGTAACACACTTGATTATAACTATTTAGAACGGATTAGGCCAGAGGATATATCACTATATTTTACTTGAGCTGTGGCCATTTTTTTCTGTATCTGTCAAATTTTGTGTAGGTTTTGCTGTCCCATCTCCATATTTGTATAAGACAAGAACATGAGGAAGGGGAGAACACTGCGATTTGTTTGATGCTATAAGTGTTTTCCAAAGAAATTGATCCTATTAACATGGAAAGTACTGTCCTACAGGGTAAATAATTGAAATATATCATCTGCATTAACAAACGTTATTTTTGTCACCAAGAAAGATGACATCTATTTAACTGAGTGTTTTTTACGGAATTATGCCCTTTAAAAGGCTTTCAATTTTAAATGATAAGAGTTCCGATTTTAACGTATATTGTCAAGTGATATTTGACTGGACAACCTTGGACTATTGGGCAAGTCAAAACCTCAAAACTAAACACAAAAAGGTTGAGCATAAGACAATAATTGTTGTCCTTTTGCGGTAAATAATTCTATAATATTGTTAAAATGTTTAATAAAATCACCAATAAAATATCAGAAAATGATAAATAATTGTAAATGCTTTCTAATTTTTTAAGAACTAAAAGTGCAAATTACTACAGAAGACACATTTTCCCGCGACCTGTCCCAAAATGAAAACATACATGTAAAGACGACAATATTTATTATGCATTGGGTGGTAAAATTACCATTTTTCAAAATGTGGAACAAAATCACATTTTAGATATAAGAAATAGAGGCTATTTGTTATTACCGGTGTAAGATAGAACTATAATTCCGGAGTTCACGAATGAAATATATTTCTATCTTTCACTGGTAAAAACAAACTTTTTATTTTATGCTGCAAGCGCTCAATTTATGTGAATATGACAGAAAACGCGTCTGGGTACCAACGTGAAAAACGCAGTGAAATAGATCTATGACATTCCACTGTTTGAAAACGGTGAACTACCACTTTTTAGCTCGACTATTCGAAGAATAGGGGAGCTATCCTACTCGCCCCGGTGTCGGCGTCGGCGTCCGTTAAACAAAAAATGCACTTTGGTCCATTACTTGAAAACTACTTATGATATCAACTCGAAATTTGGAATATATATTCACCATCAAATTCTACATCATTACCAACAAGACCCATAACTCTGCTTCCAATATTTTTCAAGTTATGCCCCTTTTTCACTTAAATTTTGCGTTAAGGAAAATATGCACTTTGGTCCATAACTTATAAACTACTTGAGATATCAACTTGAAACTTGGAATATATATTCACCATCAAATTCTACATCATTACCAACAAGACCCATAACTCTGCTGTCAATATATTTCAAGTTATGCCCCTTTTTTCTTATATTTTGTGTCAAGCAAAATATGCATTTTGCCTCTAACTTTAAAACTAATTGAGATATTGCCTTGAAACTTGAAATATATTTTCACCATCAAAATCTACATCATAACCAACAAGACCCATAACCCTTCTTCCAATATTTTTCAAATTATGCCCCTTTTTCGCTTACATTTTGTGTTAAGCAAAATATACAGTCGGCCCTTAACTTCGTTATGAATGGAGGGATTTTTTGGATTTCAAAATAACTTGGCACAAATGTTCACCATGACAAGGCGGTGTGTCGCGTACAATACCCATGCCTGTAGGTCCAAAGTCAAGGTCACTGTTACTAAAAATAGAATTTTCTTGCAAAATCGTGTCCGCTCTGTAACTTTGTTATTTCTTATTGGGTTTTTAAATAACTTGGTATAATTGTTCACCATATCAAGACGGTGTGTCACGTACATGCCCAAGCCTGTATGTCAATGGTCAAGGTCACTGTTGCTAAAAATAGAATTTTCTTGTCTAGGCTGTTACTTTGTTATGAATGGAGGGATTTCAAAATATCTTGGCACAAATGTTCACCATGACAAGGCGGTGTGTCGGCACAATACCCATGCCTGTAGATCCAAGGTCAAGGTCACTGTTACTAAAAATAGAATTTTCTTGTCCAGGCTGTAACTTTGTTTATGAATGGAAGGATTTCAAAATAATTTGACACAAATGTTCACCATGACAGGGCGGTGTGTCACGTACCATGCCCATGCCTGTAGGTCAAAGGTCAAGGTCACTGTTACTAAAAATAGAATTATCTTGTCCTGGCTGTTACTTTGTTATAAATGGAGAGATTTTAAAATAACTTTGCACAAATGTTCATGAAAAGGCAGTGTGTCCGCACAATACCCAAGCCTGAAGGTCCAAGGTCAAGGTCACTGTTACCAAAAATAGAATTTTCTTGTCCAGGCTGTAACTTCATTATAAATGGAGGGATTTCAAAAAAACTTGACACAAATGTTCACCATGAAAGGGCAGTGTATCACGTATTATTCCCATCATTGCACTTGAGTGTCTGAAAATGATGCATAGCGGGGCATCCGTGTCCTATGGACACATTTCTAGTTTCACTTATATTTTCACTTAAGTGCACTTCATCGATAACTTTGCAAATACTTAAGGTATCAACTTCAAACTACCATTATATTTTCATTTCAGTTCTTTTTCTGTAACATTACTGAAGTGATTGATATTTGACTAAAAGTAAATGTCTCTAATAAAAAATTACTAACAAGTTTTCTAACAAATTCAGAAATATTTCATAGTTATTCCCCTATTCAGTTTAATATTTATGGAACATTTAGGAATTATTTCTGTTATTTGAAAAGAATTTCTCCCGTACCATTCACTTTTAAATATTTTTCCTGATTGCACATGAATGTATGGCCATAGTTATTGTTTTAATCTTCAAATTGCATTTGTTTCAAATGATTCGAATAGTCGAGCAGGCTGTCTCCTCTGACAGCTCTTGTATTTATAGTTGTAAGTTCTTTCTAAATTTAGTGGAAAGTAAAATATCACTAAAGATGACCGAATGTACCTTTTCCCGTGACGTGCCCCATTGCAAATTGCTGTGTGAAGGATTTACCTGAAGTTTCTGACAGAAGACAAAGATTAAATGTCGGCGCGGAGAGCAGTATGTAACTTACTCATTAAATCTCCTGTTCATGTCCATTATGACGCTCTCATAAGCTCTTTCATTCTGAAAGTATCTGTCTAGGACAGTCAGCTTCTGAAATGGAAAATAATGCAGTCAGTACAGCACGTTTATTGCTATATGCTGAAACTGAATACTGATACTCTTACGGAATTTTCCTGCACAAGTCAACATTAATATTTAAAGCAATTTCTTTCATTACATACTCTTGTTCATCCAGGTTTAGAGTCTGATTATTTACCCGAAGGCGGTGAGAAAATGACCCTTATAATGCCCCAAGATCATAAAACTCTCAAATATCGAGCATTTCCATTTCAGCCAATCAGATACTGGTATTTGAGGCTGGTCTCCATTCTTTGTAATATGATCGTATGCCAAACCATTGGTACAGTTAGATCTAACCAAAACATAGTAATCAGTCTAGGTTCAATACAAGGTTATAAAGCTGAGACTGGTTTCTAAACTCAGTTTTTATATCTTTGAGCATAAATTGATTGCTTTTTGAACTGTGTTTTTATGCTTAAACCTCTCAACTGCATGGACGATCAAATAACTGATAGATGCATAATCTTTAAGGTGATGCTTATTATTTTTAGCAAGCAGGTCGGAATTTATACACCGATATAAATTTCGGTGAAGATATTGGTGCATCACTGCTGCCATTAAACACATTTTTTTAAACATTGCACCCAATTTAAAAACAAAACACAGTAATATCTCTAATGGTGTAGAGTGTAGAATTAGCTCCAAAAGAAATCCAATTTAAACTTTGGACTAGACGTACACTGAACTAAAATTTCTGTCAGATGATGCAAACTTGTAAGAACTTTTTCTTTAATATGGTGTTTTAAATGTTTTAAATTTTGAAAAGGGCAACAAGCCGACGAAGACTAAACGAATCAAGTCTTTATTAAGTTATATAAACATTAGCGGACTTACTTACAACTTGTACATATGCTGAAAAAGAAGTACAAGGATACGACATACCAACTTCCTCTCATTGTCTGCTTTCTTTTTCTCTTCTATTTCTCTTTCAAGCTTCCGGTTTTCTTCTTTAAGCTGTGTAACAATATTTATGATTATTTGTTAAAACAACTCTCTTATACGACAAACAGATTAAATAATAAGTGTAATCAATGATTGTATGTATGCATCTCATTTATTGCATTTGAAACTTTATGTCATTAATTGCTCTAGACAATAAAAATAAAGGTCCCGCAAAAATAGATTCATTCCAATCAACCAACTTTATTGTACATGTAACATTTAGGAACAAAAGTACACTGAAATCAAATGAAAACACAAATCAAATGTGAGACCAAAGCTGAAGTTGTTTTTCTTTCCCAAATATTGTACAGTGTTCTCCCCAGGATTTTAGGAAGGGTTGTCGCTGGACTTTTCGTGGATTTTAGCGCGCGAAACCTTGATTACTAAATAACATTTGCTACAGTTTTATATTTGCACTAATGTTTACTGCAACAGCTGTATATAGTACACATGTATATGGGTTTTTTTTATCTCTAGAGCTAAGAAAGGGACAAAGTTAATAAAACAAAATGTATAAATAATGTTTAACAATTTATTTCATGAAATAGTATGTAAACATACATACTTATTAACACTGGTGCATTTTTATTTACTTACATTGTAAGCATGCGTTACATACACTGCAATGCATATCATCTTATTACAATGTCAACAATATTTTCTTACATACTCAGTCTTATCAGTTAGTAATTTACTTCATTGTCTGAGCTAACTCACTCTAAAAAACTTATTGTTTCTTTGTATGTTTACACTTTTAAACGTCTCTTCTTCTCTTTGGCACAGGTGCTAACAGCCTTGTTATAATTAAATTTAAGGACATTTGGACCTTCCATTGATATCATCAAGAGGGAATTTAATGTCAAATGGTTAAGTCGACTTCTTAACTTGGTCTTGACTCTTGCTAATGTTGAAAAACCCCTCTCACAATATGAAATTAAATTTATGATAGCGATAAACATAGAAGCAGCTTCATATACACGTCATAATCAATATTTAAATATACACAAATAGGTATATACAGTAAAGTCAGCTCTATGTTATATTTATCATATGTTTAATATGTTATGCTAAACTAATGATGATATTATCCAGCAAACATTCTAGCACTTTAAGAAGCATATTTAAAACTTACCAGCTGTAGACGTTGGGATAAGAAGTCCCACTGTGGTTATTCTTGCCAGGTTAGGGAGAGTAGTGCTAAGGGGCCAGCTACCTCCTCCATTATTTGGTGAGTTGTCACCTCTCGTAGATTAACTACCTCTTTCTCTCCATGTGTCTTTTCTCTCTCTGCCTTCTTTGCGGATTCTTCTACTACATTCTTCAGTATGGAGTACTCCATAGCGATGTCTTCAGTATCACTGAGGATGGGCCTGAAGTGGTCAGCTAGAGTCTGAAAGGAACACAGAAATTATAATTATAGTAAGATAATATTCGTGTGAAATACTAGTTTCCTGTCTCACTTCTGAATGGTTGTATGGGAAGGCTTGTTTTGCTGAGTTTGGTGTTGTTTAATATTCAATTAACCAAAGGAAATGAGTATTGTCAGACAAGTTATTTATTTATTTTTGACTTGTTTTAACCATTTGTTTTTACCTGAAGACTGTCTCTCCCAAAGCCATCAAGTCTTGATCTGCGTCGGGCCACTGTTGCACATTAAAGGCACCAAAGGCTTCTAACAGTGGAGTGTTGGGGAATCGTTCCTGCAGATTCTCGGTAATAGCAGCGATGAACTTTCTGTAGACCTGAAAAGATGTATAAATATTTACTTTTTGATAACATATTAGTTATATAGCAAAATATGTTTGCACATTTTATTGAAAAAAGCAAGGCTTTATGTACACAACATTTACTTACATTTTCTTCAAACTTTGCGCTCAGTGTCTGTGGGTGTATGAAATATGAAGGGCTTTGTCGCCAACTCGGCCATAACTTCTGGGAGGCTGCTGAAATGCTCTCCTGGTCTCTCACCAAGAGCCCCGATAGTAGCTATGGTACCAGTCACCAGATTCCCAACCATAGTGTATGCACCATCTTTCGCCTGTAAGAAACACAATCACATTTTGTAATATTATATCAAAGAGTAGGCAGTTAAACTCCTTCAAATAATAAACTTATATTTACCTTAAACCAAATATTTTTACTAGGGATGGCAACGAGTAGTAAAATTGGTACTCGAGTACTCGAACGATTTCCGATGTTAATAGAGATAATTCCTTTCGTGTAATATCAGCTTCAACCTACTCAGTATTAATACCATATACCACATATTAATAAAGATACTTACACAACAAAAGTGTGTTTAACTTATATCTTTTATTTGTGTTTTGTTATTTTATTATTTTATATTTAAAAAAACAACAACAAATTGTATCAAAGTTACAGCACAGTCATGCGAACATGCACATATATATATACGGTGGTCAGAATAATATTGTCATGAATTAATAAAATCAAATACGGTAAGTTAATCAAACTAAACTAAAACCATGGGGCTCGTCTGTCTGCTTTTTGGGCGTGGTCTCGTATCATGTTTAAACTTAAGATGGTGAATAAGCATGCTTGTAGTTCCCCCGTTGTAGACGAACTCGGAACTACATTTGACTTTTTCCGTCTGCTGCCCGTTGGAAGTAACTCCACGCAGACGACTTTGCGGGAGGCATTTTGCTGATGTAATACGGGTATTATTTCGGTGTTTAATTAAAGAATGTAATGCTAAACATAGTTACATTACCATCGTTTTACTTTATCTTTTTTATTTTCATTAATATTCATAGATTAGTTCGCGTCATTCACCAATAAAAAAATAGAAATTATCATCATATTCAAGTGAACCATCAATGACTATATTGGGCGGTCCTGAATTTCTGTATGGAGCGCCAATTATCTAATTGTCAAACAATACATTTGTGCGAAATGGGTACCACAGGTGATTGGCAAACAATAATATATTACCATTCATTCATCTTTATTGAAAAAGATGAATGAATGAATGTAATAATATATTACCGCTATAAAAACATTGCTAATTGACAAGTGCCAGTTGGGACCCTTGTTTGGCAGTTTGTTATTTCACAACAATGACACTTCAACTTCAAAGCGTAAAATACGTCACCTGTGGCGATTAAGTGCATCGCGCATAGTGTCTAATTGCCACCGCGCCGTATATCGAAACGAATTATAAACAAAACAAACGGATTTCTTTTTTATATCAATTTTTTTTATTTTTTCCGATTACTCGGGTAGTAGATTTAGTACTCGATACTCGGACGTTCGATCGAGTACTTGAGTAGTCGATGCCATCCCTAATTTTTACATCTTATCTAATATTTTGTTTGCAAAGCAAGATACAGACCAACTAAAAATGTGAGGAAATCATAATTTTACAATTAATGTTTAACTGAAACACATAGATTGTTTTGAGCCATTACCTGGAATGAACGTGAAAGAGCAGACAGCACTGGGAGGATGTCAGAAAACATGTGTAGAGCAGCTGAAGTGTAAATTGAATAATATATTGGTGTTTTCGTTGATACCCGTGTTTATTCAATGACCTTAACGAAAATTAATGAAGTGCCGGGTCAATATTGTTGGACAATACATGTACCATAGAAAACAATTTCAGGAAAGCGAAACTACGTCATGTGCACTTTGCTGAAAGGCACACACAGATATAATTTGTTTCTAGCTATTTTCAAGTTTTTGTATAAAACTTTCTTATTTCTGCACTATTTCATGCAACATCCAAATGCACAGAACATCTGAAACTTGAGATCTTTCAGCAAATGTAAGCAAATCTTCTCAAATATTCGCTAGTTTTCCAAAAAAACGGAAAAAAGTTTGACACGAGACGACAAGAAGCATTTTCTGTGCATTTTAAGTTAATAGATTACCGTATTTCCTCCCATAAATGTTCACATGATGTATTTATACTGATTCTAGATTGGTACGTGCTTTTAGGATCATTTTATTTCTTGCAATGCAAAAATGACCCAGTTTATAAAACTACGCGGAACTTACAATGGAGCTTGAACACACATTCTATTTCATATACAATAATGATGAAACGAGTTTTGTTCTAACAGTTCAGTTTAATTATATGAAACCGAACGTATTCGTTGGTTTCTAAATGACATGTTCTGAATCAAAAGTATAAGTCGCGGACGCTCCTGCACCCATCCAATATCATAAAGCTTAAAATGGAGACCAGTATCAGATTTCAAGCATCTGATTGCCTGAAATGACAACTAGTCGCAATTTAAGCCAATCAGATGTTTGAGATTTGAGACTGGTCTCTAATCATAGTTTTATGATATCGGGCCCTGAACAGACGACCAGTGCGTATGTTCGCCTGAGTGCAGGGCTGTTTTAAGTATGCAAGAAATCATATTTTACGTTCATAATAGCCATCAAGTAAAAGTTAATGAATGTGCAAGCATAGACACTTGTCGATAATGACGCTGCCATATGCATTATATCCCGAGGAATTTAGTCCGACGGACATTATAATATGACAGGTTCATTATCGACAAGTGGCACTACTTGACAACAACAACAAACTTTTTTTTGTCAAGGCTACATAGTAATAACAACACACAGTGATGTAAAATTATTCAAGCGAATTACACAATTTTGTGGGTATTGAAGTGGTAACAGCTTTTTTTCCAATGTAACATATTTAACTAAATAAGAAGATAAAATTTACAATTAATAAGGGATCCACAAAGATAATTTCTTAACGTTAAAGGCCGGTATTCTATTCCATGGTTCCGTGATGCGTATTCCGTGTCCATGTCCGCTTCTGAGTCCGTTTCCGCGTTTTTTCACTCACCAAAGATATCGTTCGGTATATTTCATACCTCCGTGTATGTTCCGCATCGGACGAACAATACTACTAATTCCGGAGTTCACGAATGAAGTTTTCTATCTTTCACTGGTAAAAACATCGTCGGATACCCACGGTTGATTCTATTACGTTACTCTCCATTCATCAATGAATGGAGAGTAACGTAATAGAATCAACCGTGGGTATCCGACGATGTGGTAAAAAAAGAATTTTGTTTTTATTTTATGCTTCAAGCGCACAATTTGTGTGAATTTGACAGAAAAAAAATTCCAAGAAATGGCGCCAAAAACGTTTGTTTTTGAAGTGAAGCAATGACGTCATATACCCACATTTGAGTCTAGATCATCTAGACGTTCTGTCGTTGATCAGTGTCACACGTGTGCAACGGCTGTATAAACTTTTATCAGATATCTGGTAACCGCAGAACCCAGCTTCCGTGAACACGCCTGTGGACGCAATAATACAGTTGTCGCCGTAGCATATTGTATTTTCGATTTCCATCCAGCTGGCAGGGCGACAGTCTAAAATACAATTTTCACAAGACAACAACGGCGTTCCATACTAATGTCCTAAATACAAGCCTCGTTTTGGAGGAATGCAAGACTATTCTCCCCAAAACCAGTTCCTCATCCTGACTGTTCTCCCCCAAACCAGTTCCTCCCCCGACAGTTCTCCCCCAAATTGAAATTATGCAGACGGTTCTCCCCCAATATTTTGTATAAAATTTTCACAGGTATTTTAATCTCATCAACACCTAATATGTGTTAATTGCAGTTGTTGAGAGTTAAGTTAATCAATATTTGTGTTACTTTTAAATTAATAACTGACTTGATTGAAGTTGACTTTAATTGATTTTTATTTACGAGTGATTAAATATTGTATTAGGAATATCAAACTTGACTTTAAATTTAAAAAACTCAACACATCATAAATTGTATTTCGTTATATTTTCTTGATATGTTATTTTTAAATACATTTTTTTAATTAAAATAAGTGAAACACAACAACACAATCATCCAAGAAGCCACATAACAATATGTCAACTTAGCCCATATCTTAGTCTTTATATTTTTATTCATTGTTTTATGAAAATGAATGTAACACTACAAAACATCCAAGAAGCCACATAACAATTTATCAACTTAGTCCATATTCCTTCTTAAAATTCAATAAAAACTATAGTCACAGTCAAATTTTATTGCTCTACTCCTCAAATTGTGGTCCATATGCAGCTGCACACCCTTCCAGAAGAACACTTGTTGCAATTGTCCCTGCTGCATACTTTTCCCAAAGCTCCTTTATCTTCTTTTCAACAGTTTGTGAAGCAGGACGTATCCGGCATGTATATACTCCATCCCGTATGTGCCTAAGCTCATAGTTAACAGCCTCAGCCTCACTCTGTAGGGCTGGAACCAGCCGGTAGAATGACAGACTCATGCCTCCTGCCTTCCTATTCAGTTGATTATGCCATCCTGAGAAACTAGAAACAATTGATTGTTAACAACTGTATTATTTCTATGACACTTCATAAAAAATTAATGAAAATATATTTAAATAACGTTGAAAATAGACTGAATAATGAACTAGCTGTCATGCCCCTTTTTTCTTTTTTTTTTCTGTTAAGCAAAATATGCATTTTGCCCGTAACTTTAAAACTACTTGAGATATTGCATTGAAACTTGAAATATATTTTCACCATCAAATTCTACATCATTACCAACAAGACCCATAACCCTGCTTCCTGAATAGTTTTCAAATTATGCCCCTTTTCCCTTGAATTTTGTGTTAAGCATAATACACACGTGGCCCTTAACTTTAAAATTAATTCAGTTATCACCTTGCAACCTGGAAAATTTATTTACCATCAAAATCAATGTCATTATCAATAACACCTTTAACTCTGCTACCAATATTTTTCAAGTCATGCCCCTTTTTCACTTATGCAATTGTCCCATAATTTTGAAACAACAGGAGATATTCCTTTGAAACTAGGAATATTTGTTTGCCATCAGTTTTAAATTTTTATCAACAAGATCCATAACTCTATTTGGAATATTTATGTAAGGTATGCCCCTTTTGCATTTAGTTTTTACCTCGACTATTCAATATTTCATTGAAACTTTGAATATTTTTTCACCATCAAAATCTACATCATTACCAACAAGACCCTTAACTGTAATACAATTACTCTACAAGTTATGCCCCTTTTTCCACTGTTCCTTTTTTCACATATATTTTCACTTAAGTGCACTTCATCAATAAATTTGCAAATACTTACGGTATCAACTTCAATCTTCCATTATATTTTCATTTCAGTTCTTTTTCTGTAACATTAGTGAAGTGATTCATTGATATTGAACTAAAAGTAAATGTCTCTAATAAAAAATTACCAACAAGTTTTCTAACAAATCCAGAAATATTTTAGAGTTATTCCCCCATTCAGTTTAATATTTATGGTACATTAAGGAATTATTTCTGTTATTTGAAATGAATTTCTCCCTCACTTGTTAATATTTTTCTTTATTGCACGTGAATGTATGGCCATAGTTGTTATTGTTTTAATCTTCAAATTGCATTGGTTTCAAATGATTCGAATAGTCTAAATCGCTGTCTTCTCTGACAGCTCTTGTTTAACTAACACTAAGCCCAAGGTCTTTAACCCTAACCCTAAACCCTAACCCTGGAGTCTATGTTATTTAAACAATAATTTTATTCGGCGTTTTTAAGCATTCCACAAATTTTATAAGACACACACCTCATTTGTTATGTTTTTTTCCATCGCCGTACGATTTAAATTTCTTGCCCATTGTATACATCTGTAAGTTAACTCGCTTAACTTAATATCCTTGTTGATGGCTAATTACTTGTAAATAGTCCAGCGGATGTTCCTACTCGGGCTAGTCAGACAATGGCTGACACTAAATAGTCCCATTTGTTTTGCCTTTTGGGGGCATTAAATGGCTAGTATGGCCTGAAAGGAACATGTTAAGTAAATGAGATGCTTGACTGACACACTGATAGCAAATTTATGTTTGGAAATTTATGCAGTATATGAAAAAGGCCCTGGTTTTAGGACGGCATATGTAAAACAGTTTTGAAGTTCACACAGAAGTGAAAAAAACAGACCACCGGTTTCAAGGTGTCAAATCTCTGTTAATTGATACATGACCCCTACTTTTCTTGCTGGAAATGGACAGTAAAAACAATTAGCTTTAAAAGCATGTAAGTTAGCCCTTATTAAAATGGTACCAGCTATGATTGCCAGCCTTTTGAAACGTGTCATGTTTACTATAGTTTATATAGGGAAGACTATTTACAGGTCTTACACCTTTAAGAAGTACAAGTGGAGGGCAGCATTTGAATATTTATATTCGTCTGCAATGTTATTTTCCACAAAAATTGTGTGCTGACCAATTTTAAGCAAATTTGAAAGTCAAAAATCAGTATAACTGTTACAGGAGGCAAACTTAGGTTTTCATTAGGTTTGGGGTCATTTTTAACTGTTTTTGACTTAAAAATGCCACAATGGATACCCTGTGTGGCCCATTTTGCATGTGTCAGCTCAAAAAGTGAGTTGCTTTTATTAGTTGAGATGTTTTACTATTATTCATAACCATGTTTTTGAGAAAATTGATGTTTTTCAATTTTTATTAGCAAGAAATAAATTCTGAGGTTTAGCCGTTTGGCCGCAAACGCGTACCAGAATAGGTGGTTTTGGAAAATTCCTCATATTGAGTTCATTTTTGCTAACTGAAAGCTGAAACTTGGTAGATATATTGCAAACATCATATTATTGAATAAAAACAGAAAATATAAGATATTGAAAAAACACAAGTTTTCTTATAAGACATATCTAAGAAAAGTAACTCCTGTCATGAGTACGTTATTTTTATGTACGGAGTGTCTATTGACACGTACGTGTCAATAGACAATATTCTAATTTACACGTATGGAAATGTAAACAATATAAGATTAAATGCATATTGTGTCTAATTTTTAACATATTTATGTCTTAATAATCTATATATATAGTTATCAATCTAAATATTCTAAAAAAATATGTAAGAGTTATCTCGCCTGCCGAATAAAAGCGCCTATCAACGTTCTGAAAACGTGTTTGTATTTTAGCCCAAATTACATACAACCCTGAAGGTATCTGCCTAATATAGAACTATCAACAATCCTCGTTAAAAGTTTTCTTTGGGGCGCGCGCTTCGGCTGCACACCTGATCTAGAGTCTCTTTTGTAAAACTGCACATTTTCTTGTTTTCGATTTTCAAAATTTTGATTTTCAAACTCTCATAATCTGGAAATGTTTCTCCAATTTGAAAATTTTAAAAACTAGTTAATGCAAATTCTTGGGAAAACTTAAGCACAAATATACTTTTCCGACATCCATGTTTTCTATTCTACTTAAAATACGATTCCAGTGTAGAATCAACGTTTAACCATCAACACAGAAAAAATGTGCCATAATGAAATAATTCTTAAATTTTAATGAGGACCAAATGCTCGAGACATAATAAATTATATGTTGTAATTTATTTATTGAGTAACAATAAACCAACCCTGTGCACGACGGCATTTAACAAAGATGCTGCGACCTATTTAATATTTCACAACTCAAAACTGATTAAATTAATTAGTATTGATAGTTTTAACGGAAGCCCGTCGAGAAGACTCTGGGCCTCCTCCTAGTTTCAATAATTCGACTGCAAGCACAGACCCATTATCATACGGACGTTTTCGTTGTCTGTTCTTTGTCGCGAATAGCGACAATCATATATATAGAAAAGCTCTTCTTGCGCACAAATAGTTGGGCTAGGCCTCCTCCGGGCCCGGTCGAAGAGACACTTCTCCCACCTTATTGATTCTAATTGATTCTAATTGTGAATTCTAAGACGTTGACAGATAATTCATATTGAAACCGCACGAAATAAAAAATAAAAATCATTTTGTGTAAACTAACAAGACTTAAGTTAATGAACCTTGAGTCGTCACTTTTTGCTTTCGGCCACCAGAAATTGTGTACGATAAGGTCTGGATATGGCGTTAAGACGTACCTTATCGTTTTCAAAGTTACTTCCCTTTAATGTTGTTCACCGAACGCAGGATGGAGGTAAAATAAAGTTAGGTAAGTCAGGTTTTAATGCTTTTCTTCTAGTTTCATATTGCTAACATAGAAAAGTTTTTTCGAAGTTTGGTGAGGAATTTTATCTCTGCCAGACTATGGTTACTGTCGTCGCGATTAAAACACAGACACCTGTTTAGGAGTCAGTGACAGTAGAGCTATCATGAACTCTACAGCATCCTACAGGTATCCTACAGGTATATATAGGGCTAGACCATGGATTTTTTAAAAAACTTGGTATAATTGTTCACCATATCAAGACAGTGTGTCACATACATGCCCAAGCCTGTACGTTCAGGTCAAGGTCACTGTTACTAAATCTATCGTCACACCACATATTTTGACGCACCATATATTTTGACGCATTGTTTGTTTTCACCGCGCTTCTAAATATGTGATTTCCTAATGATGTAATTTTGCTGCAAAATGATCAGTTAACATTCATCTGACCATTTAATAAATTAAAGTGTGTAAATTATGCAAACTAAGGCCAGTAAAACATCGTTGTTTTATGATATAGTAAAAATAACACGAATTACTTAATACTTTTTCTCTTGTTGAATAAATCCTTAATATTGGTACCATTTTACACAATTTTAACCAAATTTTCCTCTTGTTTGCAACAAATGACAAATCTAGCATCATCCATGTGATGGGCATGAGTGCAATATAATGTTGTACTAAAATTTGTCCTTGTTGTAAATCCCTTACATGTTATATTTTTCCATACATTTTTACCTTCATTTGTAATTTATCATCATTGTTATTTTTCACTCTACAATATCAAAATATTAAAACTGCAAAGGACACTACCCCAGGAGATATGGTTTGTAGTGGAAAACAGGAAAGATACAGCCAGTCATCCGAGAGTGATGTCTTTTTGCACTTAAAGCAGACTAGATGCAGAATCTTTAATAAAAATTCCGTTTTACAATTTTTTACCATAAAACTATTGTCGAAAACTTATTCTAGATGATTAAAATAACACCATTCATGTTCTTTTGTTGTGCCAGATGCAAGAAAGTGTGTAAACTTACTTTAAACTTATTAGAAATGTGGTTACATTACATGCGTCAAAATATGTCGGTGAAGACCAAAGTTATCATTTTTGGGGTTGTCATGTTTGTTTCTTGCTCTACAAAAAAATTCTTGATATTTTTTCATAATTGCAGTTTTATTCAAATAAGGAAGGATGTATGTTCATGATATTAATGTTGAGTTCAAAATGAACATTCAATTTAAAAAGTTGTTTTGGATTAAAAGCCTAAGTGCGTCAAAATACGTGACACCAGGATAGAATTCTCTTGTCCGGGCTGTTACTTTGTTATGAATGGAGGGATTTCAAAATAACCTTGCACAAATGTTCACCATGACGGGGTGGTGTGTCGCTTAACATGCCCATGCCTATAGGTCAAAGGTCGAGTTCACTGTTTCTAAAAATAGAATTCTCTTGTCCGGGCTGTTACTTTGTTATGAATGGAGGGTTTTCAAAATAACTTTGCACAAATGTTCACTATAACAAGGCAGTGTGTCTGCACAATACCCAAGCCTGAAGGTCCAAGATCAAGGTCACTGTTACTTAAAATAGAATTTTCTTGTCCAGGCTGTAACTTCATTATAAATGGAGGAATTTCAAAGTAACTTGACACAAATGTTCACCAAGACAGGGCGGTGTACAGCGACAGCGTACCATGCCCATTCCTGTAGGTCAAGGTCACTGTTACTAAAACTAGAATTCTCTTGTCCGGGCTGTAATATCGTTAGGAATAGAGTGATTTCAAAATAACTTGACACAAATGTTCATCATGACAAGGTGTTGTGTCCTGTACCATGCCCATGCCTGTAGGTCCAAGGTCACTGTTACTAAAATAGAATTTTCCTGTCAGGATTGTAACTATGTTAGGAATAGAGTAATTTCAAAATAACTTGGCAGAAATGTTCACCATGACAAGGTGGTGAGTCGTGTACCATGTACATGCCTGTAGGTCCAAGGTCAAGGTCACTGTTACTAAAAATAGAATTTTCTTGTTCGGGATATTACTTTGTTTTGAATGGAGGGTTTTCAAAATAACTTGGCACAAATGTTCACCATGACAAGGCGGTGTGTTCCTGTACGAAAAGTTCCAGCTGTAAATGAACCGTACTTTGCATGTAAATTCCAGCCGTACTTGAATAGAATTACGTGATATCCTTATAAGCAATGAGTTTGCTAGTCCAGCCGGAAAAAAGGCCCGAAATATTTAAATGAGCAGTAATATTTTCAGCTTTTCCTGCCGGAATTGATAGAAAGTACGGCCGTAATATGCAAATAAGCAGTAATAATTTAAACTTTTCCAGCCGTACTTGATTAAAAGTACGGCTGGAATTGTTCATATATGGTAAACATAATGATTCACATTACGGCCGTACTTTAAAGTACGGCTATTAAAATTTTGGGGTTTTATTAGTTCAGATTCTGTGTTACATGTTACATTTCAATTACACAAGTTCAGTTTTTTTCAAGCAAAGTAGGATTCATTTTGAAGACATAAGATTGAATTAAAGATACATCTTTAGACCCAAGATTATGCACTGAGAAAGAAGTATCTGTCGTACAAAACTGACAAGTTTAATAACGAAATAAGACTAACATACATAGTGTTCAAAGCTTCCGATATATAAGAAATATACATTTGTACAGTCTTCAAAAGCTTATGATACATTAGAAATGTAAAGTCTATCATTATGTACATTGACAACCTTACTGTATGCTCCTGGGAGTGTAATACTTTTCAAAAGAGGTAGGACCTGGGAAGTAAAATTTCTTTAAATCCCTACAATTTGATAGCATTACCCATACAATGTTTAAAGAAACTTCATTAGACCAAATTTACTGGAATTAAGTTAACCTCTGGGGAAAAATGGGTGGGACATTTATTTAGGCAGGAGATTTGAATAGATCATATGATGATGTTAATGTAAATCTATCAAAACAAATTAATCATTTTAGACTAAAACAGTTTTGGGAAGATATTTTGCAGTGGTGAAATAGGAATCCACAAAACAGAAAGTATTAAACAATAATGTGTTTACCAAGTTTTAAAAAACCTTAATATAAAAGCTGCTAAAGGAATTCAAATGCTTAAACTCACTAACTTCTTTTTTAAACCAACCTTAACCAGTGTTTAAGATTTGGAATTACACATGAAGAATGTAACACAATCTTTAGTACATGTATACTGTTTAAACACTATGTTCAATTAGTGAGATCTGCATAACTGAAAGCTAATGAAAAATACCTGAATTGTCTGAAAATCCTCATTTAGTATGCAAAAAATCCTGTTTCATTTTTACATCAAGTACATTTCCTTACTGTACACATAAAATTAATAAAAAATAACTATGAAATCTAGCTTTATTTACCAGAGAACTGATTTTCTGAAAATCCTTTGTTTCTCTCACTTCCCTCAAATTTTCAAACATGAAATGATTTCATTGGGCAAAATTCAGTCACATGATTATTTTCCTTCCAAGAAATTACGGCCGTAACTTTATAAGAAGTCCAGCCGGATTTTTTCAAATTCTAAGTTAAAATTTTACGTTTGGTAGGGATAATGGTTGATTTTTCCAGCTGTAAAATGCAGAAAGTCCAGCTGTAACTTTACCGCCAGAAAGATTGTTAGGAACGTACTTTTATGTTACGTCTTGATTCCAGCCGTACTTCTTGAAGTACGGTCCAATTACGGCTGGATTCCTGTTCAAAATTTCGTACAGGTTGCGTATATTACTCATGCCTGTAAGTCCAAGGTCAAGGTCACAGTTACTAACACTTGAATTTACTTGTTCGGTCTATAACTTCTTTATGAATGAAGGGATTTCAAAATAACTAGGCACAAATGTTCACTATGACATTGCATTGCATTACCACCAACTTCTTCGCAAACATTTCCTAAATGAGAAGACAACAGTGTCACAAATACAAATAATTTACTTGAGCTTCAAGTTTATGCATATTCTTGTAATTACTTGAACATCACTGTCTTTGAAATGCTATTATTCCCATCATTGCACTTGAGTGTCTGAAAACGATGCATAGCAGGGGCATCTGTGTCCTATGGACACATCTCTAGTTCCTTATGAAATTCTGAACATGACTGAAAACTGTTAAGTGTTAATGACTTTTGGACAACTCCTATATCTCATGGATACTTTCTCGAATTCGCGAGGCTTGGAACTCAAATCGTCCATATTAAAATAACCATATGAATACTGATGAATACTGATTTATCCAGTTAAGAATTTGAGTCCTCGAAATGTCATATCCTTTTCCCTGAAGTTTGTTTGTTATGCTCCCTGTTTTCAATCCTGACTTGGTTTTGTGATCAACTTTCCCCGTAGTATTCCTAAAGTATAGTATTCAGAATAGTTATGAATCTGCTAGTATAAGCGAAATTTATAACCGACATATGGATATACTGCAAAATGTATAGTTGATACCAGCATTACTAATCCATATGATCTAGAACAATTAACCACGTGTCAACACCTGTAAAGGGTCTACGAGTCACCATATAGGCATTTAACATTTCAGTTGTCAAAATGACAGGAAGTTGCCATACCATATTTTGTGCTGATTACAGGTTCAAGTATATTTGTGTATTTGCGTAGCAACACCTGGCATGCGCTTCAGTGAAGGCAATCGAATATACAGGTTCAGAATGAAAGAGTTTTGAAACTAAAATGTTCTTGCTTCTGTCAACTCATCAAATTCACTGTAACTGTCTTGTTTTTTAACATATTGAACATATTTAAATTATTACTTGTGGTAACAGAAATCAGTGAAATGTGCAGGAAATAACTGTCTGTATCGCATAGACCCGTAATTAACTCAATATTTTAGTTTTAGATTTTCGTTCCCAGTCATTTGTGTATTACATGTACGTGATGCTCTGTCCTTTAAAATGCATGTTAGTTCTGTCCTAATCTTATATTATTTTTTCTGCGTCTGCGGACACATTTCAATCATCGTTTTGTGATTGTTTTAATTAAACATGAACACAATAATGAATTACAGTTATCTGGCAGAATAATAAGATGCTCAAATAGATGTGTTATTAGCAACTGCGAGGTTTAAAAATTAAAAGCTTAAAAGCTGTTGCGTAAAACATAGATCTGCACATTGACTATAATTGGTGATAAATTTTATTACAGATTTTGCTTTAACATCAAATAAAGTATTAAGGACTACCGGGTAAGACATATTTTACTTATCTGAACAGAAATATGCGCGTGTATAAAAATAAGCAGATTCACATGTAAATTTAATGAAAATGCAACCACATTGGCGCTTACTTACCAAGGCAGATCCCCTGCGACATTGCAGTGGTAATTGATTGCCTAGTGGCATCCACTTCTCCCCGAGATGAATTTACACGATCTCGGTCTTATTGCCGTGGATGAAAATTACTCGGGCCACGATGAAAAAATTAATCTGTGCTGCGTGTACTGTAGGCGGATTTATGTTTAGTTACTGGTGTCATAGGTAATGTGCAACTGGGATTAAGTTTTTTCTTAACCTGTTTATGTTATCTTTAGATAATTTAGCATATAAGAGTTATTCTTTCCTTTGAAAAGGGGATATTTTGTGTTCTGAGTGATTATAGTTGAATCTTGTGATACAGATTGCCAATTTATTAGTTGAAAATGACCAAACTTGACACTAGACATTGAATGTCAGATAAAATGACATTTTCACTTTTTTCATGTCGCAGTCATTTCTCTGAGTGATATAAGCAAGAAATGTTGGTTCAACTTGTATTTCGATATGGTTAATATATAGCAAACATCATACGAACACCAGAATTGAATTATAATTATTCATATCGACATATTTGACATCAGAATAGCCGAAAATTCCTAGAAATCGTCTGTCGCAAAGGGGTCTATATAAATATTAACGTAAACCTTCAGCTTAATAAGAAACAAAACACCAATGTTAGGCCATGTTTTAACGGGTATGGTTTAGTTTATTCGAAGTAACTTAAAATTATACAATTCTATGATAAACTGACTAACCGAGATTTGTGAAATGATTGTCGCAACTATACTGGTCAGGAACGTTAAATGCTTTTAACCTTACTTTAACAAACGTAGACGACATCAATAAACATTAAACTTTGGCTTACTAAATCTTAAGGTATTGCAAATACATGTATTGCAAATGGCGAAAACAAAGTACTTTCACTTTGAACCAGGAAGTAAGATTTCCTTGAATTTCTTGAAAACCCTAACATTATTTTGACGAATTGGCACTAAACATTGTAGACCAGCATATACTTATTTCAGGTACAAGTTGCTTTGGTATATTGTTCATGACTTTCAGAGTTCTCATGCAAATGGTTTTTCTTTTGTTTTAGTATGTGCTTGGTAATTAGAACATGAATTAGACTAAATTAAGCTTGCAAACATTTACTACATCCATAGCTAAATACATTTATTTACTAAAATCTAGGTGGCAACAAGTATTTCCTCCAAAATTCATTTTTGACATTTTAGCATGTTTTCGCCATTTGCAATGTTTGCGACCTCTTAATACGAGGTACAGTCAAAAAGTTCCAGGACTGTCATGATATCTTTTTTATTTTCCGTACGATTCAGTAATTAAATATATGACATAAAAATATAACTATTCCACTGCAAGAACATATAAATATATGTAAAATATACAAACATAAACATGTTTTCTGATCCATTAGAATAGCCCACAATGTCATGTACGGAGCACTTCCGGGACGTCGTGACGTTCATATGACGTTTGCAAGGGTTGTTTTCATTTCATCTGTCAGCAGACGAGGAACCCAGCGCGCACATACCTTATTCATGTTCAAGTCCTGGGTCACTATTTTATGAACAGTTCCATGACACAGCCGACAGTGTAAGCAATATCATCTAGAGAATTGCGCCGATCAGTTGCTAGGACGTCCTTAATCTTTTTGACTATGCGCGCATCATTTCCCGGCCTTCCGCTTCGCGCATTATCCTCAATATCCGCCCTACCTTTCCGGAAACGTTTGTGCCACTCAAACACAAGAGTCCTGGAACAATTAATAACACCATCCTTCTGTTTCATGAATTTCCAAGTATCAGTCGGGGTCATACAAGACATCGCAGAGAATTTAATTACTGTCCACTGCTCCGTACGTTCAATTAACGTTGTCATTTTCTTGATTCAGAATTTTTACACAGCGGAAATTATGCTTCACAAAATGGCGATACTTCAGCCGATCACGCTAAAATTTTGTAATTGTTTGCTAGTAACGTTCCGTTGATGTCGTGCGGAAAAATAATGACGTCTTGGTGCTGTTATTTTGAGAAACTTCAAAAAGAATGTAGTCATCTCATTGCAAAATAAGGCAAATTCTGAAGTGCTCCGTATTATGGTTGTGGACATGCTAAATGTGAAAAAATAAATTCAAATACTTGTTCAAACCTACTTTTTCATAGCTGTTGATATTAGATTTAAATAGAAATACATGCATGCTAAATTTTATGAGGATCCGACGTCAATAATTTGTTTAAAAGGACCAGTCCGGGAACTTTCTGACTGTACCTCGTATATAATTATGTGGAATGAAACAAACTCAAATGCAATCGTCGAATCACCAAATCTAAGATTAATTGAGAAAAAATAAAACTACAGGTGGGACGTTAGAATTTGTCAGGTACGTTAAATAGTATACTGACTTGCTCGTCCGTAGTTTTGAAATTATATTTCCGAATCATTGTTCTTTGTTTTTCATGCAGTCTTATCTTTTAATTGAAGTAAAACATGCCTTAGTGGCAGTTTATATATTGATTGCATAGCAGACAATTGAAAATTGACTGTCAAGTACGTTAATGTCAGGTACGTGTACATGCAACACGATTCTTTAAATAAAAAGCTTATTTCCCCTACTTTTTCATTTTCTTGGCACTATGTAACGTATGCACACATATTTTGCCCTTATACATCTGTTACAACAGAAATATTTGAGCACAAACACAACCGATTAGCACCATGTCAGGTACGTTAACTGTTTTACAAATCGAGGTTAGATTTATTACTTTCAATGATATAGTTAGAAATATACTTAGTTTATTACAATTACAGCAAACCAATTGTATATACGACTATGTTACTTTTCAACAGTTTGAACAGTTCAAGTTTTGAATAGTTGTAATATTGTTGGCAAGTTACGTTAAAAATATGAACATGTTTAAGGTACATTTTAAAGCTAAAATATTGCAGTGTGTCCGCAAAAACGATTTGCTTTCCTATGAACAAGAATTGAAGTGTATAAATTACAAGGAAATGTCATATGAAATTGGCTTTGTTTTTATTTCAACTGATTTTGCAAAGTTCGGGTATTTATTGTTTGTCTGTGATTACGTAGGAGTTGTATTTTACATGTATACCTTAAAATATAATTAATATTTTATTAAGCATTTCCCAATACAAAGATACTGTCCATAGTATCTTTGTCATACAACGGTACATTGAAAAACGAATTAATTTTTCGACTCAAATGAATATCATTGAAATGAAGGTGGTGTATAAAACATATAACGTACCTGACTTTTAAAAATGGGTGAGTCATAATAAGCTGAAATACATGGACTAAGTGTGTCAAGAAATGACCCCATTGTCATTTTACGTAAGGTGGAATGTTAAAAATTGCTTTTATAAAGTTATTAATACAAAATTGTAATGTTTATTTTTTCACAATTTGCAATGTGCAAATGCTGAGTTAACTGACATTCAGTGTAGAGCTCTGTTAAGACTATATACCTCTGCTGATAAACTGGCCAGAAAAGGACCTAAAAGGTGTCTGTGGATTAAAACTCACTGAGGTAGCAACCATCACCCATAGATTCAGTAGGATTCTCATTCTTATATCATCAGAAGTTAGGGTCAGCTCTTATGTACATGTCAATGCATGTGAGCTGGCTATTACATCCGGTTTCAATATCAGTGGAGAATCTCTAGTAGCGCACCTGGTACAGATGGTTCATGAAGTTTTTGTTCACCTCCACCACTTGATTAGATTGCTTGAGTTTGATGTGACATTTTAGCCATTCAGGTTCAACCATTGAGCAGAACAGCCCTGTCAGTTCTGGATCAGTCTCTACCAAGTTCTGCTTCATGGCAATACATGTATATAAATACTTAAAAAAAAACTAAGATTATTTAAAATAAATACACAAAGAGGCATTATAGTAAGTTAGTAACTCTGGTAAATACAAGTTTCCTTTCTTGAAAATGCAAGAAATAAGCCTATTAATATGTGTTAGTTCAAAACAATGCTTATTATTGTTTCAGGTATTTATAATGCTTATGAACTTTTAGAGCACACAGAATGAATGAATCTGAGAGTCTGTCGATGACCCCACCTCTGTCACCAGAGGGATTTGAGCTTGATGACCAGGTGCTATCCCCGCCAGTACTGCCCAGGATTGAAGGTTTGTTAAATGAACCCATCTATAGAGTACCTTGATGCTAAATTCATGTGTTGCTGTACATTTACAGTTTGACAGAGATGTAGTTTAAAGTTTAAATTCTATAAATTTACTAGAAAAAAAGTTACAAATTAAATATATTAAGATTTTATTATACCTAAAGATTTCTCTTTTACAAAAAATGTAACAGCATAATAAAATGAAATATTACAGTATTACATATTGTTCAGATATATTTTTCAGATGAAGCTAAACCTGCCTGTTTTCACTGTCTTGGTGAAGCCAGTGGGCGCGATGGTGGTTTCCATGGTGATGGGTATTTGAAAAGTGGGTTTCTGCAAAGGTAGTCGAAATGCTTTTTTAACCTGTTCCTCCATATATACCCCTTTATGGCATGGACGAACATTGTAGATCCAGATCAGCCTTCACATTCATGCTGTCTGATCATGATCTGCACAGTTCTCTTTTTGATTTATAATGTTCATTCTGACAAAAAAGCAAACAGTGCAGATCCTGATAGATGACACGGATGTGCAAGCTGAGCTGGATCTACACTGGGAGCACAAGCCTAAAAAGTTGTATATATGAAGGAAAGGGTTAAGTTTCCTGTGTATTGTTTTAAGCTTTAAGTCACCTATGAAAATCTTAAAACAGTACCAAAACTCGGCAAATCATTTTGTTTTGACTGACCAACTTTTCCACCCATCCCTCCCTACACTTCCAAAATCAACCTCTTAGAGAACTTTGTTGTTTTGTAGATGGGAAAATTAACAATTCCAAATGTTGGACACTCATTTGAGACAAATTGCTTTTTTGCTTCATATTCGCATCACATTTGCTTCATAACTGTTTGCTTCATATTTGCATCATTACAATGCTAGCCACTAACAACTCTTTTTTATACAAGATGGCAATAAACAAAAAACTCCAAAAATTCTGGTGGGAAGTGTGACAATTGTGTGGATACATGTAATTCCAGTTATCACATTCATCTTGTGCTGATTTGATATTCAAGGGACTTTTGAGTTATCGCAACTTATTTTAGTTATAAAAATATAAGAAAAACGGACGGGACCTGCAACTTATTTTAGTTAGAAATACATTTATAAGGAAAACACACGGGACTGGCGGCCGACTTCGAGTTAAACCCTCATTTGGAGTTAGCACGTTTCGAGTTCAGCAATTCCACTGTACTTATTTGAATTAAACATGCATTTTTCTCAGAACTTAAGTCCTCCACTTCACACTGCAATCCTGAACAAAAATCTAAAGTTCTAATGAATAAAGCCAAATCGGTTCTTATCTGGGCCCAAAATCATAAAACTAAGATTGAATCTCAAGCCTCTGATTGGCTGAAATGGTGACATTGTGCTTGAGATTTAAGACTTGTCTCCAGATTTGTTTATGATCTTGGTCCCTGTTATACTGACAAGTTTCTGTTGCAGATTGTTTAGTCCTAATGTCAACCATGATGCATGCATCGGTATGGAACCATTCTCCTTGTTTTCCTATACATGGCCATCTGATGTAGTGCACAACTCAAACATAGAAAAGCTTTTCCTTATTGTCAGGTAAAGTTTCGATTATCAGTTTGTAACATTAAATGTATACTTTCTTTAATAGAATGGCATACTAGATAGTTTTTATGCTGTAAACTTTGAGAAGTCTACTCCATACAGAACTGAAAATCATGCAGAGAACAATTGAAGTTGAATCTAAAAGAAAATTGAATGGAAAAGAAATTAATCATCTTGAGCATTTGGATCAATGTCAAAGATAGGAGAATTTTGGAAGGTTTTGAAAGGAATGTTAGTATTAAATATTAATTATTTATAGCAGCATTCCAAATAGCATTTAAGTACATGTACATGCATATCCAATGTTAACAAACACAAATCCTTAGTTAAACACAAGTGCTTTAATGTTATCAACAATACTGGTTATTCAATAAAACCAATTAAACAATAAATATCTTTTGCAAGTTACAGAAATATCACTGCAAAAGATTTATGCAATGGTGATAAAGCTTTTTTGTATTGAATTTAATATTGAAGCAACTGTACACATTAATCTTACACGACCTTGTTACACTGCAACAATAAACAATCCAGAAGGGACAATTTTTTATAATTATGATGTTTACAGTACTCTTTTTCATGATATCCCATTAATCATTTGCAGACAGCAAATAAGTGAGCTCCAGTCAGCTGCTGATAGAGCAAGACTAACATTTGTTATTGGTAAGTTACATACAATATTATGGTTTTTGTCACCCTTTTCCAAGAACAGGCAATACATTTGGGACCACTTTGTCATTGATTTTTCCGTCACAAAAACTCAGCATTGGATAATACTTTGATATTTCATATTTCTTCATCAAACTTACAAATAATAATGCTTACAACAAAGGATGGTAATAAAGCCAACATCTTTAGGTCAAGGTAACATTTGACAGGGTTATGCCCCCTTTTGTACTTGAATTTTGTCACAAAGACTTAACTTTGGTTCTGACAAATACATGAGGGTGAAACAAGTGTTCATCTGAACACCCACCAATTTACATTTTATTTGAAATTTTGCTATTAAACAGAGACTGGAGATCAGTTCCCTTTTTGTGTCGCCCTTTCGAAGAAAAGGCGATACATAGGGATCGCTTTGTCCGTCCGTCGGTCCGTCCGTCGGTCTGTCCGTCACGAAAACTTAACGTTGGCTATAACTTTGCCATTTCTTAATATTTCTTCATCAAACTTTCCAATTATACTGCTTATGACAACACGGTCATGATGATGCCAAATTCTTTAGGTCAAGGTCACATTTGATGGAGTTATGCCCCTTTTTCGTCATGAAAACTTAACGTTGGCTATAATTTTGTCATTTCTTAATATTTCTTTATCAAACTTGCAAATGATATTGCTTATGACAACACGCTCGAGATGATGCCGAATTCTCAAGGTCAAGGTCACATTTGATGGAGTTATGCCCCTTTTTGTACTTGGATTTTTACACAAAAACTTAATGTTGGCTATAATTTTGTCATTTCTTAATATTTTTACATCAAACTTTCAAATTATATTCCTTATTACAACACGCTCGTGATGATACCACATTCTTTAGGTCAAGGTCACATTTGATAGAGTTATTTCCCTTTTTATGGAAACTTAACATTGGCTATAACTTTGCCATTTCTTAATATTTCTTCATCAAACTTTCAAATTATATTCCTTTTCACGACAGGCTCCTGATAATACCACACTCTTTAGGTCAAGATCACACTTGGAGTTATTCCCCTTTATATGAAAACTTAACGTTTGCTATAACTTTGCCATTTATTATTATTTCTTCATCAAACTTTTAAATTATATTCCCTATGACAATACGCTTGTGAGGATGCTATATTCTTAAGGTCAAGGTCACATTTGATGGAATTATGCCCCTTTTTTTACTTGCATTTATATTCGGACAGCACCAGAGGGCGACACAAGTGTTCAACTGAACACCCATCTAGTTAAAGTCTGCAAATGGTAACTTCTTAGACTGTAATCATGTTTTAACCAAGCAGCTTGAAAATGCCTGAGACTGGTCCGCAATCATAGTTGTAGAACTCTGAGATCAGATATTGTATACAATGTTGTAGGTGATAGCATGGATGGTCAGGATGTAAGGGAGAATGTCAGCCAGTTTCTGCAATATCTCATGAACTCTGTACATAGGTAAGACAACTGTAAATTGAACAAAGACAAGGAACTTACCCAAAATATCGTGAGACTCTCCTATTAAATTATTGACACATTCAGGGTTAAAGGAAGTTGATCCCCAGAATATTTATTTTCGAAGTTGTTGATTCATTATTTTTAATTTCAAATACAAAATGCATCAACATTCATAAAGGTGTGGAAAAATTTTAGTAAATTTTGTTGTTTTCTAAATTTTAAGGGAGGTAATTAAGAAAAAATGATGTTCAAGTCATTTTATATCCTTTTTTTGCTTAAGTTGAATACAGCCATCGTGTTTTTTTTCTGTTTCACATGCCATGAGTTTCAAAATTCAGTAAATCGCTTGTGTAAAAATCGAACCCATCATCATTTTACGAAAGATGACCTTGAAGAAATGACATTTTGCTTGTCGAATGTTCAGATATGTTTTATGCCATTAATTAAGATTTATATAATATAGTGTCATTGAACCCAGTTTTTGAAAATAAAGAATGAAAACTGGGTTTTGCCATGTTATTACAGTGGCAAATTATCAGAGGATAGTGTGAATGCGATGGTTACTGGACTACATACATTACTACTCCACATTGGAAAACTAAGTGAGCTACCCCATCATGTGTTATTCTTCACACCATCAATAAGCAAGGTCAGTTTATTCAAACAAAATTTTATTGCTTTCATTGATACATTGACCAATCTTGTTTATATTTGGCCTGATTGTTAACCTCATTGAGTGTCATGGGTAAACCCCAGGTTCCCCATCTCTAAGGTTAGGTCACACTTAGGGATCAAAGGTCCTGTGAAAGCTCTTCAGCCCATAACTTAAACATTCATTGAGAAATCTGGTTTGTATTTGGAATGAATGTTAACCTCAGTGTGATGGAGTGTCATATGTAAACTCCAGGTTTACATCTCAAGGGTAAAGGTCACACTTAGGAGTCAAAGGTCATGTGAAAGTGGGCTGGACATGTTGCCAAGAGCATTAGTATTTGTCATATTTATGCCCCTTATAACAGGTAACTTTGGTCAATATTTCATTTGTGTACAAATATATTTTCAGTATCTTTTTTACTTTTGTAAATGGGCAATAACCTTTGTGTTACTTACACATTTTTATTTACATAAAAGGCAACATTACAAAGTCCATCAACAGCTAATTGCAATGTTAATGTTGTCTATCTTGTAAATTCCTTACTGTGAAACAAACTTAACAGACTGTCATCTGGCTCCAGAAGTCATTTCTCTTAATATCCTATTGAAATTTTTATTGTAGTATATCATTTGATTATAACATTGACATCAAAGCAGTAAGTGGTATTATGTCAAAGACATGAGTAATACTATATCAATGGTGATTTCAGATGAGTCCAACCCAGCAGTGTCTACACCTGCATCTTGATGTCTACTGGAGGATCATGTGTTTATATCATGTGCTGCAGATGAAATACTCAGGTAAACTAATTCTTGGAGAAATTTGTGGAACTTGAGAAATCTTTCAGAACTGTCCCTCTTACAATGGATTTAGGATACCAGTATTTCTGCTCTTCTTGATAATCTTTAGATACTGATTATCTTCTCTAGCTTATTTTTGTTACAACTTGTGCATTTGTATGTTGGATGTATATATATTAAAGTAAATCTATATTTTCAGAATCAATAAAATAGTATCAATAGTGGCAATAATTGCTTGAGCTAGTTTTGATAAAATGTTTTTTTTTGTTTTATTTTCAAATTTTCAGCATATTTGCTAAATCATAGACTATGCCAGACAGTAGATAGAGATGTACCTCTGTGTGATCAGATGATACACCTGGCTATGTGGGACCTGGTGACTGTAGCACAGCTCAGGATCCAGGTGCATACTTTGCTTATCCAAGTTTCTCTTTTACTCTTAACTTCATGGGAGGTTAATCCAATGATATCCCTTCTGTCACCAGCTTATCTGTGCAGTCTGATCAGGATCTAGATGTTTCCCTTCTTGGTCAGAAGAAATCTAATGAATCTAAAAGTGAACAGTGTAGATACAGATCACGGACAGCATGGAATATATAGATCTACACTGGTGGCACATAGGGTATAAGGTGTACCAATGGAGTTAAGGGTTTGCAGAACCACACTTTAAAACTGAATGATAACTGTTATTCAGTTATTGTTTAGAACAAACTGTTATTACCTGAAAAAAATCAGGGATTGCTGTAATTGTCTTATTTACTTTGTAATTGAAAAGCAAGAGTAACAGTTTGCCATCCTAAATGGATTTTCTGAAAGTCAAAGCTAATATTGATACTGTTGTAAAAATTTGCTTAATGATGTTAAATGCTGGTCAGTTGAGTGTATTTCAGTTGGAGTGGTAGTCTTCTTTACAGAAATGGTAGCAGATTGTGTTCTTTTTTTCAGGCATCACATGGAGACCCCCAGAAAGATTGTGTCTTTCCTTGCTCTTGTTTTAAAGAGTTATGGACCTTGATTCTCAAACTCTCAGAATGGAGGTCATCTAATCATATAGGAGAGGTAACTCTTGCTACTGTCCAGACTTTTAGATTGAATCACTGTATCCACTTGCTAAGTCATGAATTCATGCATATGTATTATTCTCTTAAGACTAGATATTTAATGGTTTGATTTTGATGGGGTTTGATTACATCTATAGCAAAATTGCAGCAAAATTAAAAACCACCAAGGTTGAAGGTTATAAAGCTGAGCATGGAAACCAGTCTCAAATCTCAAGCATCTGATTGGCTGAAATGGCGACTGGTCGCCATTTCAGCCAATCAGATGCTTGAGATTTGAGACTGGTTTCCATGCTCAGCTTTATAACCTTGGGCACAAATACAATGATACCACAGTATATCAATTTAATACCTTATAAAGAAAACTTAAATTTGATCTACATCAAATTGCTGTGGTTAAACTTGGTGAATCCATGAAATCTTAGCTGGAATGGCTTGGATTTAACATTCAAGGAGATCATACATTAGACTAAATGTCATCTTTGACCAAATAAAAATGTGAAATTGCTTTTTTGTTTCAGTCATTTTGGGTTAGTCTTCATCATGTAATAAAGTCTGTTACAGAGGATGATCGGGAGCTGATGATGGACATGAATGGTATGTTTAAACCTGTTCCTACATATATAAACATTTTTACGCATGTTTTACCAGTGTAGATCCAGATCAGCAGGCACATCCGTGCCGTCTGATCAGGATCTGCACTGGTCGCTTTTGGTCAGAAATAACCAAATAAATCAAATAGCAAAAGTGCAGATCCTGATCAGACGGGACAGATGTGCTGGCTGATCTGGATCTACACTGTTCGCCCATGCCATAAAGGTGTGTCTATTTCAGAAAGAATTAATAAAACATTCCTTGAAACAGTTTAAAATTGAATAGCTATATTTTCATTTTGGATTTTTCCACCTTATTGTCTTTCGTCATGGTTCACAACCACTAGTGAGTGAATTTCTTACCATAATTATGCAGCATTAAAAGCTGGCATACCTTGTTTGATGTTCATACTGTTGCTCAAATAATATTGCAGAAAAACCTTAGAATGAACCATATTGAAAGAAAAGCTGGCTTATCTCTTTACTTCATGTATACACTTTTCACCATGTGTGTGACCAGTGTAGATCCAGATCAGCAATCTTATCAGGATCTGCACTGTTCACTTTTTGGTCAGAAATAACCTTATAAATCAAAAAGCGAACAGTGAAATTCCTGATTAGATGGCACTAATGTGCTAGCTGATCTGGTTTGTCCGACCATGCCATAAGACGTATACAGTGGTGTGGGGCAAGTCTGCGCATTGCCCAACAAAGCGCACCAGATTTGCATGTAAAGAAAAACACTGATATTATAAGAACCAACTGCAAACAGTGTTTTTTTGTCAGAAATAAGGCAATTTTGACAATTCTGATTGGTACATCTTGCTATTAACTGTCTTGTAAGTAAATAACTACCCTAAAGAGCCAAATGATCAAATAAATTTAATTTATATACCTCCCCACTCCAAATTTTCCTCATTTTGACAGCTGTTACCCAAATAAATGTTTGTTATTTATACTGACCTTTCACTTAATATTCTTTTCAAAGGTTGGCAGCTTTGGATAGTGGTAAATTTTAACTGAAACAAAAAAAATGATATTAAACATAGGCATGAGAAGAGTTGGGCAACAATTTTTACATCATGTTAACACAGGTGTGCTTTCAGTATGACATCATTTTAAAGCTTTATAAGAAAATTAATGCTCACAAATGACAACAAACCAATTCCTGAATGGATACAGTTTTTTTCCGATAGGCAACTGCCTTTAGTTACTGAATGTGTTATACACCACAGTAAAGTTTTTATGATACGTGCGCAGACTTGCCCCACACCACTGTAATTATATGGAGGAAACGGTTTAGGGGAAGACAATACAGTTGCTCTAGCTTTATTTTTAGACTGCAGATTGCTGGTAAATCCACCGGATAGGTTTGACTCTGAAGACCCACTAGGTCTGTGCCTGACTATCATGTCCCATGTAGCACCTCTGTTCAAAATACCTGGTGGTGCAGAAGTAGGTATCTGTTGATCCAACACAATTTTGAATATAAATTACATTGGTGTATGAACAAAGTTAATATGTTTCAGTGACAAAACAGCTACATTAGTTGTTTTCCTTTGATGAACAATTATAACAAGAGTTTAATTTTTTGTAATAATTAGTAAAACCAGGCGAAAGTTACTTCTTAATAATGTGGAAAGCTTTAGAATAAGTTTAAAAAGCAGGAGATCACATCTCTTATTGAACTTAACATTTAAAAATTGCAGAAATATAAGAAAATAATTGAAAGGAAAGATTATCAGATTTTTAATTAATCATTATACTAGATTTTACAGATCTAGTATGTAATAATTATTTTGCTCTTGCTTTATACTTTTAATTGGGCATTTTCAGCCTGAGTGTGTTGTTATCAGCAATTACCATGACTTGCTGACATTGTTGAGGAAACTGTTGACAACGGTTAGTACAGTTATACACTGTAATAATAACATTGTTTAAGTGCTTGATTACATAGGTTATGTAATAAAGAAAGTTTAATAAGCTAAAAACATGTCCTGTTTGTTTGCAAGCATATTTTTTAATCTGTAGCAGAGAGGACCTTTCTTTCAACTTCTTTTTTTATATATTGTAGTATGTTTTAACCATTTACTCCATTGAATTGCATTTTATCACATGTGGGACCATGGTAGATCAAGATCAGCTTGCACATCTGTGCCATTTGATCAAGATCTACACCGTTCATCTTTAGATGCTTTATCAAATTTCTGACTAAGAAGTGAACAGTGTAGATCCAGATCAGATTTCATGAATACTGCTAATTGTTGGACTAATTGACAGAAGATTGCATGACAGTTTAACTATTTATCAAGCTTAATCCCTTCCTCTATATATACACATTTTTACAATTGTGCGACCAGTGTAGATCCAGATCAGCTGAAACATCCATGCCATCTGATCAGGATCTGCACTGGTCGCTTTTTGGTCAGAAATAACCTAACAAATCAAAAGGCAAACAGTTTAGATCCTGATCAAACAGCACTGATGTGCCGGCTGATATGGATCTAAATTGTTCACCCACACAATAAAGGTGTATCTATGGAGGAACGGTTAAATGTCTAGGAGACCTATAAAAATAGTTTCAAAATCATTCGAACTTCATTTCATCATGGTAGCTAATGTTAATTTTTAAAAATCTGTGTCAGTAGTATATAACCCAGCAGCCATTTAAGGAAACTGTAGACATCTTACCAGTTTATTACAAACTATTTAATAGTAAAACAAAATAAAATTTGTAAGTTAAAAATATTGAAAATGTCTTTTTGAGAGTACATATAGTATGCAAAACAACTTCTGTGTGGATTGTAGTCGAGTGTGACAGAGACGGTATTACGACGACACCTAAAGACCTGTCTACAGCTGACAAGTGCCTGGGAGCCAAATACCAGCATACTTATAACACTGTGGGACTTTTTCTACAAGAGACTGGTAGGTTTAATTATACTGAACAAAAAAGTTATATTAGTATCTGCCATGAAATGAAAACCCCAAATACATTAAGAAATCCGAAACTTGTTAACAACCAAAAGATGTAAATGAACTCATGGAAAAGTTTTTATTGGTAGGTCGTGTTTGTGTTTGTCCTATAAACTCCTAATAACAATGTTGCATGTGTTGGACTGCAATATCTCCAAGACATGACCTGATCAATTGAATTGTTATTCTGAAATTTATAATTTCTGTTCACTGGAGGCATTTGGTACCTATTTGAAAATGATACCATGAAATGGCATTTAACATAGCTTTTGAAAAGAAACTAAATGGATGTAATAAAAAACTAGTGTAGTAACACTATAAATGTTTCTGATAATTGAATCTGGTATAAAGGACTTGTACATGTATCCCTTTGCTTTAACTTCAGTAAAAAGTAACAGACATTAAAATGACAACTGTTGTCTTGCAGAATCAAAATGAGTCTTTCCAAAGTACATCTGGTACATTAGATGGTTTTGCCTATGTAGACCAGAGTGTTGCCACCATGTATGACAGGTGTAAACAGTGGACTCTAGGTCACGAAGGATGGTAAGTTACTAGGGATACGCTAGAATAGTTATTCCACAGTACAGCTGGTACATTAGGCCAGACTTAAAATATTCTTTGTTTCCCCATCCCGACTCAAGCAGATTTAGTATGGGTAGGTAGGTAGGTCAAAATATTTTTTTATTTGAAATTTTTCAGATTTATAATCAACATATAGATATTCTAGGATTTACTCCAAGGGGAATACCAACGCTCTAAAATTTAAATATATAGGTTCCAAGCTTACATGTACCGTAAAAACCCTATGTTTTTGGACAGCTTAAAATAATTTTTTTTTCTTGGACGAAATCTTAGTGTCACGAATTTATGTAAGCCTAGAATAATTCAAAACATGCCAGACAAGTTGCAATATTTTAACATGAAACAGGACGCTCTGACTCCTTTGCAAATTAAGTGCTGCAAAAAGGACAACAGGTGACGGGAGATGAAATATTTAGTTTTTGTTATTTTTGGTTATTCTTGGTACATTTGTGTAAAACAAAATGTGATACTTGTATCGAATTTTATTTCTGTTTTAACAAACTTTCACCAAATAACCCTTAAAATACAATTTTTTGGTTAGAGCGAATTTATTTTTATACAGAATATCAAACAAGAATATTGTTGAGATGTACATGTAATCTTAAATTTTTACGCTACTTCCGGTTTATGAAAGATAACTTTCTTCGCCTGCCGATCGCCTGTCTTTCAAACGAATTCGCACTTTTATCCCATGAAACTTTGTTAGACTTCCATTCTATTGTTTCCGTGAGATGAAAATCAACACAGGCAACAAAGCCATTTTAAATTTCGACAAAATCGAAATTGAATGGCCTAGATGCCGGCATTTGCTCTGTTTCATGAAATGTCCCCAGTTTGAGCACAGAATATCCTCTGCCAATGCTAGACAGCCCAAACACCATTTTTCATTACATGGCTGTTAAATGATGTAATCGAATTCGCGATTGGACAATAGGAATCAGGCAACCAATCACAAATCATTTTTACTGTGACTGAAGAGAAGTAGCCGGATTTTATGAAGTAGGAAAGGTTGCTTCCTTTAGATATAAAGTCGCTGGACAAAAAAAAAACGAGGACATGCGACATTTTAACGTACCGAAGATCTGTATAGATCCAGATCTGCCGGCACATCTTGTTTAGATCAAATTATGCACACTGCAATACACTAGGTATTTCCTTAAGTTTTGATGTGATAAGTATTTGCACCTAAGCTTATATAGAACTTACTGAAATGTGAATATTGCACTTCAAAACACTAGGTATTTTCTTATGTGCGAATACTTGTCGCATCAAAACTTAAGTTTATATATAGAACTTACTGAATTGTGAATATTGGTCTTGTTTAGCCTGGACAAGGAGACAAGCTATCAGCTGTTTCTGAGACTACTCTGTCTACACCTGGGCAAACTCTACAGCACTGGGTCAACACAAGAGTGGAAACAAGTCAAGGGCAGGTAACTGTTCTTTAAATTTTTGTTTTAACACATTCATTCAGTATCTATGAAATTGATGAAATCTATCTGTCTACAACGAAATCATAATGTAGGCTTTCACTTTGCCATTTCTTAACATTTTTTCATCAAACATCCATAACTTGCTTATGACAACAGGGTTGTGATGTGGCCAACATCTTTAGGGGGGCGGGGTGAGTTCACCTTAAACAGTGTTATGCCCCTTTTTGTTCTAAGACTTGGTATTTACAAAGATGGCAGAGCGACACAAGTATTGATCTGGACACACATCTACATAAAATGATCCATCAAGGAAATATGCCCAAAAATGATGAAACATGCCAGGCATTCTGCTATTGTATTTTGAAAGACTTGAAAGCATGTAAGGTGAGTATGTGTGGTGGCTGCATAGGTGTCCATGGAGGGGTGCCTATTTGTCCAATGAACACAATTCTAGTTTGTAAGTTATTTATTTGCAGTAACTTCCCATCAACAAAAAAGTGCTTTCCTTTGCATTTGTAATTAACATGTGGACCAGCATGTCCGTTGTCCATCGTCGGACATCCATGGGCAACATTTGTTCATTAACACAATAGAGGCCACAATTTTTAACCAGTTCTCATCAAACTTGGTCAGAATGTTGGTGTCTCGATCCCTTTCAAAACGGGGTCATCTTGGTTCAAAAACTAGGTAACTTTGTTAGATAATATGGACATAATTTAAGTTTATGCTGATGTTGTACAGAAATTCTGTTGTAGAAATTGACATTTATTTACTGCTTTACAGAATATACTCCAAGTTTCATGCCAGACGTGTACAGGAGCTGATGGAAGGAGGGCTGTATAATCTCACCACACTGTTTATAACACTGGGAATGACTGCTGACCTGGAAGATGTAGTAAGTGTGTAATTGTGTAATTTATGCACAGTCAGATTCACAAATATGAGTAGGTTGTTGTGAAAAAGCTGTATTTATTGCAAATGAACAACATATCCACTTGCAGATTTATGAAAAACTTGTCTTTCTTAATGAACTATGTTTAATGGGTTTAAGGGACACCTTGATTTGTAAATGTTTTCTCCACACAATATTATACTCTTGCATGCATACCAATTACCATAATTATGGTAGGTGGTTAACTAATATGCTTTCAAAACCAGACATTCAAACTATATCAAAATAGAGCAAAGAAAGTATATGTTCTGTGAGCCTGTAAAGGTGTGACATGCACTAGTCAAAAGTTTTTAGTGCACACTTGATAAATGTTGATTTTTTAACTATTTGATTGAATCTTTAAAATATAGTAAATTGCAATGAAAGAATATCAATTTCCTATTATAGCATTTTTCAAGTAAAAATATCATTGCATCCCCTACTGTTGTAATTATTTTCTCATCTTAGTATCATTTAAAATTTGATGAAATCTAAAGGAAATGTTGTGGTTTGCAATTCCATTGCACTGGCATAACTTTGTAACATTTGGTCTGCTGGGCACATTGAGCCAACACATTCTTCTTTATTTTATCCATAACATGCTCATGTATATTTGAAGGAGAAAATTCCATTTTTCTCGCACTGTTGTGTGCAAAAAGTTTCTGAGTGGCTTAGAAATTTCGAATGATGCAATACTCTGTAATACATTGTGTGGATTTGTAACAGCCTTTCAAAGAGAACAAAATTTATTCATGTCATAAAATAGACAGGAATTCTGACACATTTTAAAATATTTCTTACCAAATTAACGTCATTTTCGAATAAGTCTATTTTGAAGTTTAGTTAACTTATATAAATGTTAATTTTAGATAATTGATAAGTAGGGACCTTATCAAACAAATGTAATGATAATATTTTCCTATTTAAGTTATATTACGTAAATATTTAATGAGGTTTTTGAGTACCATCAACTTTAATGTAAGGAAAGTTATCAATCTAGAAAATAATATCATACTTGTGTTTTCTAATAATGATAAAATTTGCAAAAATGAAGTATTTCTTTTGCATTTACAAATAAAATCTGTTTTCTTTAAATAACAAATGTAAAGTAGAGTCACTAAATAGCATTTTGACGCCACTTTCGCGGTCTTCAGGCCTCAAAGGTTTCATTGTTATAAAGTGTTGTTGTGTTTTTTTAGATTGTCTGGTGTCGGTGAACATATGGACTACAAAATCATAAAAAACTAATTTCGATGGCTGCACTGGCATTACGTATAAATAGCCTATGCCAATGTGGATAACATAATACGTAAAACTTATTCACAGTTTTCAAATAATTATTATTGATTTATCATGTTTAACGTTATGTTAAACTTTATTTTAATTAGGATAATTTTACTTTAAGATATTCAAAATTGAAAAGTGTGCTCTTAGAACTTTTGACAAGTGTATTTTAAAACATCATGGACTATGAAAAATAAATTGATAACATTGATATTTTAGAGTTGAGAAAACTTATTTTGTGTTATTATAATAATTATAAGCTTTTGTTGACTTCTATTCAGGCATCAAAGTTGTGTGACTTCTACGACATGCTTGATATTAGGTCTATCACATTTGCTAAGAGGTCAGTGATATGGCGGGGAGCATTTACCTTGATGCTGGTGTATGTGGACAGGAATATGGATATAACATTCCTAGCAGACAGAATGGTGGCTGCCTTTGAAAGTGCTGTCAGGTAGTTTGTGAATGCTGTAAACCCTTTCCTCCCAATGTATGCATGTTATCGCATCTGTGACCCGTATTGATCCTGATCAGCCAGCACATCTGTGCTATCTGATCTGGCTCTGCACTGTTTGCTTCCTGAAATAACCAAATAATTAAAAAAGCAAACAAAGCAGATCCTGATCAGATGGCACGGATGTGTCAGTTAATCTGCATTTACACTGTTTGCCCACTATAAAAGTGTATATATGAAGGATATACCATATTTGTTAGCCATTACTTTAGTTTGTATTAGACTAAAGTAGAATAATTGGAGAAGAATTATATTATTTGTCTTATATTTCAAAATCAACCATAACTTGGCATGCTGGGACAGCCTGCTTTGTAACTTTTGCTTTGATTAACATTATAGTCAAGAATTTTTTTATGCAAGAGTGCAGTTTTATTGATATCAATGGTGGGAATGTGAAAAGGATGTTAGGTTTTTATTTCAATGTCAAAGGATGGCTGTACGAATATCAAATACAGTTGGGAAACATCTTAGGGTAATTGACCTGCAGAATTTACACATGATTGAAAAACTGTTTCACAAAACTTCAACTAACAACAAATTATGACGGTGACATAAGATGTCTTTTCAGTAAATATAATCTTGTTTGTTGCAGTGATTTCAGTACAGCTGGTATTGATACGAGACATCACCTGTGGAAGTTAATACTGATATATCTGGAGGGTCTACAAGAGGTTGTTGAAGCTAGCAGTACAATACAACTATCAGAACATAAATTATTCTGTAAGTTAAATAGTGATTCTGTTGAAAAGTCAGGTGCAGGCTACACCAGTCTTCAAAGAGTTTGGTGAAACAAGTACATGTACTTATTGGGCATTGTGAAATACCACATGAGAATCACACCAGAGACCATGTGCATGCAAGACTGTCATAACTACCTTGCAATTAATAACAAGTAATGCCAGTCTTGCATGCAACCCTCACCAACTGGGGGCTTTTGAATCATCCACCTGTGGACCAGAAGACTCAAACTGTGGCCATATGACCACTTTCTTCCCCAAAATCGTCTCCTGTTTGAGCTGTTTGTTTATTCTTAAGAGTTTTAATAATAAATTCAAAGAAGTAGTTTCAAGACCCAAAATGACTTTAACTAGTTGTTACTTACAAACAGATGTTGTTTTACTGTAGGTCCAGGAGTCAGGACGTTGCTGTCCGTGTGTTCAGAACACGAGCTGAGAACCACTCTGTCTACATTACACTCTGTTGTCCAAAAATTCCGGTAATTAATGTGTACTTGTAAAATAATATGCTTAAAATTCTTATGTTGATTTCCTATTGCTAAGTGTTCTAATATTGTTTTTGACTCACATTATATACTTTAAAACCAACCTAGTTAATTTTCTACAGCAAGTTTATTATTGCAAATCATTCATTTTGGTCCTTTTTGTTTGTTACAAATACATGTATTACAGGCGAAATTCAAAAGGCTTTACAAGTTTCTCAATCACGTTAACTTAAGTTATCACTTTCCATAAATAGGACTTTATGGTATGGGCATGGGTGTCAGTGTAGAACCAGATCAGCCAACACATCTGTGAAGTCTGATCTGGCCTGAAGGTTATAAAGCTGAGCATAGAAACCAGTCTCAAATCTCAAGCATCTGATTGGCTGAAATGGCGACCAGTCGCCTGATTGGCTGAAATGGCGACCAGACGCCATTTCAGCCAATCAGATGCTTGAGATTTGAGACTGGTTTCCATGCTCAGCTTTATAACCTTGGGCACTGATCAGAATCTGCACTGTTTGCTTCATGGTCAGAAATAAGAATAGAAAAGTGAAAATGTAGATCCTGATCAGATGTCAAGGATGTGCCAGCTGATCTTGATCTATACTGGTTGCACATGCGGTAAACACACACATATATGGAGCAAAAGGTTAACTTTTGAAAAAATTAATGGGAAACATTACCCAAAACAAGCTACAAACATTTACTTAACCTGTTTTACAAAGTTCATACAAGTCTTGCAGTGGTGCATCATGCCTTATGTTGGGAAAGTAAATTTTATATTTTGAGAGAAAACGTGATCATTAACATTAATTTTACCAAAATTTGGTTTGTAATGGAAATAATTTGCAACCCATTACCAGGACAATCCAATATCTTAAAAAGAAATGTGTTTATTTTATTAAGACAGGTGAAATCAGAGACTGACAGATTAGCTCAAACATCTGCTCAAGTAACATTACAACATACAGGTAAGACTTGTGTATCAAAGGTGAGACCTCAGTGTGAAGGTAATAAAATGATCCATGTATCGAAAGACAAAGTCCTTTATTCAGTAAATTTATTGCTGTGATTTGTCCTTAATGTTTATTAAACTTTTTATTAGCATCAGATTGAATTTTTTTGTATTGTGACAAATCACAGTGTTTTGGGGGTTATTTTAGTTCTTTAAAAGAAATGTAATTTCAGTATTAAGACATAGTTTCAGGTTGAGTAACTTTCGACTATGACAATGTTGTACAAGTGAACGTTCACTGTTAACAAAACTGTCAAATTTTCATAAGGTACAGACTGCTCACAAAGATATTGCATTTATTTTCAGAATTTGGTGGTGCTCTGTGGAGAAATGTATACAGCTTCATCACTGACCATGCCCAGACACTGACTCCACCCCCAATAGTAGCTGACATGGCAGCTTCCTTTTGCCTGCTCTCCATTAATTGGTGGGTTCTACCAACTACTATTTACATGTATTTGGAATTAAAACTGAATTTGATTTTCCAGTCTGAAGTTATAAACTCTTTGAACCTGGCATTTAGAAAGTCTTTATATCATCAGAAAAATACTGAGTAAATAAAACACAACTAAAAATACAGAACAACTATTGTTAAGGTTGCTAATGTTTAGAAATGAGGAAGTTCTTTGAATAATTCTTCAAAACAAAAAAATTAGTTTAATATGACAATTTGGATCATAAGGTATGTTTTCAAATAAACCGTATTTTTCCAGGTTAAATGTTTTGATAATATGTTATTAAGTATTAATTTCAGTGTGTTGTAGTTCTTGTGTTTTTCAGTCCTGGGTATGACAGTGACGGTACTTGTGTAGCAGTGTTCCAGACATTTGCTTCATCTGATAAAATAAATGTCAGGTTGGTTCAAAATGTCTTTATTTGGTTTTAGTGCCAAGTATGTACAGGTGGTACAGAACTGTGGCAGATGTGTCATTGTCAAAATATTTGCATGGCTATGGTCTAAAATCGGTATAAGAAAAAGTCAAGGTATCTGATTGTATGCTGCTTATAAAATGGTTTCAAGGAAACTGTATGCTGCATCTAGATAATACTCCAAGGATTGCACATATATATTGATGCTTTATAGAATAAAGAGTCATCTTTTGATAACCCCTTATGAAAAGAAAAAGTTTTGACAGTTGATTAAAATCATGTTTTCATGAGTGTGCTCTTAGTGATTCTGTGAAACCAGAGACATTTGTATTGTGGATGTTTTATTTAAGTACAAGTTGTCGGTTCCTTAGTCACATGCTGTCCTCTAACGATGTGATGACCAGACTTAAGTCTGACCTTGACAGTTATGAAAAGTTCATCGTCAGTGCCTGGTTCAGATGTTGTCTTTATCTACCAGCTGGAACACAGATACTTGTAGAGATAACAAGGTAATAGTTTAGTCTAGAGTCCATGCATGCCAACTAGAATACAGACACTGTAAAACTTCAAAAAACCTTGAGAATCAAAACCACAAGCACTCTGGAAACCTCGAACCTTTATTGCAGGTCCGAACAATTTTCTTATATATTCTAAATAAAAATACCGCTGAAAGTTCTAACTTCGAAATCTTGAAACCTGAGGACAGGTGTCAGTCCCTTGAAGTGTATTTCTTATTTGTTTTCATTGGAAACGTCAAGAAAAGATCGACCAATAATTTTTTTACACCTATGAAATAATTAATTGGTATCTTTAACAGGTTGTTACAGATAACATTTCCTGTTAATTGTCAGTTACCAGTGTCTGTTTTGCTTTCATTGATCTAATTGAAAACAATGATGAAAGAAAACAATTTTATGATCGCTCAGTAGTCGTAATAATTTGGAGAACTTAATGAGAAGCCATGAAAATCTGCTGATGGTGTTCTTTGTGTTTAGACCTGTGTTGACACTAAGTGAAGTTAGGGAGGTGTTTAAGCAGTCGGAGGTGGAGACTATAGATGACATTGACCAGGTGCCGCTGCAGTTTCTGAAGGCATTAGAGAAAGCACACAGGAAAATACAGGTAGTTGTCTTGTCAACTCATAACTAACTGAAGGTAGTTACATGTACTTTGATTCATTCAATTCCAGGTTTAAAGATTAATACTGCATCAGCTTTTATCTCAAGTGCATAATAAATTAAATTTCGAGGGGTCAGTGCAAGACTATTGTAACTACATTGAAATAAAGAAGGAGTTACAATAGTCTTGCACTGACCCCTCAATATGTTTCTCAGTATTTAAAAGATTGTGTAGTTGTTTTGAAAAATCTTGCAAAAATATTTTTTTAAGTACTAATTAGATATATTACCTAAATTTATAAACAATTTTAACAATGGAATTTCACTGAAACTGTTCTGATGATTGACATAAACACATCTTTTTTTCTTATCTTAATCAATAAAATTGAACTTTTTCATCAGTCTGTTAAAAGAACCATGATGTAAGCAGCTTTGGTTTAATGTAGTTTATTCTTTGTTACAGAGTTGGCAGGATAAGATGGCCTTCCAGCAGCAGATTATTCCCTACTTTGCTGATGTCTTGAAGCATGTAGGCCCTGTGATGAAGTCCCTGAGTCCACCTGAAGTGGTCAGCAATGTATACAAGATGACGGGACATCTTGTCAAGTATTGTGCCAAGCTGATCTATGTCAGGGTAACTTGTTTTCCTACCATTTTATATTTCCCTAATATTTATTTTATAAGATTTTGAGGAAATGCATAACAGAGGTTTTTTCGTGCTTGACTGTATAATCATATTCAAGAATTGATTATGTATATAAAGCTTATATAAAGATTAAACTAATTTGATTCATTTTAAAGACTTCCCTATTAGTTTTGCTAATAATGATAGATCTGTATGAAGTTGTATGTTGTAAACCATTTAAGGATTGAATCGATATTTGTTGGTTTTCATTTGGGTATGGAAAACAGTTGGGTTGTTTAATGTGTGTGCAGCCCGAAGGGCTTCACACATACTTTAAACAATCCAACTGTTTTTCATACTCAAATAAAAACCATCAAATATCGATTTAATCCTTATATTTACACACATAAATACTTTAATTAATACATAAATTATTGGAAGAATTTGAGATATTACGGCTTTTTCAAATGGCTGTTGAAACAGCAATGTTGACGACAAAGTGAATGACAGCATGCTTTTTCGCAGAAACTCATGGCAAAAAGTGCGTGGCTGTGACGTCACACATCAAATATTGCAGAGTCCAATCAATTGTGAGAGGCTTATACTTTAGCCATGCCTCGTAAAGTAATACGTCACAGTGTTTACCATCAGAAATTATGACTCGTTAGGTGAATAAGACTTCATCGTAGATGACGAAATTGAAGTGTAAATATTCAACAATATATGTCATAAGTATGAATTATATCATATAAGACAAAGCTGATGTAAGCTGCATATTTTTAAACTTCCATCATGTGGCTGCTAATGATAAGTACAACTGTAATTATGGACTGAACACTGTTGTGTTTGCAGCAAGATGTGATTATACCAGGCCTGATCAGCACAATGATAGTTCCCCACCACATACTGGACCCTGAGAAACCTGTGAACCCAGTCTTCCTAAATGCTGTCAAAGACAGTCTGCATCTGGTAAGAAAATCATTGTTCAGTCCTGTTACACTTAAATGAATTGCAGTCTAAGTTATATCCCTACAGGGTAATACAACTGAGTGGATGTATGATCATTTCTCTAGGACAGTATGCACAGTTTGTCTTTATATGACCAGTGCCCAAGATAATTAACCTAAATCTGGAGACCAGTCTCAAATCTCAAACATCTGATTGGCTGAATTGGTGACTGGTGGACATTACAGCAATCGGATGCTTAAGATTTGAGACTGATCTTCAATCTTAGTTTTATGATCTTGGGACCAGTGGTGTCAGTATCTTTCAAATTAGGAGGGGTTTAATGAATATAGGAGGGTAATTCTGGGCTCAAACAAACAAAATGACTGCTTTTATACTGTTGGCAAACACACACAGTTTTATCATCAAATACATCTACCATGCCATGAATCTATTCAATCTATGTCTTATATTTATTGGCCGTCGGCTTGGGTAGGGTGAGAATTGTATTGCATAAATTAATAAACGTTTTGCATCTGGTTAATAAGAAATGTAAAATGCACTATTGTCTGCTTTAGTTTATTCAAGGCTTAAGCAAGCTTCCATATGACCGAGATCCTTTTGTTCAGAGGCGACTGAGGGACATTGTCATGGTGTATTTACCAAAGTTTGCATTGGTAAGTTACCAATTTCTGCTATATTTTTATGTTTGAAGAGACAATCTTGCAGTCATTACTGGCTGGTAATTGAACTTAAGTTCTCCAGGTCTTTAACAATTATAGGCTCTTTTTTGCCAGAAAATAACACGATGAAAAAACAGTTGAATCTCAGTGTCCTTTTTTTTAAAGAGATTATTTCTTATTTGAGCATTTTTTATGCTTTATGCTTGCAAGGTAAATTGTATATACTACCGCTTTTTATAAATCTTGCTTTCTGTTTGATTGAAATAAATGTATTGATTGCTTATTTCAGCGTTCTAGCTTTGGTTCTCTGATGGCTTCAAGTGCTACCTTGGTACATCCTATTGTGGTAAGATGAATTACTAGATTATATAAATGTGTATTATTGTGTATTATTTTGGTAAATGAATGTGTACTTCAAAGAAGCCATTTTGAAATGTTGACATAGTTTGTTTTACTGTTTGTTTCTAGGAATACATGCATTCTTAGTGATTCTGTTTGATTCCACTTTGCTTCCATTCCAATGCAATATCCATGGATTCAGAACCTAACAAGAGTGTTCACCTTTCTACATCATTTTGACTCTGCTTCACTAGTCGGTTTCAAGACTTATTATCAAAATAATAATATAAATATTTCACTTAATCAAGTATTAAAACACTAAATGCTTAAATGCTGATACTGAATTTGCTTCTTAACTACATGTACACTGTAGGTTATATAGGTTAGCCTTATAAAAGACAAAAGTAAATGATTGTATCTTTTTCAGGCGAGTTTGAGTGGTTCATTCATCCAGTCCCCCTCAGAAGAATCTGTCAAGTTTCGTCACTACCTCCTCCAGTTAGTTACCAGTAACTATCTTGCTGTGAAGAACATGACCATTCATCCTAGTCATACAATGGTTAGTCCTTAGGTGTTTCAAACTGTAGTAATAAAAATCTGATATCTATTTCTCCTGATATCTAAGAAAATGTTGAATTATTATCATAGTTAAAACCTCAATGACAACCTGGTAATAATGACATAAAATAATAATGATATAAAAAAGGCTCAAATTAACTATTCCTGTTACTCCTATACATGTATATACTTTATAAAAAAAAGTATATCTCGGATAATAATGAAAGAAATTTTTTTAAATCTTCTGTTGAAATTTTGTAGCAAGCATTCTAGACTCAATGTTGTCTTTGAAAGCATGTAGCCTTGAACAAGGGTAAGTAGGTGTATGGTAAGCTGTGCCCAAAATCACGAACCTGAGATTAGAGACCAGTCTCTAATCTCAAGGATCTGATTAGCTGAAATGGAGACTTGTCTGCAGACTTAGTTTTATGATCTTGGGCACTGGTCAGTAAAACAGTTTGACAATGTTTTTATTAACAATGTTTGCATTACTTTTCAGGGTATATCATTTATTCAGGAGGTCATCCAGAGAACAACTAGTACAACAGTGAAAGCCAAGTAAGCATCTTTCATCCCACTAGTTTAAATGGCTTTGCAAACTTTTCACTAACTATTGATTTTGTTTCAGTACACCAATGTTTTTGTTAGTTTTTTGTTAGTTGTTTGTGTGTTTTTAAGCAGGGTGCAGAAGTCAGTCTTGATAATCTCACATGAAAAATGTTCCTGGTTCCATTGTTGTTCAGTAAAATCCTACTATTAAGACCATCTGACTGAAAAAAGTGCCCCAATAGTTGAGGTGGTCTTTATTTCAGGGTGAAAAGTAATGCAATTGTGTTAAAAGAGGCATTTAAATAGTCGTCTTACTATTAAAGTTGTCATAATATTTGAGTGTGGTCTTCTTCAGCTGTTTTACTGTACAATGTTTTATTTCAGAGATCTGACAGTGTTGTTATCAATCTGCTTGGAGTACTTGTTACTTCTACAGGACACATCGAGCACCTGGACCTCTGTACTAAACACACTCCAGGATATGTCAGAGTCTTATGTCAGCAACATGCACACTGTAGAGTAAGTGTTACTTTTGATTACAAATTTGATATCCAAATATTGCAGGCTCAGTTTGATTGAGTCTGTTCATGTTAATAGAAAATGCATATTACTTACCCCACTGCCTAGCCCCGGGCGGAGCGCTACTCAATGTTAACACAAATAAAATGTATATGTGATCAGCGGCATGTACAAAATGTATATGTGCTCAACAAATTTCAAAGATGGTTGACAACAACACTGATAAAAAATCATTTGATAGCATAATGAGATTTTTAAAACTTGTGTGTAAGCTTGAGTTAGTTGTTTAGTTAGATTTATCTCTGTCAGAAAGGAACTGAGTAGTAATGCAGATGTATAGCACTATGAACTATTCATTCCAGGTCAGATGTTTGTGATGCTTGTGGACAGTTTGTCACCAGTTACTTCAAGTTTAGCAGTACAGGTGTACTCAGAGTGATGGAGAAATTGGCAGTGTTGCTACCTGATGCTGTTGCTGGAAGTGTAAACAAACTAACAGAGTGTGTTGTTGAGATCGAGACAAAGCGAGGAGTGGGAATGGACCAGAAGTTAAGGTAAATTTAGTTTTAAGAAGAACTTGCGCATGAGATATTGATAATGCACAAGTTGTCATAATTTGAGATTGGTTTGTTAGAAACAGAATAGGTGCACTTTTGCTGGAAGGTGCTGTTTTGGAAAAAAATATTCACTTACAGCACAAGGCAACTGTGACATAAATATTGAAAATAGCATGATTCCAGTAGTTTTGCTTACTAGTTTATGCATTTTAATATTAAAACTTCCTATAGTTATCAGTAGCATTAAAAATAGAATATTAAATATATCTATAGCTTTAATTTTTATTGTGTTTGATGAAATTTTGCTCCTGCTGAACATATTTAGTTATTTGTGGAAACAGTACATACATCTCCTTTCTTTTCATTTTGTTACAGTTAAGCTTTTCCTCCAGAACAGTCAACTTGAGTTTAACAACCTCTTCTAATGATTAAGTTAAATTTTCACCACAGCATTAATCATTCTCTTTTGTCACAGTATGAATATATGTTGTTTTATTGAACTATTTCAGAGGCCAGTATGTTCAGGTTCTGAAACTGCTGGGGACCAGAGGCTCTGATGAGATCTCTAAACTGCAGTCTGGTGTGTCGTGACATCTGACCTAGCAGATCTCTGCAACAGCAAAACTCATCAAGCAGTGCAATAACAGTGTTGTGTTTTGATTTGGGGTTGAAATTAGGCTCAAATTCCAAGCGCAAAACATATGTTTTATTCCCCCATAAAAGAAATGCAGTTGGAAACGTACTTGCTTATATTTCTAATGATCACAGAAGAAAAAATTCATTCATTTTATTTTGGTTTATGTTATTTCTGAAGACTTGTTAATCAAGTGTTGTTGGATATCATTGTGTTTGTAAGAAAGTTAAAATTCCTTATTTGTGTAAAACAGTCTTCGCCTTTCCAATAAACAGTTTCGCAGTCCTGTACGAGTTACTTCCCGCGACAGAAAATCAATCCAAAACGAGGCTCTGCAGGATATCTGAACGATCGGGCTAATGGCTTAATCACATAATAGCTAACCTTATCCGCTATATTGCAGGTCTGCGTTCGTCGCCGGCGGTGAAAAAATAAGTTGCTGGTCTGTTATTCTAGCCAGACTTTTTTTTTTTACTATTTGTTAGATATTTAGATTTTTAATGATTTAAGAACATGTACCATTCTTGTTGATAGTAGGCAGTATGAAACGCAATTTGGACAAACATAAGCATAAATTTTACCAATTATGTACAACAATTTCTTCTTAATATCTTTTCTGCTGAAAATATATTTTACTGGTGTAAATGTTGCGAATTGCTAGGGCTAGTAATGCGCTATTATCCGGAAATCGTGATATGTCAACATCTGGTTACATGATCTGTAGACAAAAAATACAATCTGAATTTGTTCATACTTACACAATTGAACAATAGAATTGTCCTAAAAATTTAAGGCGTTTATGGTCAACGAATAAATAATTTGAATATTTAAAATGTTACGTATACTTCACAAGCAAATATGATTGATTCTGTCTTGAAATAAAACAGGATCGGAAATCTGATTGTTTGTTGTAGAAGTATCATTCGTAGAATAAAATCCAAGGATTTACATGATTTAGATGCCGGCTTCCAAAAAGATGGGAATATTTATATCACAATATGGTTGAATATCCAATTTAGATTTCTTAGGTTTGATAGATTGTAATTTTGGCATAAAAGCCCAAACTCTTAATTAAACATAATTATATAAAATGTTTTGACAAGATTTGTTTCTTATTGACGGCTTTTGTTTCTAAAACGTGTCGTAATGTTGATTAAGAATCCATTTAAGTGCTAAATCAATTACATTTGCTGGCACATCCAGTAGTTAAAGGACTCCGAAATACTTAAGAATTGGGAGGTGTAGATACCTGTAAACAGAAATTACACGATCTCTATTGGTCAATGATATCTGCCCCTTTAAGTAATTGACAGATGACCCCATGTGCGAGACAGTTTGACATGTTTATGGCATGCCGCCTTCAAAATCAATCGCCGCCGACATAATCACAACATGATGTCAGTAGTTGAATAGACACGCTTATCCGGAAACGAGACTCAATTAAGCCGTGAAGAGAACCCTGCGACTGTCTGTTAGTTCAAGTCGTTTAGTGTTTAATGCGAGGAATAATGAATTGACACTTTTAGTCAGAAACCTGATTGTTTTATCAATTATTTTCAAAAATATCATGACGCTGATGTATTATTACTAATTCAAAGAGAAAATACATTTTTCAAAAAATAATTTTATGATAAAAATGAAAGTTGTAGGTACATATTCCCTATTACGTTATTACAGCGCGCAATCATATTTCCTGTAAAGCAGTCACGTGATTGGACAGGGGAGGTAACCAAATAAATTCATTGAATTATTGGAAAGGCGTTATGTCACTATGCTGTTGAATCTTGTATTGTTCGAAATTGCTTTCAAAAGCTTTATACACTCGCCCAAAGTTCTAATTGGTCACTTTTTTGTAAGTTTTTATTAGAAAGGCATTTACTTAAATCTTTATTTGTGATCAGTTGTAAACAACAGTCTTCAATTTAAGCTTTGATCTTGTAATAATTAACTTTGGAACAGTTTGGCTACAGATATTCTAAATTTTGCTGAAAATGCATTTCATACCTTCAAAGGCCAAGCAACTGATTACTACTATTTATTGCTTGTTTTGTTTTAAAAGTACCCCTCGATAGAAAGAAAAACAATAACAAGTTATAAATCAGCAGCATTTTTATTTACAATAAATCATCTTCAAAGTATCCAATTTTATAATTACCTCCCTTTCAATTAAGACTGTTCTAATTTTGACCATGCATTTGAAGTAAATGGTATTGCATTCATGTAAGAACTTGTTCAATAAAAAGTAAAAAAAAAGATAGTAATTTATTCCAAAACAAAACAGTTCCTTTCACAGCCTCTATTGACATAGGGAAGAAACGAAACTAGCATACACTGTAAACAATTGATGACCAATTAGAACTTTGGGTGAGTGTTATACATTTTTGGTGGGTATAAACTTACAAATTTCAGTATTCTTCAAAGACACAACATCTTTAAATTTTCCTGATGGTATGAATGCGCATTAGCTCAAGTGCTTAAATGATTCACACTATAAAATACTGATGTCCACTTTAAATATCCCCTAAGGAGCGGGTTATCTTATTTGTTGTGCAGAAAAAATGGAATACAAAAAGATGGTTATAATCTGGCGAGTGTTTGGTAGGTACAGCGATCACCTTGCCTGATTATCACAGTTTTATCTGGGTTTTTTTCACCGAGTGTTTACATGTAGCTCCAAAAGCCATACTTTACTAAAGTTACCTAGTCCACTTAGGGCCATCTTCAGCGGTCATTACACTGTCAAATTAAAAATATCTGTGACGGCAAAGTGTAGTTCAATAGAATTTTGCACAAATAATCGTGATTAATGCATCTTCATTTTACATACGTTCAGAAAAGTAATAACATAAAGAAAAGTAGCTAGAGCTAAACATTCGCTAAAATTCTTTACATAAATCCACAAAAACTAAAAAACACAAAACACTTTTAAATGCCCACATGAGTATAATGATCCTGACAGCAATATATTGTGTCCTTTTCAAAGAACCTTCACTTAAGAGAAATCGACGTTTGTCACCCATTTACGCGACCAGGAAATTTAAGATCAAATACAAATGCCTCGTATTGTTCACATAATTATGCAAGTAAAAAGGACACAAGATATTGCTGTCAGTATCGTATTATTCATGTGGGCATTTAAAATGATGTTTTGTGTTAAGTTCTTGTGAATAAATGTCGATCAATTTTTTGGTAATTTTTAGATCTAGTTATTTTTCCTTTACTGTTCTTAGGTGTCTTAACCTATGAAAAATATAAAAGATACATTTAATAACATTTGTTGTGGAAAGTTTCATTGAACGGCATCTTGAGATTCTGATAATTTTCTTTCTTTAGTGATGACCGTGCGATGATGTCTGTTGACGGCCCTATAAAGGCCGTATAATGTCACAGTGCCTTCATTGGATTAACTTACCTAAACACTTCGACTTACAGTTAACAAAATATGGCGAATAACAAGGTTCGCGTTTAGTAACACCATTCTGCTTCGAACCATTTTCAATTATTGTGTTAATGATAATTTAAACTGAGTATAACTTAGCGTTCCGCTCGTCAAATTCGGTAGATCGGCTCATTTATTAATAAATTCTTAACAAATGGGTGGGGCGGTGATGATCCCTATGTCCGTGGGTGTGAGTTCGATCCCCGAACGAGGCATTTGATATTGCTGAGGAACGATTTACTCTTTCTCACTCAACCGGTACTGGAGCACTCCTAGCACGAAAGATATCGGGTTCATGCATCGTTGATATACACCGGGCAAGGTAACGAACTAGAGCAATGTTCACATTTTGAAGGCCTTAGAAAGGGAGTTACTTTCCGAAAGACAAATCACAGTGAAAGTTGCATTAGCAGCCACCTGCGAATAGCAACCACCTGTCTTTAAAAGCCAGTTTGAATATGACCTAAACTGACATTTATTCAAATTTTTTACTGTCTTTAACAGCCACATGTCTTCAGCAGCCACTTTTTGGGAGTGTAAATTATTTCATTACAAACACTATTCCGCATTATATGTTGCGTATAATGTGACTAGCACACAGCTTAAAAGTTGAGGATAAGTGAATTTTAAAGGTAAAAGCATTTGCGTGAATTCGCAACACTGAAGATCCTTTTAGCAAAATTGTTGTGCAAAAGCTGATCAATGTATCCAACAAAGTATGTTCTGAAAATAATAATGTTAAAAATGAGAAACCAACTTCAAGATTTTCTAGAAAGACTCATTTCATGTTTTCCACAGGCTTCAAGGTAAACACATGTTGCTGTAACCCGACATTAATACTCATTGCCAGCACCAAACAAGAAGAAATTGTGTCCCAAGGGTGGTTTATTTATTCAGCGTAGAAACAAACGCAAAAAAGGCAAAATAGTTTGGAATTGCTCTTTAAACACGTAAAAAAAGAACGGATACCCCGAAAACACCTGTCTACAATATGCTAATACAGCAGTGCTTTTCTATTGAAACCCTAAGTAGACATGACGGGATTTCTAAAATTTCTTAAAGTTGGCTTTAGCATTTGCACATTATAGGTTTACTTATATGATTGTAAATACAGCCAATATATATGGTTTGGGCGTGTTCTGTTTTCAATCAGTTCCAGCATTCTCCTATGTTCACCGTTGTTCTTAGATCATTTTTGCAAACTAGTTTTATTGCAACTCTTAAGTTCTAGATCCAAATAAAGTCTGAACTCACGGACAAATAATTGAGGGTGGAATGTACCTCAGTGTTATAATTTGATATAGTGGATCATGATTTCAAGCCAAAAATTCTTTTATATTGATAGTTTGGTGCGGTATCAGTATTTCGTTTTTCTTGAAGAAAAACATTCTAAACAACTTTGTTACCTAGCTCATTTTAAACGGTACATGTTCTTGTTAACTCTGGCAATAACAAAGTAAAATATCCAAAACACTTCTAAAACTAGATGGGTGTTCAGTTGAACCCTTGTGTCGCCCTCTGGTGCAAGTACAAAAGGGGGCATAACTCCATCAAAGAATTTGGCAACATCATGAGCGTGTTGTCATAAGCAATATAATTTGAAAGTTTGATGTAAAAATATTAAGAAATGACAAAGTTATAGCCAAAGTTAAGTTTTCGTGTAAAAATCAAAGTACAAAAAGGGGCATAACTCCATCAAATGTGACCTTGACCTTGATATTTGGCATCATATCGAGCGTGTTGTCATAAGCAATATAATTTTAAAGTTTGATGACAAAAATATTAAGAAATGACAAAATTATAGCCAACGTTAAGTTTTCGTGTAAAAATCCAATTACCAAAAGGGACATAACTCCATCAAATGTGTCCTTGACCTTCAGAATTTGGCATCATCTCGGGCGTGTTGTCATAAGCAATATAATTTGAAAGTTTGATAAAGAAATATTAAGAAATGACAATGTCATTAGCAATATAATTTGAAAGTTTGATGAAAAAATATTAAGAAATGACAAAATTATAGCCAACGTTAAGTTTTCGTGTAAAAATCCAAGTACAAAAAGGGGCATAACTCCACCAAATGTGACCTTGACCTGGAGAATTTGGCATCATCTCGAGCGTGTTGTCATAAGCAATATAATTTGAAAGTTTGATAAAGAAATATTAAGAAATGGCAGTGTTATAGCCAACGTTAAGTTTTCGTGACGGATGGACGGACGGACAAAGCGGTCCCTATTGATCGCCATTTCTTCGAAAGGGCGACACAAACATGTACATTACAACATACATTTACTTTGTTTTTTTTCACTTATCTTCACAAACCTTTTTGTTTTCGTAACAACGCAAGCTGGCACTAATAAATAAATTAACGAATATAATAATTTCTTCCGTTTAATTTCCAGGAATATGAATACAAGAAAGAACATAATTTGCACACGTTCTTCAGAACACGTTTGCATAAAAATAAATAGAAACATATATATTTACTTATGCGAGTTCTCTTTTGGAAACATGTCATGCATCCCACCTACTACATCATCATAAAACATTAAACACAACAGATTCAAGTTAGTTTTATGTTGCTAGACATGTTAGGCGATATATTGTCCACAGATAAAACAAACTTCTTGTCATTACGGAGAGAAAACAATGAACAGCACTAAAAAGGAGTTTGATAGGAAAGAGATGTATCAAGTTTTAAATTGTAGTTCGAAAAACATTAAACATATTAGTATTCTACATTTCAAAGCATTGAAAATACCAACTTTATTTAATTGAGAAAACTATAATTCACTGCAAAACATAAAACAGAATCTGCATATTATAAGCAATTTACAACGTAACACCATAAACACAATTTAAAGTTAAAAGTTTCGTTTTACAAAAATATCGATACAAATTTTGCTTGAGAAAATCTTCAAGTATGTTTTCCAGCACGGAACATTTCAATATTTGGTCGCTTGTAACGGTGCTGCATCTCTTTGGGTGCAATCAAGTCGAAAGCACACGAGGCCGAAATCGACCTGGAATAAAATATCATGAACATTTTAACACAGTAGTCTCTTAGTGATATGATATCGCATACACCAAATTTTAACTGTTAATGCGTATATTTTAATTGAAAATCCATTTTAGAGTTATATTAGATACCTAATGTTACAAAGAAAAAAATATTAAAAACCAATTCTTATACTGGGTTATCTATACATTATTCATACGCATCACGATGCAATTAGCCTATATAAAAATTTGACATTAAAGATTGCGGATTTTTTTAAATATATTAATCAAAATCCCTCTTATTCCGTGAATTTTTTTGAGATATTTGAGGTTTCTGTTTTTTGTTTTCAACTAAGATCACGGTCCCGGTATAGTACAGATATAAAACTGTTTAAAATATTACAGCTAAAACTTACCTCTTTGGTTTCCTTGGCGTTGTCCCGGTTAGCTCAGTTGGTTACGTCGCAGGAATTGCTGTCGCCGTGACGGTGCGGGTTCGCTCCCACCTAGAGACACTATCATTTGAAATTCACAGTAGCGCTATTTGTGCAGTGTGGCGGCCGTAAAAAGTCTCCCCGTACATTTAGTCAGTACTGTTATCAGTAAATTAACCCGTTACCGATGTCATGCAGTGATTGTTACGTATATCAGGGCTATCCGATCAACGTTTTTTGGCGTTGTCCCGGTTAGCTCAGTTGGTTACGTCGCAGGAATTGCATGGCTAGGCGCTGTCGCCGTGACGGTGCGGGTTCGCTCCCACCTAGAGACACTATCATTTTAACAAGAAAGACGACGATGGCAATTACCACTATTGCTAAGACTAGTCCTACACATACTCCAATAATTAAACCGAAGGATTGGACCAGATCGTGATTTACTGACTCAACTACTGAACAATCTATAATGTCAAAGAAGTAGAAAAATATTTTTAAAAAAACTGACGATGATAAAATACTATACAGCCATGTAAAAAGCACTTTACCCTGTTACACCTTGAGTTTGAGGGTAAATGTAAAACTGAAAGTAGAAAGTGAAAGTAGGAAGTAAGTTTCCCTTAAATTTCTTGAAAACCCTAACATTATTTTGACGGATTGGCACTAAACATTGTAGACCAGCATATGCTTATTTCAGGTATGAGTTGCTTTGGTATATTGTCCATGAATTTCAGAGTTCTCATGCAAACGGGTTTTCTTTTGTTTTAGTATGTGCTTGTTAATTAGAACATGAATTAGACTTAATTGAGCTTGCAAACATTAACTTCATCCTTAGCTAAATACATTTCTTTACTAAAATCTAAGTGGCAATAAGTATTTGCCCTAAAATTCATTTTTGACATTTTAGCCTAATTTCGCCATTTGCATTTGTTTGCGACCCCTTAAACTCCTTTACTTGGCAAATACCGTGTTTGAATTTTACAATCCAAAAATTTCAACTGATTGTACCTTGTGCCACTTGTTTGTAAATAACAAAACGTATTATGATTACAATCCTCCTTTTTTCTTGTCTTTGATGAAAGTAAATCATAAAGACATTTTAAAAGGCTTCAAATGCAACAAACTTAAAATTGCAAGCATATTTCAATTAAGGCTGTTCAGGGGCATTAATGGAAATTCATATTGTCTCTAGCACTGGTTGAGCGCTACTAAATTACTACAAAATATATGTATCGTGCTCAACATTTCACCTTACCTGATATCTCAGTTCATTACGTTTCCTTACGTCTAGAATACCGCCGTCCGAACAGGACGTAAAACCAATAAAGCTCAATCCTCCACAGAGATTAATTAGAAAAACATCACCTCCGGCTCTTACTGCAACAGCGCACGCGCAAAATGCTTGGCCATTACAGGGTGTAGTCTTTTCTTGAACCTTTGAAAGACAAAATTATGTTTAATTACGTAATACATATTGGTAACCTATTAGTTACGTACATAATAACTTTTAAATAATGGTTCTTCTAAGCGAAAGACTACTTGAACACCAATTTTTTCTCTAATCTCTTTGATATTATAATTCTTGTCTCCTGAGTAGTAGCTCATTTATTCATTAAATAAAATTGAAAAATGTCTTTTGTTCACTTTATGTTGGGAGATTGGTGAGAATCCATAGACTTATGTTATTCTAGAACACATATTAAAATATAAGAAAAATTTATAATGCTTAATAAATATTTATACGTGTTTAAAATTGGATTTGTTTGCTTACGGGAGCATACCTCTATTCCGTATTTGGTATTTCTGTACAAAATAAATTCTCCCGCAAATTGGTTTTCATAACGGCTGAAACAAAATCATTAATAGTTAATATTGCATCATAGCTGTTATGGCTTAATTTAAATTCCAGTTGAAGTCTAAAACAAATTTATTTATCTCTTTTACGGTTTCTCCGAGAAATCATGTTCATTTGACCAATATTTTAGCTGAAGCAGACCACATAAAATCCTTGTTCGAAATTCGTTGTTTAGTAAAAATAGAGGAGGATGTAAAATTAATCACTTCATGGTGATTTATACATTTTCATAGAGTTCGCCGTGTCCGGTGCTTAGATCAGTTCCTTTATGTCTGAAGGTTTGTTCGTTGGTTATTTTTCTCTCTCCTATGTATCTTACTTCCACGAACACGAATTCTTTCGGGGATCCCTTAATTCGAAAGTTAGTTTTTTGGAATTGAAATATCTCCCTTTAATTAAATTTATCTTCATTTCAGTGTATCGAAAGATCCAGCGGACTTTTGTTGTGTGTGTCTCTGTCTATAGCACTTGTTTGCATAAAAAATCAAAATTAAAAAGGGAGAAAGCACGATGCTAATAGATGTGTATATCTTTCACATGTATGTATATGTAAAAATAAGTGTATGTAATTGTCTAGGCATTTGGAAGGTCATTTGTGGAAAGTTGTGGTACATAGGAAATAGGCGTTGCTGAAAATTTTTTCTATAGAATCTTGGATGGCACGTCTGTTACCATGTACAGCACTCTTGGCTAGGCGATGTCGCCGTGTCTGGTGCTTAGATCTGTTTTTTATGTTTAACGGTTTGTTCGTTGGGGATATATTAAAAGAAGCTAGATATGATTTACGCTTTGTTTTAATAGTTTAAACTTTAACAAAATGTATTAAACATATAATAATATACTCTAAGATTTCAGGCTTTTTGTAGATTAGTTAAATGAAAAGATATGTTACTGTGACTTACATACTTGTGAAAACTGCGGAAATAGGACTACATGTAACGCCATTTTTATTATGTCTTCAGGCGTTTCCTACCTATATAAGCTTTAATAGCATGGACAGACTGTGTAGATCCAGATCAGCCGGCACAACTGCGCCATCTAATCAGTCGCTGCACTATTTGCTTTTTGATTTATTAGGTTATTTCTGAACAAAAAGCGAACAGTGCAGATCCTGATCAGACACCATGGATGTGCCCGCTGATCTAGATCTTCACTGTTCACACATGTGATAAAAGGCGTATATATATAAGAAAGTATTAAATCCCACTGATGGGGCAAGTGTGAGGCTGGTGCATCTTAGGACCTATTTTTAATCTGACTTGACAAATTATTTTGAAACTGAATGTTTCAAGGCGGTAACCCCAATGGTTCTCTTGTACTCTTTATTCCTTTATTACAGTATGCATCTGTTTTCTACAAAATTACTATTTAATTTTTTAAAAGTCCAAAGAAAGTCCAAATTTAATCCAAAATTAAGTTTTTTGTGAGTAATGCTCATAACTATGCCTAAACATATTTAAGATGTCAGTGTCGTTCATGTTCTTGTATACTCATATATATTATTAAAACATACACACATGCATAAGTGTTGCGATGTCATAGAAGCAGCCTCAACTTTGAATAAAAGTCATATACATATAACGTTTAGAAAATAACTGAACTAAGATTGGTGGTTCTTTCTCAATCCGAAATCTTTGCCCAATCGGATAATTTTATAGACATCTTTTTCCGAAGCTAGTACTCCAAAATACATAATACACAGCGATGTCACAGAAAATATGGGCGACCTATTCAAAGAACTTACTATTGATCTGCCGTCTGCATGTGAGGGTCAACATGTGAATAGCATTGCTTGTATTTGTAACTTTCACCGTGTGTAACATAAACCTGCAATGCATGTAATTGATGAAAAGTTCCAGGCGAAGGGAAAACTAAAAAAGGCAACGTCAGAGATCTGTATGATAGTTAATATTATTTTCATAAAAATATCCATGTTAGTAGTTGTTTTTTTTTTTTTAAATAAAATCTTGCATGTCGTATTGAAATATACAATATTAAAACTGCGAAACATCAAAATACTATAATTATAATGTATGCATTAAATTCAATTTTCTTCCGTATAGTTTTGCCTTGACTGAAAAAATAACGCAATTATTCAGTTTATTTCAAAATAAGATCTTTTTAAGGTGTGTATACCCATTTTAAGATGTTAAGTTAATCATATAATAAAGTTTTAAAGAAATGTTAAATATTAAAAAAAATACAATACCAAAATGTCTTTTATCCTGTATCTACTCTAAATAGGATGAAAATAATCGCCTAACTCCAATGTAAGACTAAACTGATGACCGTCTGCAAAATTTTTGTCTTCTGTCGTAATTTCGAATTTAAATGTCTCTCCAGCTTTCCATGTATTGTTGAGCTTTACTGCCTTTTAAATATGAAACAATAAATACTACGAGAACTCGTAAATGCTATTTCCGGTTAATGAAAACAGTTAGAGGACGTTGATCACTAAAGTGCTTATTTCAGATGTTGTCGGTTTAATTTTTTTTTCGTTAATTGTCTGTGGTGTCACATTTATAATTGATCATTTGATAAATTCATTCTATATTTTCCTCTCTACATTTGGTCTGCGTGGGAAGACTGTGATTTCTAGGTGTAGCATATCCTAATATGCACATTTGACTTGAAAAAACAACAACACCAAGATGTTGTGTCACGTACGCAAGGGCACACGTGGAGGTCAACTATAATTTCTAATAGTTTTTACAATTTTATCAGATATACAGGGACAAGGAAATACTTTGCGAGTAATGAACTCTGCGATCAATTCAGTCTGAATTTGGAATGGCCTATGCATGTCTTGAGCTTCAATGTCTAACTACATTTTGTTCTCTGTCCAGTTAATTTTTGGGGTTGGGTGTGTGTGTGGTGGGGGGAGTGTGTATTATTTAATGGTTATATTTCTTGTTTTTATCACGATATTGATGTCCTTACTTTTAGTATTGTTTAGAAGAGTTATGCTTTATAACATTTAAATGTCTTTTAGAAAGAAAAGAACTTATCAAAATGTGTATATACGTACGTCAAAAACTCCACCACATGTGCGAATTTGTTGAACGTTGATCAATCCTCCCAGGTCACAGTCCTGTGTGCCGGGATGGACCATATAAAATCTACGATTACAAGGTAATGCCTCAGTTTTGTTTGTATACCGACAACCTATTGGTGCGGTTGGTTCAAGAGTAATGAACGAGCTTTGACCTTTCTTCACAATTAAAACTGGCTCATGCACCTAAAAGAAACATGCATTCATTTATTGAATATATTTCGGCAAACAAGTACGAATCTAGTAACAAAGTGTTTTTCTTAAAATAATTTTTAGTTATTAATAACGTATTATAATAAACGTTGACTACACAATAATAATCACATATTTCTTTTCTTTGTTTTTGTTTTATCAGTTCAAATGAGGTATGGTCAAGATATAGTCGTATATGCACTTGTTTTATGTTTATGTGACTATGGGTACTTTTGGTCGTAAATTGAAACAGATATCTCGGCTTTCTAATGTAACAGATTCAAACATTGTACGAAACATAATTATATAGTAATGAAGTTATTTATTTGTTTGAGTGTTATATCTTCTCATTTATGATAAAGTGTTTGATAAAAAGGAAAAGGTGGACTATTTAACTGACAGCAATTTCTTTTTTACATGTGAGGAAAATTATTTTATGGTATAGCTTTGACCGAGTCTAACTGCTTAATCTTTTTGGTGAATTTAATGCTTTGTGTTAAATTAGTGTGGTTGAGCGGTAAAGTCCGAGGACTTCCGTCGGAAGGTATAAAAGCAAGTGCCGTTTATTGACATGGTGCAGTCTGTCGCCGAGTGTCGAGGTATTCATATCGTTGAGATTCAACATTTTGGTCTGCATTATAGGTCCATTATAGTACATATCTGTACTAGGGCATATTGACCGGGTTGTTTCGTTCAACATGTATGATGTGAATAGTATTGGTTGAAGCTAGGGTTGATAGGGTTTTGAGATAATTGCTGGAAACACATGCGTCTGAAACACTTGTGTGCCTAAGGTAGCTTCAGAGTAGATGTTGAGCATAGGGTATTTAGATAGTGTCCTCAGACAATTGCTGGAAACACATGCGTCTGAAACACTTGTGTCCCTAAGGTAGCTTCAGAGTAGGCGATGAGGATAGGGTTTCTAGATAGTGCCTTCAGACAATTGCTGGAAACACATGCGTCTGAAACACTTCTGTCCCTTAGGTAGCTTCAGAATAGGTGCTGAGGATAGGTTTCAGGTTAGACAGTGTTCTCAGACTATTGCTGACGAAGAGGTTCTCGCATCCTCGGGATATCACATAAGTCTGAGATACTATTGTTTAGCAGCGTTTTAGTGTTGAGGGTATGTTTGAAGGCGTTTTGCTTGAGGTTTTGTTAAGATGTGATTTGTTGACTTTGTTGAGCAGAATTTGAAAGTTTTAGCTGCTCAGGTTTGTTTGATGTAAGTGTGTTATTGTTTGAGGATTTGTTGAAAGTAGTTCGAAACATCATTGTGTTCCACGTATTTTATTGCTCAGCATATGCGCTGAGATTGTGCTTGAAGTTCGTGTGTGATTGTTTTGTTTCGGACTGTGATTTTTGTTTGGGGGAGTGGTTGATACTTTAGTATCAGTTATTTTTGTCCAGGAGGTTCATTGACAGTAGTATACTGTAAGCCCTAAAAGCCCCGTTGGGGGAGGAGGATGGACTGAGGTGACCCCGCCACACTTAAGCACGAAATAGGTCAACGAACTTCATTAGCATAATATCTTTGATGAATGGAATATGTCATGTCAACCTAATATCTTTTATGAAAAGAGTTCTAGTGTTACCTATTACGAATGTCAAAGGACTGGCGATGACTTATTAATTAACGAATCGTTTTTCGTAAGACGACAAAATATATTTTATAAAGATTTCAATAAGTGGCACCTGCGTGTATTTATTTTGTCATTAGCGTAATATCTTTGATGAATGGCATATGTCATGTCAACAAAGCCATTAATCATTTTTCAACTGTTAAATTTAGCAAGATTCATATTTGACATTAATTAATTTGATTGGATAAATCAGTTTAAAAAAGTGTTGGATGTTGTTTGTGATATTAAAAGTATACAGTATATAAAAACATGACACAGAGACAGTTGGACGTGTTACATTTTCGTTTAGAACGCGACAATATTAGAGACTTAAAACATCGGCGAACAGAAATAGTATGTGAGTTGAATGAACAATTTTCTATCACGGTAAAAAGATACAATCATTCTGTATACGTGCTACTGCGCAGTGGCAACAAATGTTTAAAGCTACCTTTTGACATTTTCGATTCCATTTGCAATTCTCAAATAACTGTAACGTACTTAAAACATTTTCCTGAAGATAATCAAGATGGATAAATTTTTGTGTTGCTACTGCGGATTACAGTTTGTTTTAGTGGAGTTTTGAGCACGAGGAAAATGAGCGTTTACAAACAAAAAGTCAAAGTATGCAGTTCTGTGTTCACCAAAACTATTTAGAAAAGGAAGAGTGTGCGGAATGCAAACCCTACATTTCAATGACTGGGGATAATTTTCGAAGATTTATTAACAAGGATTACCACCAACATCATTCATGTTGAGAATCTGTATCGCTGTGAAAAATGTTCACCTACGTGGTCATATTGCCTTACGTGTGCTGGGTTTTATCCAATCATATTTTACCTGATGTTTTACAGCAAACGGTTCAGGTGTTTTGCCAGTCATTTGCTGTACAATAAGTTAACTAAAGTAACCTATAAAACTAGAAGACATTATTAAATAAGTCACATTCTCAGTTTGGACATAGACTTGGGTTCACCTTAAAAGAAGAAACCATGAGCATTGAAAGGTTGCCGCAAGAAGAGGAGTCCAGTGAGCACAATGACGGAACCATGAGCATGATTTGTGAACCAAACACGTCGGAAGTGTTCACGCTAGCGGAAGAGTTAGCTTTTAAAGACAAAAACCTTCGATGTCACTTTACAATTATCAAATGGATTGGAGTTTTGGTTTTGATTACAACTTGCGCCGTACCCGGAGTTGTTATATTGTCACAACGGGACTGCAATTTACCTGTTAGCGACGGTGGTGTGAAACCTAACTTGAACAAAACGGAATGCCTGTATGTGAAGCAGTTTTATTTACAAGAAAGCCTCTACGCGACAGTATGTAACCAAGATGGATACGTATTTCTGGATATAAGAAAGTTTTTTAACGGAACAGCTACCATTATTGGCGTTGACCTCAGTCTGTTACAGTGGTTAAGCTTAAAACAGCTTTCATCCAGCATAGACATTGCCGTAACAGAGGCTCGTACCTACTGGAAAGAACTTAAGCTGTACAAGGGAAAACTCGTGATTTAAGCTACGCAGATCGACCATAATTATGGATGTATGCTTACTGGAGTCTTATTTTGACTTTTTCTACGCTAAGGCGATTCTTGAGAAAATGAGCGGAGTATTCAGCAAAAATTGTATCGGATGCGTCACAAACAGTCTTTCGCAGATGGATCACTCATGTTTGACATTAACTAAAACGGAGCAGTTGAAGTTATACTTAGAAGACATTCTACTCAAAGTGGACGAAAACGAAATATTGAGAAACTGGGAACATTCTATTTCGCATTTAGAAGAAGATTTTCCATCATCTTGGGATTATATAGACTCGAACTCTATTGTCGCGACTGGCGTGAAACGGACATGAAGTCTGCAGCTTGGAAGTCAAAAATGATTCTAATGACAATGCAGCTATTTCGTTTACATCACAAACTAGATTAAGATGTTTGTTGTTAATACTTAACAAAAAGATGGATTTAACAACGTACAATTTATATATTCTGTCTATCATTTAATATGAATGTCGGTGTTATATTGTATCCAGTAAACATTTCAATATTGTAAAATTCTTTTGTGTAGTAAATATGTAACTGACATAAATTCTTCGTCATTATTTATGCCTTTACAAATTAAATCCTCGTGTTTTGGCGAATTTGAAGAAAGAAAACTAATATTAATATAAGCTTCGGCACACTTTCTCGTTCTATGTTTTGTTTTTTTTTTGTTTATTTTTGATTCACAGCTTGTTACAACAGTTTCATATATTCAGTAAAAACAACATTGATTGAACTGCTCTACTTTTTTTTTTATTTTGTTTTCATCAGAAATACAATTCTATCGTACAATATTACACAAGCATTACTGCTAAAATACAAGTGAATATATTTTTAATGATATGTACAAATATACAACCACACGAACACACATTTTTACTTGAATAAGTTTACTTTAAACACTTAGCAAATAAAACAGCAGCTATTAAATTGTATTGATATAATATTCAGACTGAATTCATACGAAAAGGATAAGACATCTGATTAAACGCATTGATACACTGTTTACAATGCGAGTAGGCAACAGAAGTAACGCGGTACACATAAAGATCATTTCCAGTCGTATTCCGGGGATCGAAAAGGTTCACAAAGTCTTCCATACTGTATCCCAACAGTCTATAACGCAGAAATAGTACGCAATATAGTCCGCACACAGCAGATTTATCATTTTGAATTTGAACACCGTTATATATGACGGTTTTAGCCATCTTGTCAATCCACTGTGCAACAACATTGCTGTTTTCCCGCGGAGGCTTGCCGTAACTGTCAAAGAACTCCGTATGACCTTCACCATCGCTATATATGGCAACCCAGTGGGAACCCGGTTTATTATGGGGGTCCGTGTTGATAATTAATCCGTAGTTAGTATGTATTCGCACATTTGGGATTCGGTCAGCCGCAAACACGCCGGCGACTTTTTCATGTAAGATCGGATCGCATTGCATGATACATTCTAGTTGAGAAGTGTTCATGTTGAAAATATGACGTCTCTCTCCTGGTTGATTTCTAAATGTCCCGGTCCCTCACTGTACACCAAACAACTCACGGGCTCTGAAATAACGTTAAAGAATATCTTCAGTATGTGTTAATACATGTGCATTATTTGAATATTCGTATAAACAAAGCCATAAGAACAATGTTAGACTGAAAACAATTACAAACTGTCGAACGAAATTAAAACAAACAACATACATAGAACGTTAAAATGTGTGTGAACTCTATTTATATTATCAAACTACAAACTTGGCTAACTTACCGGCCAAGCTCGTTTTGAACTGCACTTCCAGTCTCACATTGCCGTACTTCATTAAGGTTAGATACTGTCCGTGGTGGAAAAATTCTTTTTTTTTTATTCCATTATTTATTCCATCTTTGATATAATCAATTATACAAGCGTACATATGAACTGAAAAGTAAATATTCAATACATAACGTTTTCTGTTATTCGATATCTATGGTGGAAAAATTCTGGCTCTAACTGAAAGGCGAAGAGTGTGGAGCCGCTTATAAAATGGTTTCTGTCCAGTGCATTGCCTTCATTGCGCCTCCATTTTCCAGCGTACAATAGCAAGTTGGTGAAACCACGAATGACCTTTGCTCCGTTAGTAAAGTCTAACTTGAGAGGCTGGCCACCCACTGGCAATCCGTCCGAATACAGAGCAAGATGCTGAATCCCACAATTTTCAAAGTTGAAGGGGTTGGTTGTATAATCTCCGTTCAAGGCTTTGCTCTTAACAAAGCCGATAACCACTTTATTCGGTCTTTTGCCTTGGAAGAGGTTTTCCCAATTGAATGATGTGCTACCCGTAGCGATACTCTGCGACCGACATTCCACCTTAGTATAGGGGTACAAGGCATTGTGTTTTTCCAACATTTTCGAATGCCCAAAAAGCACGCCCGGTGTCACTCTGATTTTTCTAGCCAAAATGTAGATGTCCTCGATTTCGATCTTGTCATCGGTAGATGAATCAGCGGCTAGCAGAGCAAAGTTGTCTGGACTTCTGTAGAGTTTGACTTTCACATCAACTTGATTTAAAAGGTATCGCTCCAGCGAGAACACATCGTGAAAGATAGGCCCCTGTAAGTCAATCGTCTTTGACTGGGCAATCCATTTTGAACGCACAAAGAGACCACTGTTGGAGCCTGTGAAAAGATTAAAAAAACTTTTCAAAATTTAATTTTCAAAATAATATGTTGCATTTTTTCAGTTAATAAACATTCAAAATATTTTAAACTTTAAAAATTCTGTCAGCGGAGGATTTGACAATAATACTTTTCCCTACATTGTATTAAGTAATTTTTAAAATTTCAAATATTAAATTTGAGATTAACCAAAACTTTATTTCCAAGATAGATTTGACAACAATATTTTATTGAGCATTGAACAGGCATTATCGCGCAGTTTAACATAAAACTGAATGATGAGTACTAACCGTTTGGTTCAGTAAGATTAAATAAACTTTTCAAAATTTAATTTTCAAAATAATATGTTGCATTTTTTCAGTTAATAAACATTCAAAATATTTATTTGAGCTTACCTTTTTAATCAAAATTTTAAAATTCTTTCAGCGGAGGATTTGACAATAATACTTTTGTCTGCATTGTATTAAGCAATTTTTAAAATTTCAAATATTAAATTCGAGATTAACCAAAACTTTTTTTCCAAGATGGATTTGACAATAATATTTTATTGAGCATAGAACAGGCATTATCGCGCAGTTTAACATAAAACCGAATGGTGAGTACTCACCGCTTGGATCAGTTACACCAGGACTGTCAGCATCGTCCAACAACCAGCCTTGAGTTGTCACCTGACTATTCAGCGCATTCTGGCCATTATTCAGTAATGTTTGGATATACGCCCTGTATGGATTGTAGTTGCAAGTGATGCTGGATTTGTTCTGCAGAGAAAATTCTGTTGACGAAAACAGAGTTTGGAGAAACAAGTTGGCCGGACCAACTTTTTCGTCCGTTAGTGCCGTCCCATCCGCCTTTTCTACTTTCAGTTTCACATAAATCTGTGAATTTTTCAAGTCCAAGTAATCCATTGAGTTTTGTCCGCTGATTCTAAATTCAAATGGACCCTCCGAGGATGCTTGTGACATGGGACGAATCTCGTCGTAGTACACATCGCCGACACTAGTCTGAGTCGGCGGAAGCTCAAACAAATTTAGTTCTGAAATAATTCCTTCCTTAAACTCGTCTTCGTTGAACATAGCCATTGTCTTACAAGTTTTCGAAAATATCCTTTTTGGTTTTCTTCGCTTTTTGATCGCCTTCAGCTCTTTTCACGGTGATTGGCTTCTTTCTTTTCTTTCCTGACTTGCCCCTGCGCTTGCCCGGATCCGACTGAAAGGCTTCGGCTACGTCTTTTGGTTTTATACCCTCTCTTTCTAGTTCCGACTTAGCTATTGCCGCCGTTTGTTCTGACGGTAAAACGGCACGAATTGTCAGTTGTTTCCTTTCTCGCGTTGTTTTGGAATCTTCGATAGGTATCACGCACGCTCGCGTTCCCGCGCCAGTTTGTTTGATCTTTCCGGCATTCAGTCGCTCAAAATAGTCCACCCATTTTTGTGGGTCGGGAACATACAGCTTCATGATGTTTTTCTTAAAAGAACGGATAGCGTTTCAAGTGAAGTGTCAAGCGCACAGGTCTCACTAAATCTGTCGCAAACGTGTCGTTCTCTTGTTTTATATATATAGCGAATTCCCGAATTTCTTTCCTTCTCACAGGCACGTAGTAAGGACTGTCTAGCGTGTGGTCCCACTGGCTTTTGTTGTTTTTTTCTAAACGCCTTAGCAAGGGCCGTGCCTCCCCTTTCACGATGCTTTCTCCGCAAACATCCGAATATATGTAAAGTCCGTCACTGGTTTTCGTAGAAGCGTTTTCTGTGGCGCGAAAATCGACTAATGCCACTTTCCAGGTGCCCTCTAAATATATAGGTACCTTTAAATGCATTTTGAAATGGCTAGTTTGGTTTTCCGAAAAATAGTTGTTGCTTTCGTCACTTTGCACGTAAATGTAAATGTCACTCATCATGTTGATTTGAACATCTCCACAACGGGTTTCAACAAAAACGGTAACAAGTCGCTGTGCTTTTTAAGTAACCTTTGTTGTTGTTTTGGTGTGAGATCCTTGGAAACCATTCGTCGAATAACTGTTTTGTTACTTGACAGTTTCTTTTTAAGTGCCTTCTCAATGGGACACGTACCAAATAAGACATTGTAAATGGCTTCCAACACGACTTTCAATTTTTCCTCTGTTAATGCTTTTATTAGAACTTTGCGCTGCTCAATCGTTGAATACGCGAGAAATTCCAGTAACGTTAAATGTTTTTCAACCTTCATGTTATATTATGAATTCAAACGGACTGCTTGTTATCCGCGCTATTTACACTTTTTAAATCCTCTTCACCTATCCACGTGTCGTACTTTGGAGGCCAACCTTTCCACCTTACCAAATACAACTTTCGTTCTCCGCGTGTTTTAGTTCGTAGCACTCTTTCCACTAGGTAAATGTCTTGTTCATATGCCTTTTTCAACTGATTCTGATAAAAAGTGCCAATCACAATTTCTCCCGCATAATCTTTCAATTGATACTGAGGAATGCTTTCTCTCATAAAACGTTTATTTATCACAAACAACTCTCTCGACCAGCGCTCGTCGTATTCTCGCTGAAATGGTTTGCGCGTATAAGAAACTCGCACCAGTTCGCCGACTTTATACTTGAAACCCATCCATTTCGGTGTTTTCTTTTTGACTGGTGTAGGGATTTTATCGTATTGAAGTTTCCATAATTCTATAGAGTCACTCTGCTTTACATTTTGCGGCGCTCTTTTGATGGAACGATGGTACGTCTTATTGTAACGCTCTGTTATGCTCTGAAGAACATCTATCCATCTGTGAACTTGTTTATGTGTCATGTATCGCACCAGTCGTCCCTTGATTGTTTTGATTGCGCGTTCAGCATAAGAGGCCTTCACCACATTCTGAGTAACGAAATAATTCACGTTGTTCTCCCTTAAAAGTTTATTAACATCTTTGTTGGAGAATTCAGTCCCTTTATCACTTCTAATATTTGAAGGTTTTCTTCCTTGTGCAAATATCTGTTTAACTGCTTGTTTCATTTCTTTGCCGGTCTTGGTGCGCAAAGCCACTGTCCATACATACTTGGAAAGTATGTCTACAGCGAGCAGAAAATAAGAGTAGCCGTCATTCTGCTTTTTATAATACTCCATATTTGCCGTATCCACGTCCCACTGATAGTCCACATAAGGGAAAACTACTCGCCTACGTTTAAATTTCCCGCGTTCTTCTCTGTGTACGGCATAATCTTCCTGTTTTAAAAGCCAGTCATTAATTTTCTTTCTGCTGATTACAAATCTACCTTCCTTTCTCACGGCTCTGTATAACTTTTCAACTCCGCTATAAGCGGCGGCGTGTATTGGATCGTAGTATATGCTTTTAAGGTAATCCTGGTATTTCATAGTCGGAGCCATTTGATCTTCTGTTCTTTTGTATTTTGACCTTGCACAGAAGAGTTGATTTGCTTAGTCCGTTTCCTTTTGACCGGAATGCCCGGTGGTGGCGGAAGAACTGATCCCCCAGTCTGAAACCGTCTTGAAGCAGATAGAAAGCTGTGCGGTAGATTGATATGTGTCAACGCCGCTTCGAATTCCCGAACTCCCGTCGGACGAAAATCTTTGTAATCTTTTAACTGCACTTTTATCAGGTCCACGATATTTGAACCGGTGATCGTTTCTCCGGATATGATTACTTCCCCTTTCTTGTTCCAACTGATGTATGGAAGAATGTATGTAAACAACGCACGCGCTCTACTTTGTAGCGTTTTAGGAAACAAGCTCACCAACTTATCGGTAGATAAATCGCTGTCTGTGACCAGATTAGTTTTTTCTGCCTCCTGCTCAAAATAGTTAGATGCGCCTCGTCCATATGAATTGTCTTCTGTCACCTTTTCACTGCAGGTTTCTGGATGAGATGATATGAGGCGTTGGTATCTTTCAAAGGGTAACAACACCATTTTCTGCATGGTGAGACCTTTGTGTCATAAAGTCTGTCTGATGTATGAAACTTTGAAGAAACTTTCCCCCTTTTTATAAGGGCTGATAGACAATTGTATCTTCATCCGGGAAAATCTTGGTTCGAACTCTGTATGCATCTTCTGTAACAGTTGGAGAGAAATCTAACACTAGATAGCCATATGGCGATGAAGTAGCGTCTTTAAAAGCTTCCATGAGAAACGCGCTTTTTCCTAGGAAAGCTTGCCGGGCTAGGCACTGCAGTTGTGACACATCTCTCGGATTTTTCATCAAAACATATATGTGTGTATTCAAATTGATGGTGCGACTGTGTTTTCCTTTACAATACAAATTCTGGTTCAAGTAAAGAACGCTAAGATGTCTATGATGCATTCCTTTTACAAACAATTTTTCCATTTCTCCTGATGATGTCACACTATCCATTAAATCGTCAAGAATCACTAAATTGCAATCTTCATCGCGCGCAAGCTGAGTTAGTTCTTCTTCCGAAGGCAATCCTTGGTGAAAATTGATAAATGGTAGTTCTCTCTCCATTTGATCAAACAGCGGTTGGAACATACTGTAACAATACAACACTCTTTGCGGCGGACTTGCAAACATAACCTCTTTATGTCGCAGAAGGCGAAAAACCCATGTCGTCTTACCGCTGCAGGTAGCACCGGATACTACGATTGACGAGCATTCCGGGAAGGGATACATCTTTGAAAATGAAATTATATCCTGTTTATGCTATTTTATACACTGTTATCATCGTTCTCCTCTAGCAAAGTTACTAATGCGTCAATGACCTCCTGATCATTGACTTCCGGTCCCTGTGGTAGCGGACAAAGTGTGATGTCGAGCGGTATAGTATGAATACCGTCATTTAAAACCTTTCTCTTGCAGTAAAAGTAAGAGAAGCCCCTCCTCTCTTGAGTGTACGTGAAAATCGTATTTTGGCGTACTCTGAAGCCACAATTACGTCCACTTTGTGGTGTCCCCGCTTTAAGTACGTGTCTGAATTTGGTCATAGGAGTTTTCAAACTCGTTTTGCTGACGCCTTTGGAACTGAACTTGTGTTGGTGAACCGTTCGAGTACGCCGACGAAACTTGCGAACTTTCAATCCCTTTGCTCGATTTAAAAGGCGAAAAGCTGTCAAAAGCGTGCTTGAAGGTTTAACGATCTTAGTCTTCCTCACGATATAGGTTTTTGAGCACAAGCCAATAAGCTCGTCCCCTTGGTATTCGAGCTTAAATAGACCAGGTGTTCGCTTGTCATATTTCGAGTGTTTCTCACAGCAGGTGCGTGGAAACCAATGGTGTTGAGCATCCGCTTCTACTTCAGTGTCGGTGCAAAATCCCTTTAGTCCTTGACGGTAGTGTTCTTGCATGTCGGGCTTTATTACCTCCTCGAGACATGATCCCGAAATTGCCATGTAAGCGCTGTCAGTATCCATTTCACAATACTCAAAATCGGATCTATCCACATAGATGTCCATAAAGTCAAAATAAAACTCGAGCATGCGCAGTTTGGCATACAGAAGAATAAAATACCCGAGTTGAATCGGTAGATCTAGTTTGATCTTTCTTTTAGCCATTTCTATTTCGTAGAATTGATCTTCTTGGTCAAGGCAGTCAAGTTTCCGAAATAAGGGATTATTGACTTCGAGACTGGCTTCATTTTCGCCCTGAACGTACTTAATCTGTCTGTGTTTCGTTTTGTCCATAATCAACGACCCATACGCTGAGTTGCCAATGACCTTCATGGTATCAGCAATTATAGCCGTGTCTGGATCGCTGTCTCCATTTCTGGCATCGCTGACGTTTTTCACAAATTCTTTAAAACATCTTTGAGCTTGAAACTCAACCACCTGATAGATTTTGGTCACCACCATGCCATGGTTAACATACCACTGAAGCAAGGGTGTGGCTAGAAGGATCTGTTTCGCTCTCATACCACCGACAAGAAGTTTTTTGGGAGCTTTGCTTAAATTGTATTTGTCAACGTGTTGCTGCATATGATCACCATTAACATCATACGGAATTTCTGTGGTACAGAAAAGCGGTGACATCTCCCGAAAATATTCGTAAGGCGTCATAGAGGGGTGCTGGAAATACAAAGGCCACTGCTCCGGAACTTCAATATCCACCTCCACCATCCCGAAAAGTTCTCCTTTAATCACGCCATCCAACACCTTGTTTTCATCGATTTTTCCTTTGTGGTTTTGAAAAAATCCTGGACGCATGGAGTCTATGAAGTCGTAGATAGCTGGGTTCTTTTGACAATAATACCTGAACTGGCATTCCCACATCTCTACCACGTGACTTTCTCTTTTTAAAGAGGTCGTGATTTCCAGGGTTTTCTTGAATTTATCCCCTCTTCTGGCTCTCCATTTCTCGTCTTTGATGTTTCTTGTAAGATAGCAGAGATGCCCATGCCAATAACATCCGTGAAACTGGTACACTATTGGGTTTTCATCCGGATTCTTAGCTGGTGAGTACCCATCTACTAAGTATTTTCCGACTCTGACTTCTCTACCGGTATTTAATCTATGTTCAATGCTGATTCCTTGGGTATGTCTCAACCACTCCATCCAATAATAAACTGACATATATTTGTCTCTCAGCTCCGGTCTAAAGTCATTGTCAGCGCGACGGCGGACGAAAGGTCCTACCGGCATTTCTCTACCGACACACTGTAGGTACAGAGCGTTGGCATCAAACCCTAAAATTGCACCACACCTTTTTTGGCCGCGTATCAAGGTTTTTCCGGAGCAGTGATGACGAGTAAAGATAATGCTGGGTCCTCCCACGATGTTCTGCTTGATGGTTTGATAAAGATCACAGTTTTGACGATCAAACAGAGCAAAGGTAACGTTTTGCGCTCTAGCGGTTCGAAATAACAACTGTCTAGCTATGCCCGGTACAGAGATGGCCGTTTTGAAGACGTCGATGCCCTTATCAAAGTAGAAAGTTTGAAAGCGTCGCACGGCTTCAACAAACGGCATCACATCCAGATTGTTGTACCAAACTAAAAAATCACGAAAGGTTGTCATGCCACTTTCTATCCATATCCGCTGACAGAACTGGTACTCGGCAGCACTAATATTTTTCTCCTTTAGGCGACTGTAGAACTCTTCGTGCGAAGGTAAGCTGGTAAATTCGAGCTTGCCCACCTGGTCGAACCATTCGTAGGGGAAATAGCCTTTTTGCTCTTCTACGTGATAGGCCTTTAGAAAACCAGCGTAGGAGGAACCAGCCGCAAGAAACTGAGAAATGTCGAGAAATTTCAACCGGTCTGTCGCGATACAAGTATAGGAGTTGTCTTTCTTGACAACGAAACTTTCGTCGTCGTCGTGCATGTTCAGATGCTTTGCTATGCAGCGCTTAATTAAATTCAGGTCGTATTTTGCCGAGTTGAATCCTAACACGGGCACTTGACACATGTTTGCCTCCATCCGACCATACAGCTTGCGCAGGGGGTGCCTCGGTTTTCTCTCGGGTTCGCCCTCTGTTGCTTCTTCACAGGGAATATCTCCACAGTCTTGTTCCCATGTTTCGTTATCATCAGCATCGATTTTGTCATCGATGGCCTGAAGCACCCACTCCCACTTTTCTTCGGCTAGTTCGAAAACTCTTTCTGCAATGTCGTTCATAGTCGAAACCATGCGTTGCACCAGTTGGTTTTGGTCAGAATCTACGATGCAGAGAGGTGCTGTATGTCCTGGAACGTTGGTACAAATTGACAAGCTGATGGGCACGTGTTTGTGAGTCCATTCTAGACACAGGGTTGGATGGTCGTGAACTTTTTCCAACATAGCCTCCAAGTCGTAGCAAATGAACCACGGAAAAAAGCGCTCATTTTCAGGGACGTCTATACCAAAATCGCTTAGTTGATCAAAGATAGTATCTTGAGCTTTATGAAATCCTCCAGGGTAGACATATTTGGTTTTGTTACTACATCCTTTTTGATGGCAATGGAGATTTCCTGCCTTCTTAAAATGGCGATCGCAGGTCATGCATTGATATTTCTGGGCATACATTTTGAAATCTTTGATGTAGGAGAGATGGTTTTCGTACAGATTCAAGAACATGGTAGAGTCATGCTGTCCCCGGGATTTGTAAACCGATCTAGCAAAACCGTCTTCTTGCAAACTGTACACTTCAATGTTGACATTGAAACGAGTTTCGAATTCAGGGAAGTCTTCAATACTCAATCCTTCAAAAATATCGATCGGTTTTTGACTCCACTGTCTAAAAAACTGTTTGGCTGGCCGTTCTACAGACTTAATATCGTACCCACGATGCAAAGCTAGGCTTCTAAAAGCGCAAAGGTTGTCCTGATAGGGCTTGCCATTCTTTCGATTTTTTACTAGCGGGTAAATGCTATCTTTTCGCAGTAGATAGGCAGGAAGATCACCGCGGCCAAGAGGGTAGTAGGTGCTATACACGGTATAATGGACATTAGTGATAAGCACCGGGATCCATTTGGTATCCGGTCTGTTTCTTAATAGTTCTGTTGTTATGTCTTTCTGCTCCAACTGGAGACGGAAACGCTGGAGGTCTCTCCTTCTAGATATGTAAAAAGGTCGCTCTAGTATACCGTTGTTATTATAGGGTACAAAATAGCGATATTGTCTCGTCTCTCTGTTTTGAAGAATGACCCCGAAAATTAAGTTAAGTCGAAAGGCCCTCTGCTGCTGCTGATAAATGTCATTCACGCATCCCATCAACTGATTAATGCTTATATTGTTCGTCAATGGAAAATTGAAAACAGAATGTACGGGGCCCTGTCGATGATTTTCCAGAATGATGGGGGCGTTGGCTTCGTATACACGGCGCAAATCATCATCGTCATGCCAGGGAGGAAGGTCATTAGGTCCATAAGGGTGCTGCTGTAAAGCCCCTCCGGACTGATCGTAGTGTTCCCTCATACCGTGCAAGTATAAATCATGTCTATTTTCGAATGACCCAGAGCAGCGCCGACATCTATATTGTGGCGACGCTGGTGTTGATGTTGTAGTGTTTGTTGTTGACGAAGATGCTGGTGTTGTTTTCTTGACTGGTAACTTGCCATGCCACTGAAGATGACGTTTAAGTCCATCAGTTGATTTGCATATTTTCTTACATTTAGGGCAGACATGTTGCGAGTTAGAACACGTTTTATCGTGGCGTTCCATATGATGCTTGCGTCCAAATGTTTTAGAGCATTTTGCACATGAATAGGACGCGGCGCAGTTTGTCTGGTGCTCCGTGTTGACATGACGCTTCATGTTATCTGTGCGAGTGAAACGTTTTCCACACTGATCACAGATAAAACCATCCTTCTCATCCTGAAATCGGTATGATTGTGTTAGCAATATGATAAATGAATCCAGATCAGGAAAAGCCCGATTCCTGCAAGAGTTTGTTTGTATAATTATATTGTTAAATCAATTTCTTTAGATGTATTCAACACACGCTTCTTTTTAAATATGTTGTGAGATTTTTTAATCATAACATATATTGTGAGCACTCTTAATAAAAAAAAAATTCTTACATGCGGTTGGCTGGAATAATGGTGATTATCGGCTGTTTCACACAGAATAATAGGTGAACATGTCTGAAAGACAAAAGAAAAAAAAATTAACATGGATTTAAATGCGTTTTAAACTTTTTAATTAAAAGATGGTGAGTTTCCAGGAAATTATCAATTAATAGTGTTTTAAAATAATACGATTCGTCATTTCGATATAAAAACTTACATGTCCAAGATCATCGAGTTGCCTGTGAATATTTTCGTGTTCAGTTAGATCTTCTGAATTGTTGAAAGAAGCGCCACACCAACGACAACGTTGAACGTTTAAAGACATCTGAAACAGTATAGGTTCATAAAATGCAATGTACTGGTCAACATGAAATAATGCTTTTAAATTCGTTAAACAAAATATATTTACAATATTTGATTATTTAATTTAAACAAATGTTTCGCTACTTAACTACTTACACTCTTTCTTAATTTATACGTCTTTAACCTACACTAATGTTTACATGTTCCGCAACAACGATTTGAAGGTATCTCACTAAACATCTATTTTATGCCACGCGACCGACATTATGCGTACATACATGTAAAATAAAACCTATTGCCGATAAAATACATTGATACATTTTTATCATGATTGTTAGAGACATGCAAACGGTTCAGAACTTGCCATCAAATCCTATGTTGGCCAAAGCACTTACTACAATATTTACAATGGTGAATGTTGCGCGTCTAAATCTCGTAGAAAAAGGTCGTACGAAGATCACGGTGACGTTTTAACGAAGGAAATATGGATAGCAGTCAGCAACAACGGTTTAAACTACGGTAGTGAATCGAAAATGGTCATTTGCCAAGCAGTCCATAAGGATACTGCGAACGTAAATATATACTTTAATATTTTAGTAAAAAAAGTAACATATGCATATCAGGAATGGCCACACCCATCAGACACAGCCTCCCCACAAAGCCAAAAAGTAAAAAGGAAAAGAGATCATGGTAGTACAATAATCAGTTTCAAAGTGGTAATAAATATATTAGTAAACGTACTACTTGTAAATGAAAACGAGTTAGCCATTTAATATTAAATTCTTTTATAAGCAAAATTTTTATTAGTTATAAAATAGATGAAAAAAGAACTTGGAAAACCACCGGACACGAAAAAATACATGCTTGTTTTGATTAAGCCTGATTATGAGCAGTAATCGGAATGCATGTAACTGGTCACGCCGCCTAGCCCGGGGGAGCGCAACTCAATATTGTCGCAGACATAAATATCGTGCTCAACGATCTTCAAAGGCAATGATTGATAACAGCACTGATCAAATGTACGGGGCTACTTTTTACACCCGCACTTGGCACAAACAACGCTTTTATGATAATATAATATATTTAAAAATAACTGTGAAAGCCATCAATCACGGGAATAAAAATGTGCAGGCTTTGTTTTATGATTCGTTATAGAATTTAATATGGACAGTTTTATATTTTAAATATAATATTGTGATAGTGATGTTCTTATATTTAAACTTTATGCTGATGTTTGTAGCGAGAAACAATATTCATTTGTTAAAGTCTGTCTTATAAAAATCACTTTCCATTAAATTATTTTTGTAAGAATCCAGTCGACATGGTTCAATATCAGTTTGTTAAACTCACACATTTCAGAATGCGGCATGCTTGATCTCTGGATATTGTAGGATTGAAAACGAAACCATGTCATCAGACAACTGTTTTGTCTGTTTACCACACCTCAATAAGTACGGCTGGACAAATAGTAAGTTCGTAACACGTAACACGAATGGAATAATTATAAATATATTGTAACCGGATGTAATTATTAAATTTATCGAGTAATTGGATTTCCGAAATAACTTTTAATATGTTATTTATTTCATAACTTCATTAAATTACAGGCAATTAAACCAATTACAGAAACTTTTCACATTGTTGGTTTGTGGAGATGCTATGAATCTATTATTTAAAAACAGATATGAATATTGAAATATATATTATCCTAAGATGAGAAAATCACCAACGGTTATGTAATGTTATGTATTTATCTTATTTGTCATGGCATAGAATATCTATCCGCACAGTGACAGGGCTTAAGTGCCGTTCCCAGGGCAAGGAGCTTATACGATAGGAAAAACCAGTGTGATATTTTCACTATTATATTGCATGATACCAAGCGATTTTGAGACAGAAGGAAACGAACTCTGAGTCTGTAAACCTTTCTGGTTTAGTCAGTGGCGCGACATTTATAATCATTATTCCTCTTGACATTCAACAATTAATATTTCAATTTTTCATTTGCAAACTGAACATTATCATCTAAAACATTATTGGGAAGTGACAAATGTCTTTGTTTTTGAAATAGTTTATTCTAATAGGAATCTTTATAATTTGTTTCAAATCTAAAACCATTTTAGATAAAACATATTTTTATAAAACTTTTACTGTATCCGTTCTAGAGACATTCTAACATTTTTGTGGTTTATGACCATTTTAACGAGTACCAGTTATGACCCACAATATTGGGCGTTCAAGTGTCGTTACTGATTACTTTTGATTTTGAAGCAATCAGAGTTACGCCTATTTTCCTTTACACGAGTCCCACTTACAAACTTTCCTATGGTTGCAATTTCCATATAGAAAGCATTGTTTAACGTCAAATTGAAGTTGTGAACTAACGCGTTTAATACAAGACCAGATATTTTTATTCCCCTAATCCATTCACTTGTTTGGCGAGGGACGTCAGTTGGTTGGAATTGCTTTTTTCAGCTTGTCCTGTGCGCCAGACAGTCAATATAGGCCTGATTGGGGCGATTCTTGGAGTAGTAGGAGGATTGTTAGCAGTACTCGTTATTGTTGTCGTAGTCTGCGTAATGAAGAGACAAAAGAAGAAGTAAGTTTTGTTGAACTAAATAACTTATTAACTGGGTAGCAAAAATCAATCAAATAAACAGATAACCTTTCCAGTGAAATAATAGTTTGAATAGTGTGAAATAGCAGTAAAAGTGTATATAAATACAGTCATTTGAAATCAAAGTTTCTGTTTAAAACAGAATTAATATGCCCTGGATTTGAGGTGATTCAGGTTTCTACTTCTTTACGGCCTCGTGTTGACATTTTTTGTAGCACTTTCTGGTTGAAACACACTATGCACTACTTTGTCCATTAACAGGCTCACTATTTGCTTGCAGGTCCATTTCTGATTCCTGCTTATTTGATGAGATCGCGCCTAAAGCTATGCAGTACAAATACAAACGACCAAAACTGGAATTGTTTTATGCGCAAAAGGAATAACAACTTACGTCTTAGTTTAACTTGAAGACAACATTTAGTTGTTTAGTTGTGTGTATTTACAGGGAATACTTTAGCAAAATGGTTAGAAGAAAAGAATTTAGTTATTTTTAGTTGCGTGCATTTACAAGCAGGGAACACTTGTGCGAAATGGTTTGAAAGGAAATTATTTAGTTATATTTAGTTGCGTGCATTTACAAGGAACAATTTAGCGAAATGGTTTGGAAGGAAATTATTTAGTTTTATTAAGCTGCATGCATTTACAAGGAACACTTATGCGAAATGGTTTGAAGTTAATTATTTAGTTATATTTAGTTGCGTGCATTTACAAGGAAAACTTGGTACAAATATTCTTCACAATATTTAGGTAAGAAAATGTATGAAATAGCAGAACTGAAACAATAATTTCACGTGTCTTGCGAAAAAGTTGAAATGTGAACCTATGTTTGATTATTTACGATAAGAAGATGTAATTCAACTTGCCTTGTAATACTTCAATTACTATTTCAATCATTATTAATCTCCATTTAATGAAAGCAGTATATTTATTGTCAAAGTTGCTTTATAAGGCTATGAACTTCATGACAAAACAACATACTTGGATATACAAGCCCCATTAGTTTTCACGTTTGAAAGGAAATAGAATAAGTCAAAATCTGATCTATCAGTAAATTTAGTTATCAGTCTTGTTGTCAAATACAGTTTTCTTTGTATAGATAACATATCCCAGTTTCAGGTTAAAGTCATATTAAGGCGACATAACTCAAAACATATGTAACGTTGCTAAAAAAGATGACAAGTTATCAGTAACATTGCGTTTGAGGTTTTAAAGTTTGTAATGTAATTGGAAAATTATGATAATAATTTACCAAAATATTAGGTGTTAAACATTTACATTTTAAAATATTTATTTAGGGCCTTGTTTAGACTAATATCCTTTTCTGGATAACATCAAAAATCTTGTAGGTATTTTAGCCACAGATCATTTCATGTCTTCACCTGTATCTATTAATTACATTTGACTCGATCTTGTTATGATTAAGCAAGCAAGACGTTATATAACTGTTAATGTAGTTTACATATATTCTTCATGTCAAACTGTCATCTTGAAAAGTAATACGTCTGCACGAACAGTTTAGTGTAAGGTATAAAAACCAGATATTTTATCTGGAATTTAGAAGAGAACGGCCGGATGGCCAGAGCGGCCACTGAAGGCTTTTAGGATGAAAGTTTGTTAGTCTCGTGGCTAAATTACGAAACTTTAAGTAAGAGAAACTTATGGCACTTAGAAATTTATTAGGAATATTTATACTTATAAGAACTGTTTATGTTTTAGAAGTAATAGATAAACTGTTAAAAGCTGATCGACATATAAAGTAAATTTGGAAGTAACTTGTGTTCGTGTCATTACAACCTAAGACCTTTGTAAGAATAAACCACTACGTTACAAGTTATTCGAAAGGAAATATCTGCAAAACATAAATCAGAAAAAATATTTTTATTGTCAGAATTACTATATTCATGCAGATAATATATTCAAGTACTATGCAGCCAGAATAAGCACTTTCCCAGTTACATGCAACATCGTATCTCAGGTTTAAATAATTTAAAAGGGAACTTACGAAAACAGTCAATAAAGGAGTTATAGTTCTTATTTTCACAAATGGAATTGTTCAGGAAGAAGCCTCAATATTAAATTCATAAAACAACTGATTTCAAAGATTATTAAGTTTCATATTAAACTCATTTGAAAGGGGCATATCTCAGTAATATAGAAAGAGAAGTTATCATTCTTGCTGTTACAGGGGCATAACTCATAACGTCATTCTTGGTGTCACCTATAGTTTAGTTCATGCAAACGATAAATAAAGTATAAAGTCAATAGGACAAGGACTATCAAAGTTAAAAGAAACATAAAGTTACATGTACATGTTACAAAATCATCTGAAAGGGTTATACTAACAAAGTAAAACCGGAGTAAAGTCTTGTCAACAACGATAGCTTTGTTCATGCAGATGACATTATCTAAGGTAACAAATAATGAAGGAAAAATATGTTAATGGAGTATAATTATTAAAAAGACATGATGCAAAAATAATCCGTTTAATTAATAAAATAACAACACCAAGAATGATTCTAAAAGGTATGTTTAAAACATCTATAGGACTTGACTTACCACCTTTTTGTTTCTTATCGATAGTTTTTACAGCTTTCTTGCCTACCACGAATTAATGCAACTCTGAGGGTAGTTTGAGATATATGATGAGAGACAATATGTATTCAATTTGTTGCCAAAACAGTCAAGATACGAAAGTTTGCGCAACCACAACCGCCCCCCTACCCACATACAAATTCAAGTAACTGTTATCTTTATCGGCGAACGTTCTGTCTTTTCCGAGAATAAGTTGACTTTTAAGTTTAAATGTTTAAAGATCTCCCATCTTTTAATCGTATAATAAAATTACTCTGCACCTGTCATATTTAATAAAGTTCGTTAGATTCGATAATACAAGTATAAAGTTTAGAATACAAATATTTTTATCTGTTTGGTCGTTACTTGTCGCACTAAGAAAAAAATTATACATCGTTTCGTGGCTTTAAACAGACAAAGGAACTTAATATTAAAACGTATATAATATGTGTTGTGTTGTTGGTTGCTGCAAACTTTATAAAAGTACAACTCTAAATGACAACATGATCACTTGAAACAACAAAACAAAACATAGAAAGTAGTGGACTGTAATGCTTCTCGATACATCAAATCCTTTTCACCCTATAGAACTGTACAGTTTTCAACTGAAATAATACTTCGAATCATGAATGTGACTTATGATTACCATTGGCAAATGAATTAATAGATCATGTGTTTTAGATAAAACAGGAACAATCAATGTTATACTGACCTAAAATAATTGAAAACAAATATCTTTGAGAAAATACATATATGGTAATAATAAGTCATTTACATATAACTTAATTAAGAAAACACACAATTTGAATAAATAAAAAGGTCAATTTTATTTTTAAATTCATTAGATTATATATTCCTCCGATCACTCCTCATTTCAACAGGATCATTGAAGTCTTGACTTGCATTCACAGACCTGAAAAAAAAGCGTCAGATTAACCAATCTGAAAATCATTTTATTGTTTGTGTGCTTCTGCATATAAGATTGTCGAATTGATGTGTGGGTTGGGGTTATTTCACCAAGTCAACTTCTACTACTCGTACTTGTTTGTTCATATAGGGAACTGTCGGAGAGTGTAAGGTTGGTGCACCCTAGTACCTGGTTAAAACCTCCGGTGGCAAATTGTTTTGCCACTGACCGTTTCATGGAGGTTACCCCTCGGGTTCTCACTTCCGTTACTTGTTTGTGACGTCAATTCGAAACTGATCATTGTATAACCATGCTCTCTTCTCCTCTTTTCTTTTGGCTGTGAGGAGAGGCTGTGTCAACTGTATTTGGTCATTCCTGGTATGCATTTTTATTGTTTTATTTATTTTTTGGAAAACATATATTGGTGCAGATTTCCTCCACATTCAGAAATTCAGAACATTAAAGAACGTCAAATTGCAGTCTGCAGAAAAGGTATTTTTTACACGACCTTCCTCGTGTAATACAGCTTTACCTTTTGGCTGTGTGGGGAGACTATGTCTGCTGGATGTGGCCATTCGTGATATGCACATTTCCTTTTTTTCATTCAATTGTGTATTTGGGTTGTATGTGTTCTTAGACTATAACTTTTAAACCCATTTATGTTGTTTTGGAAATTCAAGCCAAACATAGTCAAAAGCATATGAAATTTTGTTCTTGTTTTGTTAGTTTGTTTGCGTTTTTGCAATAGACTGTCGACAACAGCGAGCATAAATATATTTGCGGATTTAAGATAATTTGCCTTTTTACATGGTTTCATTTTCCATAGAAATGAAAAACGCCATTTATTGCAAAATCTAAGTGTTGCGAAAAGAACGAAACACATAATGTTAATTAATTGAATCATAACTTCGAAAATATACGAGAATCAAACGAAATGTTTTTCTTGCTTTTCTTGCAAACAGGTACTTGAATGTTTGTCACTTACTTGCGTTTCTTGTATGTTGCCTTCAGTTTAAGGTGCCACACTGCTAAGACTATACCAATCAGAACAACAGTTGTAATGCAACCAAAGGTTGCTCCAAGTATAACACCCAGGTTATTGTTTTCTACTGCTTTTGGCTTACAATCTATGGCAAAATATAAAGCATGTTATTATTATTATTATTTATTATTATTATTATTATTATTATTATTATTATTATTATTATTATTATTACTATTATTATTATAGTTTATTATTATTATTATTATTATTATTAATTCACAGACGGAAAGACGAATTACATACAAGGCTGTGTCTTTATTGAAATGCTGTCATTTTGCCTCAATTTTAATATCAATCTCCAAACTCAATATCTTTCCTTTTTATTCTGTGGAATTTTGTGACCTCATAAGCCAAACTATCGGCATTTAAAATGATTTTTACTCAGTTTTCTCTATTTTAAGGAATTAGTGAAAAAACAACCTTCGACATTATAAATCGACAGCCATAAATCATTGTGATAGCAATATGGATAATGAAACTTGAAAGTTTATTAACTGGTCTCAGTAACATAGACAAAGAGATAAAAGAGATTAAAGAGATTAAAGAAAAAACAAAAAGAGTGAGGTCAAATATCCTGTCGGTAGCCAAATTTCTATTCTGTTTAATTCCGCCCATTGTTTTTTCGTTTAGGGCAAACCAATTCTTTTATCTGGGGACCATTAATCTGAAAATACCGCATTGAAGGTTCCATGTCCATCGTCATATGCACACCATCGTTTGGGATGGTCAAAATTGTACTGTTTATTGGGGTAAATATTGAATTGCGCTTAACCCGGGGCTATGCGGGGTGGGCAGTAATAAGCATTTCCATTACTGTCCATGAACATTCAATCAAACCGAGCCTGCAATATTTTCATATTTTTCTTGTTCGATAGCTTTCAAAGTTCGCTTTTCATCTTTTTTATTTTGAATTCACGAATACTTTTTAAAAATGAAGTAACTTTTTCCCTTTATTTTAAAGGCTACCATCATGCTATTCTAGTTTTTCCAAATAACTGATGTATTTATTTTTTATTTTATGACGTTACTTACAACCATTTTATTTGATGTCATTGGATCAGCTGATGTTTTGCAATGAATTTATTAAATGCCGCCTCTATGTCATGTTTGTTGGCTCTAGAGCAAGTTGTTTCTAAGACGGCAACGTTTTCATGTCATTTTTGAAGCCCCCAATTTTAAATATGAATGACGGGTGAACATGTCAATAAAAAAGTATTTATATATATGATGCTGCGAAAGCTTGTCCAAGGAAGATCAGCTTTTTACAGAATCCCGAAAGCAATGACTATCCGTATTAAAAACTACATATGTAGTCGGTGTTTTTATAGGATTGTCGGATTTGTATCTGTTAAAAGTTACCCGAATTAACGAAATATGCATGATAATAATTTTGTTCTAAAAATGTTTAGTACATGTATTATAGGTGAGAAGACACGTTCATCCAACTTTCGTTCATCAAGTTAATGTTTTAGCATTTGTCATTACTTGCGCAATGAAAGATAGAAACAACTGGAAATTGCACAAGAGACATCTGCTTTCACAAAGTGTGATATTTCATTATATGAATTCATTTTGAAACACTTACTGTAAGTCCAGTCATAGATATCTGTTGACGGGTCACAAATTAAACAATTATCCGCCCAATTGACCTCATTTCCGGCTACACACACACCATCTATAAAACAAGTGTTTTCCTGCAAAATTAACAGGATTTGAAAAAAGCACTGTCCAAAGAAATAAAGAATGTCTGCGTAACAAAGAGGTCAAAAAATATCATTCTAAATTTTTTGATTCACTTAATAAAGCATAAAACTAGAGTGATGTAGTGTTATTAATTAATTTATAATACAGTATAGTGCTTGTTTTCTATTTTCTAAATTCCCACATCAGTAATATGAGAATGGCAACAATAATTTTCTTTAAAAAAAACCCCAACTTTTTAATATGAAGATATAACAACAGAGATAATCACTTTTTTGTCTTTTGTTTTGTCATCTATGAAGGTCAATCACAAAGTATCTTAATAATTATATACATTTATTCGACAAGATGACCATATATAATGTTTTCATATTTCTAATGTAGACATTAATTGTATGTATTGTTTTGCTTAGTAAATAAATAAATAAATAAATAAATAAATATGATTTTAGATTTTTTTAAAGATCTAGCTATTCCTATTTACTGTTTTAACTTTTCTTAACGTACGTTCAAGAAGGATAGATACATTAATAAAATGTATGTGCGCAACGTCTTGTTAAACTTCATTTTGCCGTATGAGAAATTTGGATAATTTACTTTTTTATCGATGACAGTGCAATGACAAAGGTAGACAGAACGTAAAACAGGAATTTAAAATAAACGAATATGTTGTAGTTTTGGTTTTATAAGTCTGTTCATGTGGCATAATTTTATAACTTACTCTATTTGGTTTACTAGTAGTTTAGTGCATAAACTTTAATCAGGTAATATCATAGGAAAACCAAATAACAGGTGAGATGTGTAAAATCACAAAAATAAAGTGAACACAAAACTTACTTTAATTTCATTTTCTTACGTCACTGCTAAACCATAAATATCGTTACATACGAACTATGCTTATAATTGATTCTAAAACATCAACATTAAAAGAATGTATTAACCATGTGAAAATGAATAAAGTGCATACCTTCAGAACAATTTTAAATCCGTTGGTTTCGACGGGGACGGGATCTTGGCACTCCGAGTCGAATACATGTATTGATTCTGGCGATCCGAAATTGTGTCCGTCGTTGCTCAATGCAATGTCATATCTGATGTAGAATACGGTTTTGTTAACAAATGACTGCTTCGTTTTTACTTCGGGAACACAACATAAGCCAGTAAATATATCTTCGTAGTCTCCGTTGTTTACAGCCGATGAAATATTTTCAGTCGTTCCATCAATAAAGATCTTAAAAACAACAACAAATATTCAAATTGATACCTATTCCAGAACAGACGAAGGTTACTGTAATTGTTGAAATTCGTATAATATCGGTTGGAAATATAGGATGAATAAGCGACAAAGTATGACATTTACATTTTGATTCCACATAGATTATTAAACACATTTTTTTCCCATGGAACTACTGATATTTTTCTCGATATTAAATGTTTACCACTTGTCCCGACACATCGCACATGAAGTGTGGCAGCAGATAGTTAGTTCTCAGATAGAAGCAGTCACAGCCATCTCCATCAGTAAGATTACACAGACCACCCCCTTCCATGTCATCTATGATAACAGGATCTCGTTCGTCAATTCCGCAGTCTTGACCATAAAAGTGCATTCCACACTCGCACTCACCTTTACCATAAAATAAATATAAAATAAAAGAATGCGATGTCAGGACTAAGATAATAGTTTAAGAAAATAACTGAATTCCAATTTTGTGTTATTTTGAACACAGAACCTATTTATAATTGTGTTATAACATACCCGTATGGAATTAATTAAAATCGGTTTTAACATACCCGTATCAGCGCATTTTCCCCTTCCTGTACAATTCGCGGGACAGGAATTCTTCACAAAATGTTCTACTCTTTCTGTATTATTTTCCACAAAAACGGGATCGAGTTCTAATGTCATTTTTGCGGCATTATTAAGAGCATCGACATGTACTGTTGCTAGTGAAAAGTCATTTCCAGCCTGAAAAGGATACATGTGTTGTTTGTATATAAGTGCATCAAACAAAAGTCGAACTATGAAAGAACTATTTGACATGATGATTATTAACAGAAAAATAACAGAAAAAATATAAGCACAAGTGCCAATCGACCTTCAATGGTCGTTATTGTACCAGCACATACGGCGTAAATATGTGCATTAAGCACACTGACGCGACGCTATTGCGATGTGAAAATTGGTTAAAAAACGTCTGGTGAAACTTTTATAATCTGGCTGGTGTTATCGATCACGCATTTAATTTTGTATGGCTCTCTATTAATTGATGATTTTCTTTCAAGAAAATCATTCAGTTATGCAGTGTGTTTTAAAGTTCTAGAGGAGTTTATAAGAAAATGGTATTGTATGGATATTTGTTAAATCATTCCAATACTTAAAAAAAATGCAGCAAAACATAATAATTAGTAATACTTAATTTATATAAGTCCGTAGACATAATGATCAAAGAAAACGTTGTTTTATAATAGAAATAATTGTGTTGGACAAAAATTGTTTCAAGAAATTTAAAAAACAATGTCACACGTTAAATACAGTATCTTAAAGAAAACTTTGATGCTAAAATTCCTGAATGTGTGCTTTATATTTTGTTTGTCTCCAGTCTCATTGAAAAAACTTTTGCTACAGAAAATAAAACATTTATTGCTTGTAATGAACATAGGGCATTCTTTACAGATGGTTCTTATGATAATTATACTTCATGGACCTGTCAATACCTTATCCAGGCGCTCACATTTTTATTGGATAATATTTATTTGAGATTTGATACCTCTATTTATAAACAAGTAATAGGCATTCCAATGGGTACTAATTGTGCACCCCTTGTTGCTGATCTGTTTTTATACTGTTATGAAAGAGATTTTATGTTATATCTTTCTACCGAACATCAAGATGATATTATTACAGCTTTTAACAACACCTCGAGGTACCTTGATGATTTATTAAATATAGATAATAACCATTTTCCATCACTGGTTAATAAGATTTATCCTAAAGAACTACATCTTAATAAAGCGAACACTTCAGAAAAGCAAGCAAACTATCTTGATTTAAATCCATCCATTGAAAATGGTTACGCCACTACTAAAATTTATGATAATAGAGATGATTTTAATTTTAAAATAGTAAAGTTTACGTTTCTAGACGGCGATGTTCCTCGTGCAACTTCTTTCGGGGTTTATATCTCACAGCTTGTTCGCTTTTCAAGAGCTTGCAACGATGTGAATGATTTGAATGAACGTAATCTTTGCATTACAGAAAAACTTTCAAAACAAGGTTATCGGTATCACAAATTAAGGAAAACCTTTTGCATGTTTTATCGCCGATATCCAGATCTAATTCATAAATACAGGTGCAGTTTAAAATCACTGTTGCAACAAGGAATTTCACATCCAGTTTTTTTATGGAGATTTAATTTATAAACTTTAGAAGATAAAAGGCGATGTTAATTTCTCCCGGTTATTCGTAAAAACCATCTGTGAATTTAAAAAGAAAGGTTACCAACATGATATTTTTCCAGCGCTCTGCAGGCCTGGTGATTAACCCATCTACAGTTGATCATTATGCTTACCTCTTTGGTTGCACGACGGTGGCAGGGGTTTAAGAGTTTATGAAGGTTTATGGGGAAATCTTTTCTTAAAAGATTCTAGAAGCTCGATTTGTTTCTTTTATCCTTTTCATCGTGTTCTTGCTGATTTTACTCCAGGTGCTCTGGTCTCGGTAAGATCATTGAGTAGACGCCCTTTGGCTTTGCAATGCTATTAAATTCTTATGTTTATATGTTTGTATGCTTTTGCATGCAACATTGTTGAGCTGATGGGTGGGTTGGAGTTATTTCTCCAAGACAATTTGTATATGTTGCTTTTTTAATACGAGAACCTGTTGGGGCAAGTGTGAGGTTGGTGCACCCTAGAACCTGGTTTAAACCCCCAGTGGCAATTTGTTTTGCCACTGACCGTTCCTAGGCGGTAACCCCTCTGGTTCTCACTTTCGTTATTTGTTTGTGGCGTCCATTTTGAAACTGATTATTGTAATACCATGCTCTCTTTTCCTCTCTACTTTTTGGCTGTGTGGGGAGGCTGTGTATGATGGATGTGGCCATTCCTGATATGCATATTTCATTTTTAATTTTTGTACAAATATTATATAAATAATAATGTTGTTAGTGCTTATCTAAATATGCTAAATATGCTTATTAACTAAATAAATTACCAAAACATCAAAGACACACTGTCCAATAACAGCTGTAGAGTTTTCATCTGGTATTGAATCAGCAAATTCTGAAACAATGACTGATTCATCTATCATTTTTCTGCAAACTTCCAGAGCCTCATCATCAGTGATGTTCTGTACTTCGACATTCTGTTATGGTAGAAGAAAAGAAAAACTAGCATGTGATTCCTTTATTTCCTTATTCATTAGCATGTTTTACACAACTTTACAAAACAAGATGGTTTTCTGACAGATAAGATGGGCATATTGTAAATATTTGCATTGCATTTTTCGGCTATAAAATTAAACAATGTACGTAGATCTAAGTTCCATTTAAGTTTCAACGCCTCAATCTGGAAATCATTTAAATAAAAATTAGACAGCATTAAATGAAAATCAGGACAGAGGCCAAAACTCAAGTGAAAATGACAAAATAATCCTGATCACATGGCGATTCCTGATATGCATATTTCACATTAAAATTTTCAATTTCTAAGAAATGCTGTGCGATTATGTTTCATTAATCTTTCGTCAATTAATATTGTATAGATCTTGTAAAGATCGTAAAATTTGACAGCATTAAATGAAAATTAGGACAGAGGCCAAAACTCAAGTGAAAGTGACAAAATAATACTGATCACATGGCAATTCCTGCTATGCAAATTTCACATTTAAATTTTTAATTTGAAGTAAAGCTGTGCGATCATGTTTGATAAGTCTTTCGTCAATAATTCTTGTAAAGATCATTCAATATTATTTAATTTTGCAAAGCTGTAGTAAATCGACATACAGAAAAAAGTAGACCCTCTTTTATTTAATTTAAATATGAACTTTTATGAAAGTAATCGATGAATGTTGGGTTAAACAGCCTTAATTTTGAAATTTTTATATTAAATATATTATATAAAGATAACATTTGTAAGGACAGTATCGATATCGAGATGGTTACCAGAGTTTCAATCCATTCAGTTAACGTTTATTAGTGAAAAGCACCATTGTCGAGTGAATATATTAACCATGGCAACTTGTGGTAATGATTTCCTTTCTTAAGTGAATGTTGTGAGGTGTATCGTTGCGGAACCCGTTTAAGATAGATGCATACTAAAACAATTTTAGTTTAAAAGAAAAGCCACATTCAGAAAAAAAACAGACTCCCCACACAGACCAAAACAAGAAAGTAAATTTAAATATGAAAATATATATAAATATGAGTAATTGATCATCAGCATCGACATAAACCTTTGCGCGTCTGTCGAATCTGTCTTCCTGGTTTGCAAGTGCCATAAGTCGATCAATTTCTCTCGTTTCCTTGTGTCCCAGACTCCGCCTTCTATTCTTCACCTTGTTACATTTTCTGCTGGTTGTGCTTCCATGAGTCAGGTGACAATCAAGATATTGTGTTGGTGAGCAAAGAGCTTTCGGTTCTCTTCCAGGGGTGACCCCAGTTCCATTTATTGCTTGTTCACACACGCAATACATTGTATTGCTGTTTTCCCACCGTTTAAACTCCTTTTTGTAAATTTTGAACAAATTCTCCTCGTCTTTTAATCTATAATAATACGCAAACACATTTCAATAACCGTTCAGATGTTTCGAAAATTATATATTTATTAATCAAATCATAATAAGATCACGGCAAGTCAAAACAAAAAATACAATATATGATTTATCTTTAAAGTTTCCTTGCAATTAACAGCCTAAGCAAAGACTTCTGACATTGCTACCGATGTACAAACCCCTATACAAACACATATCAAATTATGAACATTTAACAAAGGTTATATGTTTTTGACATTCATTTGTTTTTTTTGTTTCAAAACCATCGCTAAATAAACATATCGAAAAGCTGCGAAATTGACGATGCAATATTCATCGGTATTTTAAAAAATAAAATCGAACATAATTTTGTACAGTATGTAAATTTATTTGGCATGTTAACATATCATTAAACAAAGTTAGGTTTTTAATATCCATTAGAACTTGATCATTTGTTTTCAGCCTATACACTGAATATAAACTGATTGTATCATCTACCGGATATAGCGCACTGATTGTCACAAAAACATAGTAAACAGTTCAAAAATGAGGAGATTTTGTACGTATTGTAATGAGAAATCCAATCGACAAATACATGTTAAACAGGCGATTCTCATAGAACTTGTTTTGAAAGACGTTATTACCTTTTTAATGCAATATACTTTTAAAAAAATCGCTTAAATCACTAACATAAAGTACCGTTTGCACAATGTACTAATATAAAATAAGCGTAAATGTTCATGTTTAAAAAGGTTTTGAGAGGTATTCTCCAGTTAGCGATGATGAAACATATCATTTTTATTCTAACGATAATAAAAATACCATGGCTGATCAATTAAACATCAAAACATTAGACCAAACATGCATGTAGCTTCGACCCAGACTGTATCATTTATTGAACATGTTAACTCAATCATTTGTATGTTTCTAGTGATCTATGTGTATCAGTTATGGCGATTTTTTAAAGATGATTTTAGTATAATTTTTGGATTTAAGAACAACGGCTTGATGTAAAAACATGTATTAAAAGTGCTCCGTACAGAGATATGTGATACGTTATGGATTATAAGGGCCTCGGTGCCTTATATACTGCGGCGACACGAAACAATTGGATCTACCTGACTCCATTAGTTAACACCCAGGTCTCTCTGCGAATTTACAACAAGCGATAATTAATGTCGTCTCAAAATGTTTTGGATTTGATAAACATAATCTATGATTTTAAAAGTAATAGTTTCGAAACTGAAGGTTCACGATTATAAATACATACGCAGGTAGGCGTGACATACAAATCTGAGGCAATGCAAGTTATTTCAATACTGATATTTTAAGCTGATGATAAACCCTTTACTCAATGTACGACCAATGTAGATCATCGTCAGCTGGAACATCCATGTCATTTGATCGAAAAATATACTGAGTGCCAATGAAAACGCAACACTTTACTTTTTGGAATATGTTCGATGTGTGGACAAGTTTAATAAATTCGTCAAAATAGGTGTGTTTTAAAATGAATAATAGATCAAATGGGAACTTTGAAAGCCGCCAAACACAAAAATATGAAAATATTGCATGCTCGGTTTGATTGAGCCTGTTCATGGGCATAAATGGAAATGCATATTACTGCCCACGCCGCCTAGCCATGGGTTGAGCGCGACTCAATCTTTACACCAATAAACAGTACAATTTTGATCCATCCCAAACGATGCTATGCAGATGGCGCTGACATGAAACCTTCAGTGCTGTATTTTCAGATTAATACCATTCCTTGTTCAGCGGCGTACGGTCCCCAGATAAAAGAATGGGTTTGTCCAAAACGAGAAAACCATGGGCCCTAAACAAAATAGAATTTGGACAGGGAATGACATTGGGCAAAGCGAGTAATTGTCGACGGTGAACAATGCATTCGACGAGCGATTTCACGTCGAGACATACCTCCTTTGATCATGCCCAAAACCTCATGTCGCTGGTTGTCTAAAAGCCTTGGCATTTTCACATTTGTATAGAGTAAAACTTAAAAACTGAAGATGGGATATCTGTAGCCGTTTGTAAAGGTTAACAAATGGACTTGTTTTGAGGTTATTTATGCATGTCTACATGCCAAAACGAAACTTTCATGCGTTTGTACGGGGTTACTGTAGGAGAAAAAGTTTAAAAAATCTGTGGACAATAAAGGTATCGATTGGTTTTTTTTTTATTTTAAAACACTTTTACCTTTGCCAATTTATTTTAATTTTACACACATAAAAAATATTCCAAAATAGAAAGTGTTGCGTTTTCATTGGCACTCAGTATACAATGGTCACTTGTTTTTTTTTTTTAGAAATATTCCAATAAATGTAATAGCAAACAGTGTACAGCAAAAACAATGTACTACATATCCCATGGAGTAAAGGGTCTAATTGAACTTTAGCAAAGGAATCAATGTCTTGTTTTCCGCCCAAGGATTGACTATCACAAAGGTCTTCCCTTGAGAGTCAGGTATGTTCCCATGCTGATTTCAGTTAAAGAAATTAACGAATTCGCTTTTTTTTACATATTCTCATAATACATTTATACTAGCCATTAAAACAGTGTTTTGACAACTGATTTGTGTAAACTATGTGTATGCCAATTGATCAGTTACAAAACAATTTATAGTTTATTTCGAGGTTTGTATAAAAAATTAAACGGTCGCCCAGCTGCGTTGGGCCTGACAGTTTAATTTTTATACAAGCCTCCAAACTTACAATTACCTATAGTCCCTATTGTTGTATCATTCTGTTTTGTTATTTTAAAGTTCTTTTCTTTGTGTTTTTTGCACGCCATGATATATTATTTCTCCAAATATACCCTATTTGCATAGACAAGATATGTAGACGAACTGCTCCGTCTTACCTAAAAGCATACACTTGAGAAAATCAGCAAATGCGCATTGCCATAAGAGATACAGATTATTGGAAAATCATTCAACGAAGATCGCACTACATGATGCAATAGAAATAGGTGTGTTTGCTATAAATGATAGTATGATAATGCTATAGATGATACAGTCATTACGAAACACACCTTAAACATTTTAATAATTTACACTATCTATACATTTGAAGCAATAGTGTAATGTAATAATATTTATATTAATGTCAGAGAGTCATATAACTAGTATGTATTCGTGCATCAGAGCGTTTATTTGTAGAGAATAACAGTATTTTGATACAATCATGTCGGTCATTTGCCAGACCTTTTTGTGATTAAATGCATTTTTGCAAGTTTTTATCCCTATATATGCGCAAAACAAATGGTATTACAACCAATAAGGACTATGCAAAATATAACGTACTTATTTTTGTTGAAGGTACTTAAAATGATCCTAATAATTCCGTTTTCAATGTGTTATGTACGAATTGTTTATATCGCAGCCATGCAATCACCTCACTATATCCGGCATATGATACAATCGGTTTATATACAGTGCTATAGTTACGGCTATATCTTCCACGTTGATGAATACCGATTATCCGCTAGTTATATAATGAAAATGAAATATGCATATTAGGAATTACCACAACCAGAAAAAACAGCCTCCTCACGGAGCTAAACAGTAGCGAGAAACAGAGAGCATTAGTTTATTACAGAATTAATTTCAAATTAAAAACAAATAATGAGAACAATTAAGGTTGCCGCCTTGAAACGGTCAGTGGCAAAATAGTATATTACTGGGGGTTCAAACCAGGTTCTATTGTGTAACATAGTATTGATGTTTCAAAAATCAAAATATGCCGGCCTTTAAAGAACGTTCCTTGTACAATATCTGAGTTCCATTCTGAACCAAAGAACAAGGCGGCATAGGCAGCAATTCGTCTTAACCATTGCATCTTAATGGCGGAGCATACACCAATCCCCTGTTTTCCTTGTAAGGGTGAATTCCTTTTCGTGAAATAATATCAAAAAAGTATTCACATTTTTGCAAAATATGCAATATTTAGATCGACACCAATGGAATTTTGAAAACCATCGTACCCTTTCATGTATAAATATTGTAATATTTCAGTATCATGTCGATGTTTACAATTATTAATAGAACATTTTATTACATATCTTTTTAATTTCTCCAAACACAAGCAATTCAAACTAAACAATGTGAAAAAGTCAGTAATATAATCCGATCACTATTTTATAAGCAAGCCATTGTTAAAGCGTCCGGGGGTTTCTACACAAAAGTTGTGTACTTATTTTGCAAATCTTGTTGCTGATCAGATTTTTTATACTGTTATGAAAGAGACATTATGTTATCACTTTCTACCAAGATATAAAAATGATATTATAACAGTCTTTACTAAATACAAGCCGATGTACCTTGATGATTTATTCAAAACAGATTGCAACCAGGGTCATTGATGATAAAAAATGGTTGTACAGAACTGGACAGGTTTTCAGATGCATGAGAACATTAAATGAAACGAATGAAAACGCCATAAATCGTACTTACAAAAACGTCAAACGCACATTCGTCCACTATCTTAGCCTTACCAATACCCTTAAGGCGATCTGCAAAGTCTCTTACAGCTGGCAGTGAATTTATAAAATCAAAACATATTTGTTTGGCTTGATCCATGGTAATAGGTGACTGCAAAGAGAAAACAAAACCATATTTCATAGACTGTGGTGAAAGAGGTTTATTTTAGCCTAAAATGTTTGAACAATCCAGTATTGATATAGGCGCAATGTTTCGAATTTTCATGCTGATTTATAAAAAAAATGTTTTACTATTTACTATTTATCAGTTTTACACTATGACTGTCATTTAATGATCACTTTCAAAGGCCATCTTATTTTTTGCCTACAGTGCGAAACATCATAATTTCTCCATTTAATTCATCTTCGTATCCTTTTATCTGGCACACTTCACGACCAAATCCAAACTAAAATTAATAATTTTTTTAGTCTAAGCATGTTTTCCTTAAAAGAGTTGCTAACACGTGTTGGAGTTGCTTAAAACATTTTCAATTGTAAGGTAAATGTTAAATTTATATTTTTGCTTTTTTCCTGAGAAAAATAGCATCTTTTTGTATGTTTATTACAGAAAAAAATATAATTCATACATCTATTTGTCAAAGTTATTAATGGAATTCATATATTTGAATAAATCGATGTAGAGAAAGGATAGTATTTTGAATTCTTCGTTATACAATGAGTTTGGGTGTTCTACATTACATTTTGCTAAATACTCCAAACATTATTTAACCTAAACACACACTTAAAAAGTTCTGTCTATATTCAGTCACATGTATTGTAACGAACTACTGTCATTTGCATTATAAATTATCGTGAGATAAAATAATAATATCAAAGTTCTTAAACCATCAGTGCTAATTTTAAATACCTTGTGAGTTTCAGCTTCTGTCTGCGAGCAAACGTCTTTACCCTGAGAAGCGTCATCTTGCATTTCATTAAAATTCGGCATACTCTTTTTGCCAATAGCGTCACAACTTTGTTTGGTAATGGATTGCCTGGTTGAAGAATTGCTCATCACTTTCGGAAAACATACGGCTGCAGATTCCTCTGATTCTGTGTCATTAAGTACCGTTGTGTTGTCGCAACTGAACAACAAATCTGAGCCCTGGCATTCCGATTTATTAGCGACGATTTCAAGCTTTCCTAACACGTAGTAAGTATCGTTTTCGTTTAATCTGTAATTTAGGATATTTTATATTATCACATTCGTCGATGAATATATTAGTTACAAATAGCATTTAAATAGATGGAAAGGCAACTTAGAAAAAAGTAATATATTCATATCAGAAATCGCCACACTCACAAAACACAGCCTCCCCACGCAGCGTTATTTGGGTGAGTGGGGAGGGGTGTGAAAAATGACTGGAAATACAATCCCTGAGGGAGAAACGAAAACAGTATTGATTAAAAGTACCGGGAGACGTTTTACGGCCGCCACACAGCACAGACAAAACTAGTGTAATATATGCATATCAGGAATCGCCACACTCACAAAACACAGCCTCCCCAATATTGGTGAGTGAGTGGTGTGAAAAATGACTGTAAAATACAATCCCTGATGGATGAAACGAAAAGTATTGATTGAACGTACCGGGAGACGTTTTGCGGCCGTCACACAGCACAAACAAAACTACTGTGATTATAAAAAGGTAAAATATGCATATCTGGAATCGCCACACTCACAAAAGAAAGTCAAGGAACACAACAAATATGAAACTATTACAGTCTCGGTTTGACTGAACTGTTTATGCTTAAAATCATATCCAATTATATTGATATTTATAAGATTAATTTGTTTTTAGTGTTTCGAAAGGAAAACAATCAGGTAATACTTATAGCTATATCTGATAATGTTTCCGAGTTAGTAAAATAAACTATATATTAGTACAGACGTATATTTTATTGTGTATTAATGTGTTTTTTTTCTCCATACAATTATGCTCACAATTACACTGAACTGTGATATTTCTACTCTTATTAAGGATCTCAACCAAAACATTAATACATCTCGTTAAAAACTTTCAATTCAATGTAAGTTATGCTTAATACCATTTACATGAATATATGCACTCAAATTAACACCCATGTCGTTTTTCGGTACATACAACGGGGCAGCACACTAAACCTAGCGGCAATAGTGAAAATATTCTACCATTCAGGTACCTCCAACTCATCGAAAAGCTGGTTTGCTGTCTGCTCCCTGGTCTTTTCAGAAGATCGTTTTCTTTGTTGTAATCAAAGTAACCACATAAACCTTCAGTATTTCCTATGTCTTCCGGCGACATGTACACTTCGACATTTATAAAGCTTTCAAAACGTCCACCAAGAATGTGCAGATTTATAATGGAACCAATCGGAGTGTAAACCTGTTCCAACAGGGAATAAAGTTAACATTTGATACAATTCTTTTATAATATTAAGCACATACTTAGGTTACATTTTTATCTACAGGGTGCGCGGAGTTTGGAAACAAAGTGAAATGAATAGCCGCCGACTCCCATATAGCCAAAACGGAGAGAAAGGAAGAGAGTGAGACAGAGAGAGAGAGAGAGAGAGAGAGAGAGAGAGAGAGAGAGAGAGAGAGAGAGAGAGAGAGAATAAGATCCATGAATAATTGCCGACGTAGAGAACGACGTATTACCGCTTCGGAACGGTCGGTGGCAAAACTTTTAATGATTTAGATAAAACATGCTTTACCTCGCCAGCTTGGATAAAGGGCAAGCTGAACACTGTATGTAGTGGTTTAAATAGCTGACAACTTGATCATCTGTAAAGTTAGTTAGTGTTATGAATGAAATACTGTCACAGTTATAGTTACCTGATAAAGATATGCATTTGGATTTCTGACGTCTAAGATGCCACCGTTGTTGCATGACGTAAAACCAATGAAGGTTTGTTTGTGACACAGGTTAATCAGAAAAACATCTCCTCCAGCACGTACAGCTACTGCGCAGGCGCACCAGATACGCCCTGCGTAATAATTGCCTGTCTTCATTTGAACCTGTTTAATCACTACGATTTAATTATCGAATTTACGAAAGAAAATAATTTCAGTGATTGTTATTAGAAAATACTTTGATTTATGAAGATGGAATTTTGTCAACAGCCCTAAATGAATCGTTCATGAGTCTAGACTGATATATTGCGAGCTAAAATGTTAAAATTGAAAAATTTGTAATTAAGTTCAAATTTTATGAATGAGTTAAACTTACCAGTAATATTTATTTACATGTAGGATTTACTTCCCTTGATTACAGTCAGACTCGCATAGGCGCATGCGTGTAATGCTTGAGTAAGAAAATCAATCGTTTTACTGACCAAGTGAAATCAGTAATTTATGACAAAAAATTACTGTGGGGAGGTGGTGGGTAGCAAGTATGACTGGTAAGTTTAACTCATTCATAAAATGTGAACTTGATTACAAATTTTTCAATTTTATTTCATTCGTTAAACTTACCAGTCATATTTATTTACATGTAGGATAGATTTCAAAGCAATGTACTCACCTCAAAAAGGTGGTGTTTGGTAATTTTTTGATGATTATGTTAATCTTTCTTGGTATCAATATCAACAAGTAAACTTATATGCAGAAAAAAACAATTTGACCCACACTGTAGATAACACTACAAAATCCACTGTATACATTTATGTTCACTAGCTGCGAACATTAATTGGAACAACTCAGTCCCGCGACTCGCTAAAAGTAACTCTGTTTACTTTATCAATTCTTTTAAAAGTTCTTTTCAAAACACATGAAGTTGTATTTACATCCCGAAGATAAAACGGGGAAAACATTGACTATGCTCCGATCTGCGGAGGCTAAGATGGATTCCAATGAGGCTCCTTTAAACAGAGCCAATGAAAGACCAAGAGCTCTCGTACTGTGAGCCTTGACTTTCAAACTTTTGTCCTGAAGAGTTAATTTCAAAGTCTGAACAATCCAACTTGATACTGTCTATGAACTAACTGGTTTATGATTTTCGCTTAACCCAAGAAAAAGATGTGTTTCATCTTCACCAGTTCCTGACGTCCTGTATTTTTTCAGTTGCTTTTAAATAGTAATACATAAATCTTTTAGGATCTAGCTTATTGTTTTCTAGGAAGGCCGGAATAAAAATTGTCCCCCCCCAAAAAAAAATGTGAAGGCCTACTTTGCTTGTGTAACGCGTGACGGATGAAGGTAATACCTCTTTGCTAAATATTAACGGAACCTTTCCCGAACCTCAGAAAGCGTAAGAAGTAATGGTAATTAAAAACACTGTTTTATATGTTATTAACTTTAAAGAAGCTTTATGCAGCGGCTCAAAAAGTGCCTTTTGTAATGATTCAAGCACCTTCAGTATGTCCCATTCGGGTATTAGCCTATTTGTTGGAGGTCTGGAAATAAACACTCGTTTTAGTAACTGAATCACATATGAATGCATACCTACTACTATATGACATTCAATTTGAGAGAGTATAGCCGACAACATTGATCATTAACCACTTACTGTGCGGTAAGTGGTATTGCAAACCTTTGTGGTACTTATCGGTAAGAGAGTCTTTAGTAAATCCCATCTTTCCGTACTGTCTGTCGACAACATCCAGGTTGTTAGTTGTTAGTTGAAACAATCCTGGATTTGCATGGCTAATTAGCGTATTTGGTTGTACTAAGAGATCCGGAATTGTTGGCAGTTTTAGAGGGCATGCTGCCTAGAAATTCAGAATTTCCGTGTGCCAAGGTCTTTTATGCCACTAAGGAGCTATGAGAATAACTCGGCAGTGGAATTGCGACATGTGTTCCAGTACCTTTGGGATCAGGCATAGGGGAGGGTAGGCATAAGCATACATGTTTTCCTAAAGAAATACTCCGAGCATCTATTGCAAAAGCTTGATTGTTTGGGAACCATGAACAAAACACTGGGGCCTGATGGTTCTCCACTGAGGCAAATAGATCCATTACTGGAGTCCCCAAAACTTGAAATATCTTGTGTACTACTGAAGGATTCAGAGACTACTCTGTTTCCTTGATTTTGTGTCAACTTAACTGATCCGCTAATTTGTTCAGTTTCCCGGCTATGTGAACTGCTCGTATTCAAATATTGTTTCGGATAGCTAAATTCCATAAATTCCAAGCCTGAAAGCACAATTGACTCGACCGTGTGCCTACCCTGATGTTTATGTACTGAACTACTGATGTGTTGCCTGTCTTTAACAACACTGATTTCCCTTGAATCTGATCTCAAAAACACTGCTTCCATTTCCAAGAAATTTATATGCATGTACCTACTATATATTGGTTGCCTAAAATGCACAAAACACCGCACAAAGCAAGATTTATTGCAAACTCTAGTTCTTGTACTTCAACAAAATTATCCGTGCTTTTAACATCTTGTCTTACAGCTATAAAAGAACATGTAATTAAGTATTGCGAAAAGTTTTTGAAACCACGGGAAAAAGTTTATTTTGGTCTTTAAAACATTCAAATGACGTTTTGAAGAAGCTTAAATCAAATAATTTTCAGTCGTTCTATTGTCTACTTGATTGATTGATGATTTTTCAACTCTTTATACTTCTCTCCCTCATTATTTGATAAAAGACAAGCTAACCAGTCTCGTTGAAAAAACTTTTGCTAGAGAAAATAAAAAAAAAATATTGCTTGTAATAAACAAAGGGCATTCTTTACAGATTGTTGTTATGATTAATTATACTTCATGGACCTTTCAAGACCTTACCCAGGCGCTCACATTTTTATTGGATAATATTTATTATGTTATCTCTTTCTATCGAACATCAAGATGATATTATTACAGCTTTTAATAACACCTCAAGATACCTTGATGATTTATTTAATATATATAATAACCATTTTCTATCACTGGTTAATAAGATTTATCCTAAAGAACTACAGCTTAATAAAGCGAACACTTCAGAAAAGCAAGCAAACTATCTTGATCTAAATCTGTCTATTGAAAATGGTTACGTCACCACTAAAATAAACGATAAAAGAGACGATTTTAATTTTAATATAGTAAATTTTCCGTATTTAGACGGCGATGTTCCTCGTGCATCATCTTACGGGGTTTATATCTCACAGCTTGTTCGCTTTTCAAGAGCTTGCAACGATGTAAATGATTTCAATGAACGTAATCTTTGCATTACAGACAAACTTTTAAAACAGGGTAATCGGTATCACAAATTAAGGAAAACCTTTGCAAGTTTTATCGCCGATACCCAGATCTCATTCATAAATACAAATGCAGTTTAAAATCACTATTGCAACAAGGTATTTCATAGCCGATGTTTCATGGAGATTTAATTTACAAACTTAAGAAGATAAAAGGCAATGTTAATTTCTCTCGGTTATTTGTAAAATCCATCTGTAAATTTAAAAAGAAAGGTTACCAACATGATATTTTACAGCGCTCTGCAGGCTTGGTGATTAACCCATCTACAGGTGATCATTATGCTTACCTCTTTGGTTGCACGACGGTGGCAGGGGTTTTAGAGTTTATGAAAGTTTATGGGGAAATCTTTTCTTAAAAGAAGCTAGAAGCTTGATTCGTTTCTTTTATCCCTGTCATCGTGTTTTTGCTGATTCTACACCAGGAGCTCTGGTCTCGGTAAGATTACTGAGTACCTACCCTTTGGCTTTGCAATGCTATTAGCTTCTTATGTTTTATATGTTTGTGTGCTTTTGCATGCAACATTGTTGAGCCGATGGGTGGGTTGGAGTTATTTCACCAAGACAACTTGTACTTGTTTTGTGATACGAGAACCTTTTGGGGCAAATGTGAGGTTGGTGCACCCTAAAACCTGGTTTAAACCCCCAGTGGCAATTTGTTTTGCCACTGACCGTTCCAAGGCGGTATCCCCAAAGGTTCTCTTCTTCGTTAATTGTTTGTGGCGTCCTACTTGAATTGACATACTTATATAAAATAAAACATGCTCTCTCTCTCTCTCTCTCTCTCTCTCTCTCTCTCTCTCTCTCTCTCTCTCTCTCTCTCTCTCTCTTCCTCTCTTGTTTTTCGCTGTGTTTTTTGGGTGTTGCGATTCCCGATATGCATATATTTTGGAAGCCTCTGTGGTTATGATGATTTCTGCCAGGGGCTGTTGAAATAATCGGCCCTTGAAGATGTTGGATGGATTTTGCCACCAAACCAGATGTGATTGCAGATGTTGTGTAAATGGAATGACCCTGTCTAAAGGGCGATTTGCCGGTTTCCAGAAACTGAGAAGGTGAAGTTGAATAGGCCTCGTGTACAATCTTGCATTTTGAATAAGTTCTAGGCAAGATGCCAAGAGCCCTAGAGGATGCAGAAAATTTTAAGCTGTCAAACCCTTGACTATGTCTGATATTGCCGCCTGAATCTTCCAGAATCTCTCGTCTGTTCCAAAAATCAGACCGAATTTCAGATTGAACAAGGCCCCAATGTAAGCGATTATTTGCTGAGGTTCCAGACTGGACTAGATTCACTATAAAACCCAGTGAAAAACAGAAGATTGAGGTAAACTCTTCGATCTGTAATTAACTGACGGCGTTGTTTATTCCGGGCCAGCCAATCGCCTAAATATACTGCAAGACGTATGTTTTGAGAATGTAAGTGAGTTGACACTACAGATATTATTTTTGCGAATACTCTTGGTGCTACTGTTGGACCAAAGAATATTACTTTCCACAGTTAGCATTTAGCCTAGAAAAACAAATCAGAAACTTTCGATGGCCTGTGAACACTGGTATATGCATGTATGCCTCGTTTAGGTCCATAGAGATTGCCCAATCTTTTGGTTTTACTAGATTTATCACTTTTGACAATGTGTCCATTTTGAAATGTTTCTTGAACATATATTTGTTGAGGGTCTCAGATTTATAACGGGTCTTAACATGCCATTTTTATTTGGAACCAGAAAAAAGTACTGTAGAAACCTTGATTTTGCTGATTAAGAAGGACCATTTCGACAGCATCTTTTTCTTAAAACATAGCGATTTCCTTTGAAATGAGAGGTATTTCTTTTTGGGGAACGACAGTGTGTCGAACACCCGTAAAAAACATGAGTTTGACTGAACTCTAGCTGATGAGTTTGACTGAACTCTAGCTTGTAACCCTCACTTCTTGTTGACAAAACCCACTGATCTATGGTAATGGTTTCCCACATAGGTAGCAAAAATTTGAGGAGACCCCCGAGAGGTACCTGCGACTCTAGACAAAATGATTTGCTCACCTGATCATTGTTTCTTTGGGATCCGAATATTCGGAACCGCATGTGTATTTCCGTCTGTGGCTTTAGTAATCCGAGTCTTAGAAACCCGAGACTGTCTATTGCCCTTGTTAAGATCGAACCCTTAAGATCTCTTCAAGGTCCCTGTATTTTGCTGACCCAGAGTTCTTTTGAAAACTTGTTTCACAAAGGATTCGGGAGATTTCCTCTTTTGTCTCCAGAAGAACTCCGGAACTGTCACTCAACTGATCCTTTTGTTTCTTCCTGGTTTTCAATTTAGACTGAAGACCAGCACCAAAAACCTCCTCTGCTGGCTGTAAGGGGTATACATGACTTTTGACTAAATATCTTTGAGTGTATCAAGTCCAGAATCTGAAACAGCTGCTTTACGGCGAATAGGAAGATGGAAAGTACCAGCCCTTCCAGCTTGATTTAAAGCTTTAGTTGACATATTAAAAAGATCATGTACTGCCTGCACTGATTTGTCCATACTAACTTCTTTTTCTTTGAGCGTAGACAACAACGTCCCCAAACGCTGCTGAATATATTTAGTTTTAACTTTAAATCTTTGTCTTACTTACAGTCTGGGTCTTCGACGCGCGATGTCTACGTCCCCGCGAGAGGTTTAACATCAAAGGAAGATAGATAGGCTACAGCAATAATGTTCAACCATGAAGCCAGTTGTCCGTAATAACCCAGTATATCTATAGATTTCATAGGCTGAGAGCATAACTGTCTACTCTTACCCCATCTTAGTACCATGGCGTTACTGTAACATGGGCTTCAGTAAGTCGTCTTATTCCAGCACAACAGGAAGTCTTTGCCTTTCTTATCAACTGGAAAATACAACTTTTATCCGTCTTTATTAGCAGTTATGCAGCCTGATATTTCAGTTCTCCACGATTTTTTTAAGAACCGATACTTTTATGACATCCAAGACCAAGCCATCAATGCTACTGTCAGAAAGGGAAGTGTCACAGCCAAACAACTCCTTCAGCATAACGGGAGTTTCTGGATTTACATAATTTTTGAATTTATCAAAACACCCTGTAGCAGAAAACTGTTACTGCCAAGAAAAAAACTGAAGCAGAATCATCACAAGCCCAAATACATCCACACGTCTTGTTCCCTTTGGGTGTAAAGACAAAATGTCCTCATCAATGACATTATAGAGACTTATTATATTTCGAGGTCTGCGAGCCAAAGACTCGCTATCCTCGACGTCAGCTCTCAGCTGGGCCGAACCCACTGTATGCTGCTGAGTGTTTGAAACAGTTCTCAGCGAGGCTAAACATCCTGTATACTGTGTTGCAGACTTCACTGTTTCAAGAGATTGCAAAATTTCTCAAAACCAGAGTCAAACTTAAATTCTATGGCCGAAACCCGTTTATCCAACTCAAAGCGCGTGGTTTCGAAGATTTTTTTTGAATGCGACTATTTCTCTCTAAAAACTTCGTCGTCCATAGCTGCAGCACGAAATGCTGCTTCGGCCATTATAAAAATCCACAACAGAAAAAAACACTTAACTCCAAAAAATTCTAGAAAATCCAAAAGAGAAATTTAAAAAAAAAACGAAATATGCATATCAGGAATGGCCACATCCAGCATACACAGCCTCCCCACTCAGCCAAAAAGTAGAGAGGAAAAGACAGCATGGTATGACAATAATCAGTTTCAAAAAAACGTCCGACTGTTTTCATGCTAAAAGTGAATCTGATCTGGCGCATGCGCGGTGATATCACCGAGACGCTTGATTTTCTTATTCAAGCATTACACGCATGCGCCTATGCGAGTATGACTGTAAACAAGAGAAGTAAATCCTACATGTCAACAAATATGACTGGTCAGTTTAACAAATGAAATAAAATTAAATGCGACGAAAAAACTGTTGAAAATATTCTGATTGCATCTCGATCAAATGCTTAAGGCACATGAAAAAACTGGAAAGATCCTGATAATTCAGCTTTGACCCACTATTGTCTGGATATTGTTTTTATCAGCATCATCATCTTCGTCGTCGTCGTCGTTGTCGCCGTCGTCATGGTCACCACCATGAATTTTTACCGTCATCATCAGCGGCATCATAGTTTACCACTTACATATCATCATCAAATATATTTTGAAACTGAACAAATATTTATGGCCATCGAAATCCTGATGCATTTATTCGTGCGCGGTGGAGATGGGATTTTTATTGAGGAATATAAAGAATAATGAGTTCACCTCTATATCATATTTTAAGTTCCTGTACAGTATTAACTCGCCTTTAAACTGGTGCTCGTACAGACTGAAATAAAAAAAAAACATGTGCAAATATAATACATCCATATATTACCATCAGCATAAAAACTCCTAAAAATGATTGATATACAAAAAAGTATTTATAATTGTTTTGCCACTGACCCTTCCAAGACGGTTACCCAATGGTTCTTTTTATTGTTCTTTGTTGTGTCTTATTTAAAATTTATGCTTTTATAAAAAAAATTCTCTGCTTTTTGGTTGCGTGGGTGGTTATTTTTCTGGTTGTGGTAATTCCTAATATGCATATTTAACTTTCTTTTTTTCTAGTAAACATTTGAATTCTATATTTTAAAAAGGTTTTTGAAATGAATATTGTTTTTGAAAAGTCCTTTCCTTTTAAAGAAAATAATTCTGGTTAATATACATGCTGTATTCTTGATAGGCAAGATACAATAAAATTAAGGTGGATGATTATTGAGAAGATAATACACTCCTGAGCGGGGCGGCCGTCGAGTTTGATATTCGTTTTACAATTACATGTTCGTTTATATTGATTAAATTTGATCAAATTTTGTCTGTTATTTTTCTCTTAACTACAATTGAACTGTATTTTTCTGAAGGAAAGATGTAACCAGCTATTTGGATTTTATGATCGTCGTTTGGACTGATAATTTAAAATGAACAATATACTTTACTTCCTTGATTTGTGAAGGAAATGTTTGAAATTGATGAAAATAAAACAGTCCATTTACAATACGTTTTCCATTCATTTATTATACTCTATATACACTTACTATCCATCAGCAGTTTGCATGTGAGGATCCACATGAGCGTAGCAGTGCTTGTATTGATAGCTGTCATCGAAAGTGACATTGACCTAAAATTAAGAGTACATTAACACAGTGGTAAGAGCTCATAGAGTACGTAATGACGGTAATAGTAAGGACACAAAATGAACACATAAAATGTGCCATGTTACTGAGAAATTATGTAAAGCTCGCAGATCATTTTTTTACAGACCCCGTTTTATCCCCACACTCTTTATTCGAAAGAAATCGATTTAAATGTTTGTATTTATTTATAAAATAGTTGTCACCGTTTACGGTAGTGTGGTGTGCCGGTGTAACGTGGTAAAGTGACCCCCATAGAATAATGACCCCCCGGTCATTATTTTATATAAAATAATGACCCCTTTCTATAAAATACTGACTCCCCTTATAAAATAATGACCCCTGATTTTATCTGTAAAATATTGACCCCCACCTAGCCTATTCCTAACAAAATCTATATCGATTCAAGTCACTGTCGTGTTTCTATGGCTTTTATATTTGTTGTTGTTCTTGTTGTTTCTACTGGAGCCGCTGCATGCTGCTGCTGCTGCTGCGTCTACATCTATTGAAATGAAATTTAAAATTGCTTTCATTTGAATTTCATTTGAATTATCATCATTGTATTACAATATACATAAGTCGCTTTAACGTAGCTGTATATGCTTAAACTTCAAAGACAACATTTTTCTACTTCATCAGACGTTAGATAGATCAGGGGGCTGTACAACTAGGGCGAGACATGTTCAATGCTAGATATAGCTGCACTGAACTGCTCTGGGGTAGGGAGGAGGGCAACAGTAGGTTGTAGGTTGTTCCAATGGTATACAGTCCTAGGGAAGAAAGAAAATTTATAATAATCTGAGATTGCTGTAAATTAACCTGTAACTCAGATCTTTTGCATGCATTACTTATCCTTTTTGTGCTAAATGACTTCTAAAACCGCTTTTCGAATGGCCGTGAAAAGGGAAACAGAATAATATTTTTAAGTTATTTCATCATTGCTAGTTCCACTAGTTACACTGTGTGGGACGTTTAATCACTATACAACTTTGATGACTACGAAAATGATTCAAACCACTAACAAACATGCACTTACAGTGATTTGCTTGTATAATTAATAGATATTTGGTTTCAGTCGCAGAGTGGTTTATGTATTTGACTCCTAATCCAGTTGCCCAGATTCGATTCCCAGGCGAGGACGCTATCGAAGTATGTTACATCAGATTAGGATTAGACGAGTTCTGGTACGAAGTCTAGAGATACTAGATTGAAATCCAGCCACCCTCGCCGCCTGAAAACTAGCTAGTTCTGTGATTATAAATATTTTTTGATGATTAATATTCAAACAGGCCGTAAATTGCAAAAAGTAGTCGCGTATCTTGTTGATGGAACGTTCCTATGCAGTCCAGCGCCTGTGTTTTAAATAGGGATGGGATCGACTACTCGAGTACTCTAGTACTCGATCGAACGTCCGAGTATCGAGTACTAAATCTACTACTCGAGTAATCGGAAAAAAATATAATTTTTGATATAAAAAAAGAAATCCGTTTGTTTTGTTTATAATTCGTTTCAATATACGGCACGGTGGCAATTAGACTGTTTGTTTGTGTGTATTTCCATTTATTTATCGTCGCTACCGGTTGCCCATATGAGCGACGCCTCCAGAAGAGTGTTAGTCATTTTTAGGTTTTTGGAGGATAGTGCAAGATACAGGGGACTCTCCAATTCCAGAATCGTCCCTGGTTCTTTTAAGTGCCCGGTGTATAGCGCCACTACACTGGACCTCGGTTTTAAGTCCCATCCGAACGACTATATTAATTACTTTAGTTGGAATAGCGGGGGATCCAACCAGGGCAATTAGACGCACTAAATAGCCACAGGTGACAGCAGTAAGATCAGTACGATGTATGTACACTTTGATGTTAAGTGTCATTGTTGTGAAATAACAAACTGCCAAATAACGGTCCCAACTGGCACTTGTCAATAATGCCAATTACCAATGTTTTTATAGCGGTAATACAGATCTATTGTTTGCCAATCACCTGTGGTGCCCATTTAGCACAAATGTATTGTTTGACAACTAGATAATTGGCGCTACATACAGAAAATCAGGACCGCCCAATATAGTCATTGATTGGTTCACTTGTACATGTGATGATAATTTCTTATTTTTTATCGGTGAATAACGCGAACTAATCTATGAATAGTAATGAAAATAAAAAGATAAAGTAAAACGATGGTTATGGTTCGTATCACATTCTTTAATAAAACACCGAATTTATACCCGTATTACATCAGCAAAATGCCTCCCGCAAAGTCGTCTGCGTGGAGTTACTTCAAACGGGCGGCAGACGGAAAAACAGTCAAATGCAGTTCCGACTTGGTCTTCAACGGGGGAACTTCAAGCATGCTTAACAATCTTAAGTTGAAACATGACACGAGACCATGCCCAAAAAGCAGACATACGAGCCCTATGGTTTTAGTTTAGTTCGATTAATTTATTTGATTATATTATTTCACGACATAATATTACTCTGACCACCGTATATGTACATGTTCGCATGACTGTGTTGTAACTTTGATACAATTTGTTGATTTTTTTAAAAAATATAAAATAATTAAATAACAAGACACAAATAAAAGATATAACACACTTTTGCTGTGTAAGTATCTTTATTAATATGTGGTATTATGGTATAAATACTGAGTAGGTTGAAGCTGATATTACACAAACGGAATTATCTCTATTTAAATCGGAAATCGTTCGAGTACTCGAGTACTCGATCGGACGATCGTCCGAGTACTCGAGTACCAATTTTACTACTCGTTGCCATCCCTAGTTTTAAATGATAAACTGAGCGCCGCACAGTATGTATGCCTGTCACCCATACACGACCCTGGTAGGCATCGAACTCACAACGGTGAGGGGCAAGTGATTCTCGGTCGGAGACCTTAACCATTTTTTCTTTCCACACAAATAAGCATCGGTAGTGGTGATCCCTGAAGCTTGGATCAATTCCGTCTAATTGCGGTCAAAACACCTGCACGTACGGACGCATTCACGGACGGGTGCCATTACTCCTCCGATGCCTATCGATGGATATAATTAAGTGTACCATAGAGGTTTGGGTCGGGGATCCTTATTCTATAGGGGTCACATTTCTACGTGAGGGGTCATTTTTCTATGTGTGAGGAGTCATAATATTATGACCCCCTCCCCCCCAGTCACAATATTATGACCGCGGAGTCAATATTTTATATAAAATAATGACCGGGGGGTCATTATTCTATGGGAGTCACTTTACAACGTTACACCGGCCGTAATTTGCTATGCTATGTATTGATATGCTAAGCTTTCCTATTTTATGCAAAGCTATGCATGTGCAGATAACAGTTACTGTATTTGTATTTGAAAATTCGTTCTTGAATAAATTGGGTTACATGTACCTAAGCGACATCACGGCAAAAATATCTTATCGAAAACAAGATGAATAATTTTCATAGGAAAACAGAAAAGCAGTAAAACAACAAAGCAAACAAATGATATAAACGAAATACCAGCTTGAGTTTTATGAATCGATTTTAAAATTCGATGGTATTTAAAAAAAAACGCCATTGCTGTTGTTATTATTCCCTGATGAAGATTCTTTGAATCGAGACGTCGGAATAAATACAATATCAACATAATTAATTTATTTCAAATTATTTCCCCTATTTCTTGTTGGTATTTAAAAATTCAATTTATTTTGATTATTTATATAACCTAATTTGCATGTGCAGAAGCGATAGCGGCTACATTAACAATCGATAAAGGTTAATATAACGTTGAATTAACAACAGGGATTTAATGGCCCTTATTAATCAATACATAATGACAAGTCTACGTTACCATAACATTTATCTGATGCTTTTCCCAGATTGGATGTCCATGATTTGCTAGCTCAAAAGTCAGGAAAAATTGGTGACCATGTGCATAATTTCGGTCTTCAGTGGTTATTTCAATTGTATGAACCTCGCCAACTGGCCAAATTCCATTTTTTGCATATATCTAAAAAGAAAAAAAAACAAACATTGATTAATGGAAGACACCTCTTCACTGTCTAATTCGTGATTCAAGAAAATATGATGCTTACAAAGTTGTTAGTTTAGAAGATTACCTCACCAGAATTATTGTCTCGTACATGTATGTGTTTCTTAGTACTTGTACCAAAACAATTATTATTTTGTTTTTATATGTAAAATTTTAAGAAGACATCGTAGAATAACACACATTAAGTTAAACAAGTTATGGTGGCGCAGTTTAATATAAAGCGAGAAGAGTGATGAGTGATACTGCGAAAATACTAAACGGCTGAGTGTACCTCGAAAATTCCATCATGTTTGTTTTCTTGTTTAGTGTTGACAATTACAAATGAATCTCCATCAAATATGTTTGGACGTACAAGGTAGATTTTGTATTTGCAATCCGGTGGTTCAGATGCATTCTGGTACATACAACCTATAGGAGCTGTCGTCTCCAGTATAATCACGGCAGTTTTGCCTTTATTTACAACAGGGTTGTGAACCTGAAGAATGAAAGACGCTTTACTATGACAAACATTACAATGACGATTATTTTCTTTAACACGTAAGAGCACAGCAGTATAATTAAGAATACAATACTTTCTATAGAGTTATGAATACTCAGAACATGCTTCCAGAATTTTTCAATAAGAAATTAGTTTATGGTCAGACAGAATATTTTAGTCGTACTACGTACATCTAACACTAAAAAGGTGTTACCTTGATTCCATAGTATAAAGTAGGGCTTTTCATTAGGCTCGTCTCTGCAGATGACAACTTTACCCCACAACTTATCTAAATATATTAAGTTCGTAGAGAAATTATAATCATGTAAAATAAAATAAAGGTTTTCACAAGGCGCTCTGTAATCCTTAAATGAAAACAGAATAATTTCAGTGTAAGTGTTATATAAAACAAATATAAACATTATACTATATGATGCAAATATTTTATACTGTGAAATTAACCCGAACGTTTTCCTATATAAAATACATAAACCATTTTCTTTATGAGTATCAGTGTTTAATTAACATATATTCTCATGATGTAATTTCATCCAACCAGCGGATAGAACTAAAACGTCTCGATTTAGGCAGCCTGCCGCAGTCACTGTCTGTAAGGAGTCTGTTGCTTTATGTTTATTTGTTTATCATGTAATAAGTGAGTACACCTACATTTACTCCGAGGCTCTGATTCTTGTCTCGTAACATGTGTTCCGTTAAATTTTCAATTACTGGAGACGGTCCAATAACAAGGAATACTCTATTATTTATATACCTGTCAAAGAAAACAAATTAGTTTTGACGCATAACCGATAATCGGTGCCATATTCAACGCAGTTAGAATCAAATCGGTTTAGTCGAAATTCAAAAGATCATTTAAAAGGTTTTAAATATTTAGACTTAAGTAACAATTCAATTTTGAACGGTTTAAGGTCATTCTACACTCACCCACTGCACGTTCATCGATAAAAAGAAAATTATCAAAATCTCAATAACGGTAAAATGTCGTTAAATGATACTTTGCACAAATGAACGTTACTAATGTATTTTTATTTGCATACTGTAAGACACGTAAGAAAAGTAAAGAAAATAAAACAAGACCTATATATTCCTTAAAATTCTATTTACATAATTTACAAGAACTTGGCAATACAAAACAGAATTTTAAATTCCCGCGTGAGTCTAATGATACTGACGAGAAAATGTCGTGTTTTTTTTTGTAAAGAACTTTCAACTTCTACAATAGAAATCAAAGATTGCCATGTGTTTACGCGATCAGGAAGAGACCAGGAGATTGAAGGTCAAACAAACTTTTAATGATTTCTCATAAAGATCACATTTGTAAGTCACGAGGGCACATTATACAGTTGTGAATTTTAGAGCTTAAAATAACTTTGCGGGAAAACATCAAATACAATATTTAGAGTTCTTGTAATTAGCGTTGAACTCATTCTAGACATTGTTTTACCAGTATGTTGTATAATTAATCAGCTTAGTATCATTTGCTGGTGGTCCTTCAATTGAGCAGTTAAACGTTAGATATGGTGACTGTATTGTTGCGTTCCGTCCTTCGTCTTCTTCAAATTGCAAAGTAACATCTAATCTGAGAGTGGACTCTACAGACTGAACAATGTCAAGGGCTGACACTGAAAAACGTAAAGTAATGTTTTATCTTTTTGATTCAACAATCTTGTTCATAACTGACCAATATTAAGAAAACAAATCATCATCGAGTCCCCAAAACGTTTATGAAATGACCATAAAATTCCTTACAAGCATTCAGAAATTACTGATATATAAATCTCTCTGGTGTAAACAAAAGAATCAAAGTATTCAGTACTGGGTATATTCTCAGTTAACGAAGATTCTTGTCTCCTTATCACGGCGGTTGAGCTCGGATATTTTTATCAAATTTACGAAGGCATGAGATATTTGAAAGGCGATTTCATAAACTGAAATAAAAGTTATTGTGTTTCAAATGATTTTAAACATTTTATTGCCATTTCGTGTAGAGAAATTGAAATTTTGATTACCAGTGTCGTTAGAACATTATGGTTGAATGTATTTGATGCTTAAAGAAATAATTTACAGCCATTATCATGTCGTTTGGTACACGTTTTGCAAAACTGGCGCCTAACGTTTTCACTAAACAGCCAAAATTCATTAAAGGGTTTAACACTACAAAAAGCTAAACATATGTATAATGTAGGTATGAACACTTGAATAACTATAATAGTTTAACATTACCATTCATTTCTGGTATTTCCGGTGGGTCTGAAAACAAAATATGTGTTTCGTAATTTTAAATGTGCATAATTATAAAGAGACATATTGTTAGTAAGAGTTGTTTTAGATCTAGATAGTTTTACCATTTAAAAAATAAATTATATACATTGTGTAATTATTCAAATTAGAATTTTCTACCGTGTAAATTTTATATTTCTTTTCCATAAGTTATTCTGGTTAAAATAGTTTACAAAAACTCACCAACACAATAAGCTGATTGTTTTAACGGTAAAGGTCCCAAGTGGTAGTGTACTGAATCATCAGGGCATTTTCTCACCATTATATGTATACCTAAATCATCCAGGCAATCACCATAACATACAGAAAGATGTATCGGTTCCTCCGTTAAATTTTCAAGCTTGGGATGGGAACCTATAACACACATTATAGTTCATGCTATAGAAACACCGAGTTTGAATTAAAAAAAATATGCTTTAAATTTATCATTTTCAGTAACTTACAGTCCTGTAGGTCCTTAAACAAACGCGCTTCAGATTTAATGTTAAAATATATAGTATTAACATTTCAAACCAACATCTGCAAGTGATTCTCGCAAAATCATATATGAGAACTTTTAGGTTTCAAATCATTTCGTATCGCTAAACTTTAACAACAAAGAGACTAACCATGGATATAAAACTGATACGTGGTCCCACAAGAGTAATTTCTAAATTCTGATGAATTATCTGGCATCACGAATGTCTTTTCTGGTGAAACTTTATACCAAGAACTTTTCAGATTGCTGTCATCGATAAATTCTTCCAGTGTGCTATTTGGGTCAATTATGTAGTTCCGAGCACGCCTCTCAAGTTCAGGTAACACAGGCACGGTGTCACTACACGTTAAATCTAAAACAACAACAACAACGGTTACAATGTTATAATTTACACGTAACAAAATAAACGTGTCAAGCCGATGGGTGGATTGGAGCTAATTCACGAAGATAACTTGTACAGTTGAACCTGCCTTAACAACCACCTCCCTTAAACAGCCTTGAATATGTCCTTAATTGCTATTTTATTTTTCTATTTCTTTACCTGTCTTAAACAAACACCTGTGATTTGAAGCCACATTTTGTCACTGCCTTGGGTGGTTGCTGCAAACAGGTTTGAATGTATTTGTTTGTTCATTGAAAACCTTATGGGGCAAGTGTGAGGTTGGTGCACCCTAGAACTTGGTTCAACCACCCCCAGTGACAAATTGTTTTGCCAATGATCATTTGAGGTAACCCCTCAGGTTTTCATTTTCGTTTTTTTTGTTGTTGTTATTTTCTTGTTTCGTTTTTTTTTTTGTTTTAATTTGTGTTTTTTATTGATCTTTTTATAAACCGATGGTCTCATTTCTTCTCGTATTATTGGCTGTGTGTGGAGGCTGTGTTTTCTAAGTGAAGATATTCTTGATAATGCTATTTTTTTACATTCTTGGCATTCATTACTAAACGGCAAAACTACTTGGTATGGATAACTGATGTACACGTATGAAAACTGACCTTTATGGCAAACACCGTCCACACACTCGCACGTAGGTTTAACACATTCGGAGTTTTCATCATAACAATCCTCACTTCTAGTACAATTCGAGTTCAAGACAGAAACTAAATTAGAAAAAAAAACCACTATTATATCGAGGATATCGGCATAAGGTCATATATTTCTGGAAGGCGCTCTTTAACTTCTAAACATGTTAATGAAAATCAATACAATGTAAAATTGCGTGTGCAAGCGAGTGTTAAAATTAATGTTTTATATAACAATGTTTTATAACAGCATGTTTGTGAGACATTTAACCAATTTTTAAACAGTTACAGAGCTCGCTCATCTATCGGCATGCGTTATTCCACCCTGCAAAAACACACGCCATTAGTTGATCAGTTTCGATTGAATACGAGTACTACTTAGACTGTTTGATGCATGTGTATTTTTTCGGCGTTATTCGGCGTTAGCTGTCTAAGCTCACTTTTGACCTAGTTTTTCGACCAATGAAATATTGTAAATAAAATTTATTATGCAGCGGGAAAATCAAATAGATTATTTTGATTGGTTATTAGTGGGTCTTGTTAATGATTACCGTAACGATATTTATATTGTGTGTAAGTATTTACCTGGCGCTTATATGTTCGGGCATTTTCGTTTTAAAAAGCGTTAATTGTATTGGAGAAAAAGATATTTACGGTATAAATAACCAGTTAAGTCAATTGATGGCTTAAATACGATTTTATATGGAATATTCATAGGTGTCAGGTAAACACTCGAGTACAATACACAATGTAAAACGACAGAGAAGTGCAGATATTTCTGGTTCTTACTGGTTCCTTTCTAGTTCCTTTGATACTGATTGCTAATTTCAAGTCCACAAATTCAAAACGCCTTGGTGTAGTGGTTATCACACTCGCCTCTCAAGCGGAGGCCCCGGGTTCAAAACTCGGGAGGAACACTTTCTTTTTAAGTTAATTTAAGTAAAAGTTGGTAGATTTTGCTCTTGTAACAAGTTGTTATTATTTTCATTTATTGTATTTTAATGACATTTATTCATCATTAGTGCTAACTCTACAAGAGGTATTTTATTGAAACTGAATGTACAGTTAATGTTAGACATTCTTCTTTAATCGACGTATTATCACCAGACGAAATTTTTGCACGGTCTTTATTTCTTTCTTTCTTATATATAAAAAATATTTTCCATCAACGCCGTTTATCTTTTTTAAAGATATTTCTTGTTTCTAATGTCAAAGAAAATATCTCAGATTCTAAAATGTCGAAGTTGTGGAACTCTTAAATACGTTATTGAGTTCTTAAACATTTAGTCAGTACTGTTATCAGTAAATTAACCCGTTACCGATGTCATGCAGTGATTGTTACGTATATCAGGGCTATCCGATCAACGTTTTTTTGGCGTTGTCCCGGTTAGCTCAGTTGGTTACGTCGCAGGAATTGCATGGCTAGGCGCTGTCGCCGTGACGGTGCGGGTTCGCTCCCAGCTAGAGACACTATCATTTGAATATATAGAATATTCGAGTTATGTAAGCATAAAGTACTAAGACAATGTGTGTAATAGGAAGAAAATCTTTTATTATTTTTTATAATAAAAACTTACATACATTTAAATTTTTGCAGCAGAAAGACATTATTTTGTCAATGTTTAAGCAACTTTATTCTTTCAGACTCAAGCTAGTATTTCTTATTCAATCTTGAAATATATTTCGATCTTACGGGTTATAAAATCAAATTAAAATAGTGCTTTACCATGTGGAATCCATATGTGTGCCTTTACAGCAACATTGTTAGAACCTTGTGTGTGATTACCACCTCCATAAATCCTAGGTATACAAATAGTATTGCCGGAGTTTCCGTTTTTGGGCGTCCATAGTCGTATCGATTCGTTTGTATATGCGAACGTCAATCCTCCGAAACTACACGGAGATGCATGGACCCCCGAGTCGGAGAAGTACGACAGGGACCCACTCCCAGGGAATCGATAACCAGCGTTTGAGCAATCTTCTGCCTCTGCCTATGGTTTTTATTGATACTTTAGCATACATCGGACGTTTATTGTTTATAAACTCAACAAAAAAGAAACCTGGCATTTCATACTTGAACTATTTTCCCATTATCAGATTGAGAGCTTTTTAAATTGTCGTTGGAAAATTTAAAAAGACTGTGTTTTCAAAATACTCGTATGCATTCATTTTGATATTTCTGTAGCAAAAAAAGTTTTGTGCCGTTATATTTTATGCGAGAGTGCGAAAATACAGATTGTGTATAATTAGTTTTCATCATTGTTATTGAAAGTCGTTGTGTCAGGTTTCTTTTTTTGCTGAGTACATTATTATCAACCCTCGTCTCTTTGTAAAGACAAGATTTGAAAGCGATGTTATCTTCAAATATTTATAATTTAGGGCATCTAGCAATACTTAAAACGTTGTTGATGGTATCTGTTATTCATGTAATCATCGATAAGAATTGATCTGATTTTTGGCTTTTTTACTTTTGATCTTCTGCTGAACTAAGCAGAAAGGATACGACTTGATTATATATACATTGATATACCTACCCATATATTGACTAGAATATTTTCTGTTGCTGCTGGAACTTTCATGTAGTTTTCTAAATCTTCGTTTAACTGTATTTGTTTAGTCAGATAAGGGCTAAGTGTTGAATTTTTCCACACCATGACCTCAAGGTTACCTATTGTTAAGTATGAACTTAACCCGCTGCTATCTTTTCCTTCGAAAATATCTGTTTGAACATAAAAATGTATATTAAAATGTACCTTTTATGGGAATACATAGCTAAATATATATAAAAATATCAGTCAATAATTTCTGCACATATTTTGAGTAGCACTTCACTTGAATTTCACGTATAAAAAAATCCAAGAATCGATGTGTAGCGAAAATAGCATCTGCCTTTAAGGTTACATATATCTCGTCACTAAGCAGAATTAGAGCGTAAATTTGTCAGATATTTTGAAAAAAAGCCAAACACAAAAGTAGATCTATAATTCAAAAGTGTGCATTAAGCAAGCACTAATCTTATAACGAAGCAATCTCATATTAATTATTGTTTTGCGTTCCTATGTATTTAAGTATCGTATTCAAGTGTATTTTTTAACAAGGTAATACCTAAAGTTCAAATTCGATCATTTTCATTCATTTTTTTTCTAACAGTCATTAAAATTTCTCAAACCCCTTTAATTTACTAAAACTATATTTTGCAGGAATGAGTGTGGCGTTCGAAATCGAAAGAAAGACAGAAGCAAACAATGGAATGGATAACTAACATCCGTTGGAGTGAGTCCATACTCGAACAGATTTATTATCAAAGCCGTAAATGACAAATCCATAGGTCGTGCCATGTGATGAATGTTTCTCTCTAGCTGTCAATGCGGATCCTGGAACAATACCCATATATATTACGTTTATGAAAAATACTGTATAATCCGATATATAAAAACTACTTGCTGTTGTTTATGTAAAATAACAACAGGTCTTTCTGTATAGACAAATAAAAATTACGATATACGTGCAGTCAGAAACTCATCTACTGTTGCTCAACAGCTTATTGAAAATAATCATCATTGGGCAGTTTATACTTGAAAACCTGGTTACAATAAATATAGCTGATACAATTTAAAAAATCATTATATTTTTAACGGTACCGCTTGACAAAGTTTCCATTTTATTTATTTGTGATTTCTTTTTATTTAACTTAAATAAACAACATGCAAAATTCTACAGAAGAAATTCCTTCAAACAATGTTAAATACTTGCCAACAGCATCGGACATAAAACCGTGACAAGCAAACTTAGGGCTTGATAATCTTGTGCGTACTACCACCATAGAGGGATACTCGCCAAGGCCATGTCTCAGTTCATAGAAACAACCTGTTCCTAAAATAAAAGACTTAACGATATTATTTGTGCATTTGGGACCTATTTAGTACCTTTAAACTACCATCCCGGAAGTTGCGAGTTCTTTGAATTGAACAGTGTCCAAGATATTTTCAGATCCGTAAGAAGATGTAAACCGTAGGCAGTTTCTTATAAAATAATGTATTGTTGATGATGGCTTTCTTTGTAAAAAAAACTGACTAGAGGTGTAAACTGAGTATTTGATATTGTTGAATATACATGAACAATATTAATGTAGAGTTTTAAACTAAACATGTTTCGTCTTATTAACCAACTTGAAGGTGTTTGTTTCTGAATCAACGTTTGTTATCATTTGCTCTATTCGTTTAAACATTTAATCAATGTATGCATCGAGATTTCATTTACAGTAAGCTTTTAAACAAAATAAATTTGAAATCTTGAAATTATACGATATATATGTATATATTTTTAATATCAATGGAAGTTTATGCTTTAATCCTGGAGATTTTATTTTTGCATCAGCATGACAGGTTAAGTTTTAATATTAACTAATGAATGTTGAAATAATAAAACAAAATTTCATGCAAAGTTTTACTATTTCCACATGCGGAGTTTATTTCCTGGTCTGTAATGTTGAAGTCTGGTTTGGGTAACGTAGAGGTCTTCCATGCTCTCACTCTGACATAAGCTGTGTAAGTGCTGTCCGAATTCGGTCCTTCCCAGAAAGTGGAATTTTCTGTTAAATCAAAATACATTGTGTAATCTAAATGATTGTTTTGTTAATAAAAACCAATTGAGTACACAAGTTCAAGTTATTTTACATTATATTAATTAATCGGGCACTAATGACACTTCCTTCTATAACCGTTCGATGAATTGAATTTTTTGGTAAAAAAGTTTTCCAAATGCAACACCTTCTGGTTAATTTAACAATTTTGACCAAAATTCTTCTTTCGCCCGACTTGTGCGCAACACAGACTTTAATGTTATTGACAAAGTTGATTTATAAATCTCTGATCTACTTCGTATGTTTTGTATGGTTATGTATTTATCGATGCAACAGTAATCCCGGTAGTCACAGTGTCATTGAGTTCCCACCTTTTTGCTTGACAATGCTATTAGCATTTTATCTTTTAATATGTTCATGTGTTTGTGCATGCATCATTGTCGAACTGATGGGTGAGATATTTCACCAAGAGAATTTATACTAGTTTGATCGCATGAAAACCTGTTGGGGCAAGTGTGATATTGTTGCACAAAACCACTGGTTTAAATCCCAAGTGGCAAAATGGTTTGTTTTTGCCGACCTTTCCAAAGCGGCTATCCCTCAGGTTTTCCCTTCGTTAGTCAACTATAAAAGGTTAAAATGTAGGCTTAATAAATTGTATGTACTGCTAAGTCAAAAAACAGTTTTGTTTTGTACTTAAAAATCGTTATCAGTTTCACTTACTTATCGTATGTTACCTGGCAGGATGCCTCGTATTTCATTAAACTAACATAAATTGGAAGGAGGGCAATTTTGTATCAATTTATTTCATATTGCTTATAAGGAGTTATTTTACTTAATGTTTGGAAATGGGAATATTTGGACTGTAAGTCATAATACTTTAATCAATAAGATTCTTTTCTTAAACATAAATACGGGAATGTTATAATTCTAATAAGGCAAGAACACATTCACAACAATGCTAAAGCGAAAAGAATATTCGAAAATTGAACAATAAAAGATAGTAACAACACGCTTGTACAAAACTGTTAAACGGATGGATTCCTTACAAAAACGACACATGAAAAGCTATACCGGGAAGAAATGAAAAACTTTGACAAGTTCTTCTATCACACGAATGGAAATACTTTAAATATTATGTTGCCGGTGGGGGGGGGGGGGGGGGGGGAGGGGCGGAAATTAATAAAACTCGCACCTGTATATATAATCCGTCCCCGTCTGAGGTCGTTGGCTACAGTCAATGCTGAGACTGTCACTTTTCTTTCATTGTAAATATACACAACTCCCGAGAAGGGATCTGACAAATCAACATCGCTTGGTACCACACCTTTTTGTATGAAAAGAAAAGCATTTTCAGACTGGTTACTATCAATAAGCATGTGTATGTTGAGAGACTATTTGAAGCGTTCCACATCGTAAAAATGCGTTCTGAATGTTAAACACAGATGTATTCTACTTAATTGTACATATAATTTAATATATCTGAGAATTTTACTGTTATTTTTAAATGAACTTTTTTACTGGTTTATTAAGAAGAATCGTTATTAATAAGTTCTACATCAGCAATATTATAACTATTGGCTTAATCTTTACATAAAGGAATTTTAACATGTTTCTGTCTGATACAGGACCACGGCATGAACACTCATACATATAAGTCATTCTACAGGACGCTAACCGTGTTACAGTCGTGCCTGGAGTACAGCAATTATATTTGCAGACTGAACGCTTGATAAAATTTATTTGATTGATGCACAAGCATGTTTTACATAAACCAGCAAAATAGGCGATACCCACGAACCGTCTAACGTCAAAGGAAAAGTAAAAATATTTAAATTAGTGCTGTTAAGCATAAACTTTCGTCTCCAGCGTCGTTGTAATCGGTTTTAACTGTTTTCGTTTTAAATATTTGAAATTTTACACTAAGCTAAACAAACAATCCAACATACAGTCTTGACTTAAAACTTTTGGGAAAGTAAAGCCCTAATTATATGGATTTTTGCGGTCGTTCATTAACCCCTTTAAACACTATAAATATCGTTAGTTTCCCTGTTAAAGAAATCCATTATTAGTAGGCGTTGTGCTGCGAACTTGGACATTAACCAAGGCAGGTACCTCCCCAAGGTGGTGATACACGTCTATCACATCTTTCCCAGTTATCGACTCGATATAAAACAACTGGCTGGCAAAATCAGGAGATCTTAGAGGATGCGCTGGAACAAGGAACACACACAAACAATTATTTGTATTTACATTCACCAATTGTATATTATTATTATTATTATTATTATTATTATTATTTTCATATCGATTTTGACTTTTTTGCATTTCAATTAGGAATACCTTCACTACTTTTCGGCATGATTCGGGTTCGGTTGAGAAAGTTGGTAATTAGAAGAGATTAAAATGAAACTTAGAAAGCCACCGAACACGACAAATATGAAAATATTTCATGCTCGGTTTGATTGAGTCTGTTCATAAACAATAATAAAAATGCATATTACTGTCCACGCCGCCTAGCCCCGGGTTGAGCGCAACGCAATATTCACACCAATAAAAAGTACAATTTTGATCCATCCCAAAAGGTGGAATGCATATGACGGTGAACAAAGGATGGTCTTTATTCCTTAGAATGGACTTTTGGAGTTAGACTTAACTACAATTAAGATGGTTTTATTGACAAGTTTTGCTGTTTGGTGTGTTACACGATTAGTGAAAAATTTCCAGATGAAAATTTGATTTGTAAGACAGTTACTGAGTAATTTGTAATTTAAGTGCACTGTACATAATTTTCTTCGCACTTAATCAGAAGAATTATGGGAAGGCCCTGCATTTTCAGAACGATGTTAAATCGATTGTACCTGGATAACATAAAATTAAAACTACCCGTAAATTGTACATTTAACCTTATTTAACTGATAGGACAGAGAATACTAAAGACTCATAAGAGCAACTATTAGACTTCACATGTAATTACCTACGGTATTTAAATTAATTTATACATAATTTAAAATTAAGTTGAACAAAAATCACATACCATTTCACGCTTACAGACGGATAATCACGCATGCTATACGTTTTCACCCTTTTGACAACATTTTAAATAGTTATGAATTCTTATATATATTAATTATTTAAAATTTTACCTTCTACACGTTCTGTTTGTAAAGAGGTGATCGCGAATCACATGAAAATGACAAGAAATAGCATTTCCTTAGTTAGATTCTGTTCCAAAATTTATGTTTAGAGATCACAACAAACCATTCTCACTCTCAAATGATCTAGTTTTGCAAGGAGGCTTCAATGGATTGTTATCGTTCATGTTTATTTACATAAAATACTGATTATTAACAAAGGATTAATCTTATAGATTGCAAAAGTGTTTTTTGCACTGCATAAAGGAACTTGAATTAAGTGGTAAATAAAATAAAAGTTTGGGAAAATTAAATACTGTAATCAGTTTCGTAAAAGATAAATCGTTAATTGTTGGCAGTACTAAAGTCAACATGGTTATTTGTTGAATGTAAGAGGCATTTCGATCAAATATATTACACTATCAGCTTGACAACTATACTCCGATTTTACCCTTTGAGCCTTGAATGTTCTTTGTATTTATAGATTTTTGGAATATTCCACAAAATAGAGAAGCTAGTTATTGCCATCATAACTTGTAATATTTGCGATGAAGAGCCTTCGCACAAAGGTTTCATGGTCGTGACATAGCGCACCTAATTTCTAGTAATATGGTGTGAGGATTGTGTTTGAATCAAATGAGGGATTTCTTTTTTCTGTTTTTAACGTCATTTTTTAAAACATTCATGTAGACACCGAAAAAAATGCAATTAAACCGTGCAAATATCGAGTAAGCTTTCATTGTCGGTCATCCTGATGACCGACATATTATAATGGACCAAACTTGAACTTTGAAGGGTAACACCGGTTAACAGCGGCACCGGACGTGGTCACTTTAGACAAAGCCGCCCGTCTAGAGCTTGGGAATGCTATTCCGTTCCCCCTATTTGCAAGAAAAGTCTTCTAAATGTTGATGAAATAATATCTGGATGTTGTAGTAACATCAAATCAGAAATTGAGCCGATATATAACGACATGTTAAATTATATAAACATACGTGTGTTGTATTTTCTACAGGGTGTAGAAAAAATGTTATGCGTCTTTTTTTAGAAAGTCACGTGATGAAAACCTTCATAGCAAAATATTATTTGTGTATAAATTGAACTGTTACGTTATTTGATTGAAACAACTGTTCAGGATGATCCCATATATGAAATAGATTCAATCCGTTATATTGATTTTGTTGGTCAAAAGCAAGACATCGTTTATGTTTTTCTTAGAGACTAATGAATATCCGGGCGTGCTCGATTGGGCTGTCGGAACTGTGCCAGAATCAAATTCCGACTCTTCCACAGAATCTGCTTGACTGTTTCACTGCGCATGTCTGTACTTTCGCCAGAGAATCCTTAGCGAGCTTCAGTTATCTTTCCTCGAGGTTTAAAATAGGCGGTATTCCCCAAGCTTGCAAGTAAAGTACATACTGCTGCTGGAGATTAACAACACCAGTTGGTGTTAGATTTAAAAATACAACGAACTCGGAGTCATGTTACAAGATGTATGTTTACCGTTATCACAGCAGAGTTGCTGATAGCAATTTGATGCCACTGTCGGTCACTGATTTATTGCCATTCATATGTTAGGAATGCATATTATGATGAGATCTGTATCTGTATTGTTACGATGCTTGTAACCACTGCTGGCGTAGTGCGTCGGGGGTTTAAATGTTAACCATTCGAGTTGCACAAATACTGCACACTGTTTGGCATATCCTGTCGTTCAGGGCGACGTTTACACCTTCTAGATGCTGGTTTAATACAGTATAAGCTGTACCTCTTCTTTTCTTTTTTACAAATGGTTTATATTTACTCTTTAATCAAGTGTTATGTTGAATTATTGTAATGAGCAATAGGCTTAGTTGATAAGAAGCTCGAGAAAGTTTTTTTAAATAGATACAGAGAACAGGCTTGACGTAATCCAGAAGCCAATCAGAGGCCTCTAGTTTTTTGGTTTACAACAGTCGTTTATTTTCTGATAACGACGGAGAAAGAGTCTAAGAATCTGCCAAACGAGTGATATTGGATGTCGGAACAGAATCATGATAGGTTTTTATAAAAAGTGTTGCATAATTGCATGTTTATAATATCTTTTGAAGTCTAAAGAACGCCTAATGGTCTTAATAAGCCATACTTCAAAGTTCAACTAAGTTTTCCTAGTTTTTAGATCAGTCAACAAAAAGCAATATTTATAATTTACTGAAAAATAACACTATTTCTGGTATTTATGTTGGTGAAATTCTTGGCATAGTACTAAAATGTAACCATTATCTTATTTTATGGCAAAAAAAACAGTATCTAAAAATATTTCAGTTTGGTGCAGTATAAAACACTGACCGATTCACACCACCTATTTCGATGGAATGGGTAGAACGCTGCCAGAACACAGTTCCGAAGCACTCGATTGGAGTTCTCCCTGTTCTAAATGTCGGAATTTCCAATCGAGCACGCTTCGACTTTTGCGGGAAAGGCTGTTTGTAAACAAAAGTTTACAAAAAGCTAGTCGGTCATTAGCATACACTTTCAACCAAAAATGTATTCCAAAATCTAGAGTTCAACAACAAAATTTCGTCACTATCCTAGGGTGGGGGGATGAGCAGCCTGACAGGGACTCAAATTATTAAATTTACTATTCTGATCTTCAACAATTTCGTTAGAGTGCTGAACTTAAACATGTAATATTGGTGGTTCTCGCACATTTTCCTGTTTTTGTTTGTTAGTTTTAATGATGTCAATTTCAGTGTATGCCATGTTAGATGACATTATGCGGGTTTCAAAAAAACTCATGTCCATGCATTGACTTTGAAAATTGATGAACACTTCTACCCATGTGTTAATTTTAAAAATTTCTTTCTTGTGGTATAAATCACCAAACATACGGTCGTGAAACAGTAGAGGCTTATAGTAAACGAGGAGATGTTTTAAACAAGCATTTAGGAGGAAACGAATGCTCAGAACTTGCTTAATTGTCAAAATATTGTCTTTTAAAGAGAGATTTTGCTTTTTGCGCTTTCCAGTGCAAATGTTGCGAATGTTCTCTGAATTTAACGGAAGTTTAGCGAAGTGAGGTGATCATTGTTTAAAGTAAGAAAAAGGGGGGATCAGCGATTTTGCCATTTGTTTGTGATTTCCAGTGCAAATTTGATGAATGTTATCAGAAGATACCGGAGGTTTAGCGAATGTGACATGGCCATTGTTTAAAGTTAACATAGGAGATCAGCATGGGCAATATTTTTATCTAATATCATAAGTGTAGTCAATTGGGCGGCGCTACGCTAAAAGACAGTCATCAATACGACCAATACGCTGCGGACGAGAGAGATAAACGACTAGGATGGCCACATGAGGTTATGATTACACATTCAGCGTGGAAGCATCAATAATGATTTTGTTTATTGAACTTGTCTGGTATCAATTTATAGGATAAATGGCGACACGTTACCTCAGTTACAAGTACTTAGTTAGCCAAGTTTGTTGAAATATAATTTCAATCCATAATTACACACTTTTGCATTTCACGAGCGCACTATTGAAATAACCTGAGATGCGAGAGTTTAAACCTAGTTGGTTTGATGACTACCCATGTCTTCATTAGTTATGAACATTACATTTTATCTTTTATTCGCAATTACCCATTTAGAGGGACATTTATATACATGTATTATGCTCTTTCTCAAAGATTTGCATAAAAGTGCCTCGTTTTGAGCTTGTTGCACAAAAACTGCCATGTTTTTTTAGATCTACCTATTTCCCTGTCCTTTTGATATCCAAGTTGGAGCTCTAATTACGATGCGGTATTTTATGTTTTTGATATGCTTTAAAGTCTTTAACAGGCTCAATGAAACCGAGCCTGTAATATTTGCACATTTTTCGTCTTCGGTGGTTTTCAAAGTGACCTTTTAATCTTTTTTAAGAAAACAAAACTTAAACGATTGTTTTGAAATAGAAACTTGGTAACCATTCTATACGTGCTTCTGTATTTTTATCATTTAAACTTTAACTATTTAATTTATGTTACAAAACTTTCGCCACCATAAAGTTCAAAACTTGCCCTTGAATATATGCATTATTAACGAAATACGAATTGATTTATTTTGATTCCCATATTCCCTCTCAAAACCGCATATATATATGCGTTCTCTTCTTGGGGTCTATAGTGAACGGTTGGACTCGTCGCAGTTGCAATCCAAATTGAGTTTTACTTGTAAAATATTTCCGGGGATGCCCGTGACCCCAATGACTGCTTCCCCATACACATGCAATATAACGGATCTGATTTCGGTCTTGGGATACTAAACGATAACATTATTTTGACAGGTACAGTAAGGTAGACAACACAAGCACTATCATTTCTATGTAAGGGCGATCTACTAGAATATACTGCAAGTAATGCAAAACCAGCCTTTAAAGTAAAGAAAAAGTTGTTTTCAGAACAGTGGCATAACGACAATTTTTATGATGATAGATTAATTAAAATACAAATAGTGCTTCTTGAGTTCCTTTAATAGTTTTACAGAAAATCGTTCAAACAAAAACAAAAGATAATAGCAGCATAAAGCTTAAGTGAAAGTAATAAATGCATCAGCATCCTAATTTATTGTTTACTGTCTTTTAACGCTCGTCAACTTCAAGTTTGACGAGATCTGCTGAACCAACTAAAACTACATTTTATGAATGTTGGTAATGAATACTGAATATTATAAGCGTGGCTTTTCTCTCAATGTACAAATAAGTATCAACTGTGGAAAGTTCTATGGTACCTCTTTGAGCATTCGCGTTAATGTAACATATTCATCAGATTCGCTGGTGTTTAAACAACGTAATTATTTCTACACGTCCTGAAAAAAAATAAATTACGTCTACTAGAGACATGATTATTTATATTGATGCCTTTAGCCCGTACACGTATTCTTCATGTTTCAATAAATCAAACATCAGCCGTTCAACTTTGTTTGCATGCTTTAAAGTAACAGAATTGTACAATGTTTATATGTTCTCTTGTTTATGTTTGTACATACAGAGAAATGTAAATGGAAATAAACTTGAAACTTGAAACATCATCTAAATTCACAAATAGTTTGTCAGATACAGTCTGTGTGACTTTAATCGACAGAAAACTGGCCATATCATTGACTTACATTGGTCCAAAAGTAAATACATGAACGAATACATACCTACTTATTCTTTTAATTTATTTGCCAATGACCGACTAGCTTTTTGGAAAGCTAAAACTTGTTAGATACAATGATAAGACAGAGTGTTGGGACGATGCCAAAAGTTATAAAGGTTCCATTTTTAACAGTTGTTTACAGAACGTAAGGATTGACAGATGTCAGCGCCCCTTCGATGCATAGGTTTAAGGGTAACGGCAAGCTGCTCAACAAAAATATATTAATTGTTATAAAATGAAATGAACGTGAACAAAATTAAAAGGAAATCGCAAAAGAAATAAAACAACCCAATAAAGAAAATCATACCATATGAATTAAATCAAAATTATAAAATGCAAAAGTGAAAAACAAAAATGAAAAAGTAACTGTTATTGGATTCGAACTAACAATGTTTTCCATCATAGCCCGAGATCTTTAAACACTGAGCTTTTACTTCGTGAAGGATTATCTGCTTCTTTGAAAGGGTTTTAATGTCGTATAAGTTAAGTAACTTAACGGTAACGCTCTGAACCGACGCATTTTACCTACTTATGATTATAACAGTGGAATTTAACCAAAGGTCTCTCAGCTCACGAGTCAAAATCGAATTATAGTTGGCATTGGTGACCCTAAATCGGCTAAGAAACCGAGAATTTTTTTGTTTTAGTGAAACAGTATATATTGTTTGTTTTCCATTTATCTTCAGAATCGAAAAGAAATTCACAAAAGTCCTTTGATATATACATGTAACATAACCTGACTTATAATGATGGCACAAGAACATAAATACAGAACAAAAATGAAAGCTTAAATTCTAAGTGATGCTTTAATATTTTATCATCCATTAAATTTATTGGTATTTTCATATGTCTGGACATTTGATAAAGCGGGAATGTGGTATTATTTTTTCACAGAGGTCTAGGTTATCTCCACTTTTCTAAATAATGTTGACAATTATTTATAATTTATAATCGATAATTATTAACATTAACGTCTCAAACAGATTATTTGACTGTCAAATTTAGAAGATTATGGCAGATACTGAAGGAAAAACACAATCTTTTAAGCCAACTGATGCAAAGAAATAGGAAACAGTTACTTAAATATCCGTTTTGCAAAATACCTCCCTTTAAATTAAAGAAAGAATACTGAGTTTCCTCAACCATGTATTTTTTTTTCTTTGTTCTTGTTTTAAACTGAAAGATACTTAACCGACAACTTGTAAGATTTACATATTGGTGATCAAATTCCTTGAGATATAAACATTGACTGGCATCATTAATGTTATAGAAGTTGTCCTTGATTTGTGTGCCAAGCTTTCATTTTTGCTCAGTATATACTGAATAAAATATATTTTAGATAACAATTCTGTCCAACTAATGGCTAACCACGCCTGCACTTTTTCACAATTAAACTATATTTCCCTGTAATAGGAGCTATGACAAAAGTCTCTTTACTTCTGCGCCACCACTCGTATGTGAAAAAATTCAGTAATGTAAATAATTTGAAAAAGTGAATTTTGCCTTTTGTCTATTTGGTGTTCAGTTTTATAAAACACATCACTGCTGCTCCGTTTTATCGCGATCGTCGGGGTTAATAACCAACTTAACAAATATTCGCAAAATCAGGCAACATTTGTGTTGGTAAATTACATTGTTAAAACCTGACCTACAACGAAAACCTTCAATAATTTGTCAAGAGGATCGATGAGTAGCTAAAAAACACGAGATCGATCAAAATTAGTTTCATTTCACATCGAAGCTCGCAAGCTCATTCATGATATTCTTAAAACACGCACCTTTTCGGATCTTTTTTGTGGACAACTGTCAAGATTTGATTCGTTCAAAATACTGTTGCAATCAGTTGGCAGTTAATCGCAGAGTTGTCTTATTAACGAAACTAGTTGTTTCTCTGATCAAAACAGTGAGAAAAAGACATTGACATGATTAGATTTTTTTTATTTAGAGAAATGGAACTCTTGCTCGAAACTCGATATTGGCCATTTTTATTAATTTAATGAAAACAAATAAAATGCTAGGCTTTAAACCCAAACCCGTATATGCACAGTGTCTTCCAAATTAGTACTGATGCTTGTATTTAGCATGATATTTACAAAACAACAGTACTGTGCATTTACTCACGAACAAACTATTTAAACAATAACAACAATAAGCTGCTACACCATAGTAGCTGTAACATCTGTATTTATCTACTCGATAAAACGTCGGCAGAGAAAAAAAAAACATCAAATTATAAGATTAAACTTTTTATTTATAGTTTTGGCTTCTCCCCAAAACGTTATGTGATTTTTGTTAAACTCTACGTTACCTAAACATTTTGACGTAAAATGACCTCTGTCTAACAGCCAAAATATTCGAAATTTTAACCACGTTTAAATTGGTAATAGGAGAGACCAGTTACTGTTCTGTTCTTTATATGTACTGGAGAATTGAATGATAGTAACACAGATTATTTAATGATGTTTATTCTACGATTGCGACTCATTGCATGCTTGATACTTTCAGCCAGTCTCTCATACTAGCATCCTTCTCATAAAAGTTCGGAGGCTTCTCAGAGACAGCGATAGAAATGTAGAAAACATCGACAAGTAAGCTTTGTATTACTTTAAAATGAAGTATATGAAGGTTTGTGGGGAAATCTTTTCTTAAAAGAACCTAGAAGCTCGATTTGTTTCTTTTATACCTGTCATCGTATTCTTGCTGATTTTATTCCAGGTGCTCTGGTCTCGGTAAGATCATTGAGTATCCGCCCTTTTGCTTTGCAATGCTATTAGCTTCTTATCTTGTATATGTTGGTGTGCTTTTGCATGCAACATTGTTGAGCCGATGGGTGGGTTGGAGTTATTTCACCAAGACAACTTGTACTTGTTTTGTGATACGAGAACCTGTTGGGGCAAGTGTGAGGTTGGTGCACCCAAGAACCTGGTTTAGACCCCCGGTGGCTATTTGTTTTGCCACTGACCGTTCCAATGCGGTATCCTCAAAGGTTCTCTTTTTCGTTAGTTGTTTATGGAGTCCTATTTGAGTTGACATACTTATAACAAACATGCTTTCTCTCTCTTCCTCTCTTCTTTTTCGCTGCGTTGGCAGGCTGTGTTTTATGAGTGTGGCGATTCCGTATATGTATATATTACGTTTTTGTAAGTATGCGAAAACAATGATTTTCTGAGATCTGCGACTTTACTATTTAGCAAGGTAACGCGTGGACACGGTGAATTACTCTTTACATAAAAGCAATCAGAGCGAACAGTTTTGATGTATCGAGTTTAAAAATCTTGTATTGCGTTTTGAATAGTGGGAAGGTTGATAATGTAGTTTTTATTCAAAATACATAAATATGTTTAAAATAGAATCGTTTTGGAGTTGCTTGTTGCTCGCGTTAGCGCTGATAAAATCGTATAATTCGCAGGGCATTTCTATAGTAGATGAAGATTTTATAAAATATTCAAATCGGTCGAGCGGGTGTGCTCAGCAGAGAGAAAACATGCAGTGCTATGATGAGATTCCAGAATTTGTACCGACCGGTATCAAACACGTGACTTTAACAAATGTTAATCGAGGACAACCTTTCACAAACGGCACTTTTAAATCAACCAACTGGGGACATGTTTTAACTCTCGAAATTTTTCAGGATTTTGAATTTTGGTCCGGAGTAGTATTTGATTCGGACTGTTTCCATGGTTTAACAAGCCTTGAACAACTGCACATTCACTCAAACAGTCAGGTAACATTTGCATCGAACACATTTTCTTCACTTAACAAGTTGATCTTACTGGATCTAAGCAGATGCGTCCGGACGTACATACAGGATGTTATTGTGGGTATCCAAGCGCCAACTGTTCTTCCAAACCTTCAAACGCTTAATCTTTCCATGATGAACAGCATCCGTAACGGAATCGAACTTGAAGACCAGTTTATCAAAGTAATGCATGCAAAGAAAATTCAAGAACTTGTGATAATTGCGACACAAATCAACAATATAAATGGGACATCGTTGTTGTTACATTGTGGCAGTTTGAAATTTCTCAACCTTTCTCAGAGCAGGATAAATAAGTGTGACTATAATAGTAATGAATATTTATCATCTGATCAATGTGCTTTGAAGGAGATTGACCTCAGCTACGTTACATTTGGAACCTCGCTTTTTGATCCTGGTAACAAAAATATAATTTTAGGAAAATCTATAGCTTTTGTGTCCCTTGACACTGGGACTCAAAAATTATTTAACAGTTTAGAATATGTCAACATATTTGGCATTTATTCTGCGCATTCCAGTTTTACAGTCGAGAATTCCTTTCTTTTGGTTTCAAGAGCATCATGGTGGCATTTGAAGGAATTGCGCATAGGAGGAATTCATATAGTCAAGCTTAATGTAACAATCATTGCACCGGAGTTAACAATAGAGACTTTAGTTATTTCAGACTGCGGAAGTGAGTACATACATCCAAAACTTTGGTTTACTTTCAAAGACCTTAAAAATATCGATTTGTCAAAAAACAAATTGTACAAAATGATAGAGAAGAACAAACATCTTTTTGAGAAAATGTTTAGTGATTTGAAAAAACTCGAATACATCAACTTAGCAGAAAATATGTTTAAAACTTTACCAGAGAAACTGTTCGCTTCCAACAACGCCCTTCAAGTTCTAGATTTATCTAACAACAAGCTGTGTGATATTTCTTTCAATACAGCAAATTTAATTAATTTAAAGCTTCTAGTTTTAAAAGGTAATGAAATTAAGGTACTGAATTACATGTCGTTGAATAGGTTAAGCGGTCTATTAAATTTGAATCCACTGAGCAGGATAGACGTCAGTGAAAATAACGTAATCTGTTCCACGTGTGATGCGTTAGAGTTTATAAGATGGTTGATAAAGTCTAAAGGATCAATATTGAACCATTCGAGCAATAAATGTTTGAACTCAAACGATGAACTGGTTCCGATCAACGAGAAAACTGAAAGGGACATTATAGCCATTTGTGATGCTCCAACGTTTATCACTATTGCCTGCGTTGCTTCAGTAACAATGATCGTAGTTGTCGTAACTATTGCTCTAATAGTCCGACGCTACATAAAAAAGAAAAAATACAGAAACAAAATGGAAAATAATATTTGGTTGCTACAAGAAGGTAATGGGGGACATGAATTTGCTGTGTATCTGGCATACAGTAGCACGGACGAAGAATTTGTTCAAGATTATGTTTCTCGGCCTTTAAACGTAGCACTTCAACGTGCAGTCGGCGTGGAAAGAGAACTGGTTGCTGAAGGAGACAGATATTTCCGACTTGGTCGATCATTGCCCGACGAAATATCTTGCCTAATGAGAAGGGCATCTGTTATTGTTGCCGTTTTGTCCGATAACTTCATTCAAAGTGTGCATTGTCGCAACGAATTCGACCAAGCCTTCATGTTAGAAAAGCCTTTGGTCTTAATGATAAAAGGCCAAGTAAACATTGAATTAATGCCATCACTTATGAAGGACATTTATAACAAGAGAACAAGAGTCCACTGGCACTACGAGGATGGTGAATACACCCTAAAGTCAACCTGGGAAAACATATGTACGTCAATTATTGAGCTGGTCAAGTCCTAAAAACTCTCACAAATAAAATACAATAAAATAAAATAAAATCATGTAATACTTCGCTTATTTTGTGTGTGGTGAAAAGTCAATAAGGATGTTGCGAAGGTCATACTTCTCATCTTGTCTGTGAATTAGTGCAAACATCGACAATCCATTTTACAAGTTGATTATACAGAACATCAAAAATTGAAAATAGAATAGTGCCATATCCCAACTGGAATTATAGCAAGGCGTTTATGGTCTAGAAATTATGTTAAATTTCAAATAAAAGGATAATTATACGACTAAGTTATGCCTGTATCTTTACTGTTTATTGTACCTTTCAAATATTAATTGTAAAATGAAAATGTAAACGTGATAGTTACGAGCCAGAAGAAACACAACCACTCCTGAATGACAAAATATTAATTCTTTGGTAGAGAGTTTGCTTATATGTTTAAAGTTATTAACAAAGTATTGTCATGTTATTTGTAGGTTGATTGTTTTATTGTCATGTTATTTGTAAGTTGATTGTTTAATTGTCATGTTGTTTGTAGGTTGATTGTTTTATTGTCATGTTATTTGTAAGTTGATTGTTGAATTATCATGTTATTTGTAGGTTGATTGTTTTATTGTCATGTTATTTGTAAGTTGATTATTTCATTGTCATGTTATTTGTAGGTTGATTGTTTTATCGTCATGTTATTTGTAAGTTGATTGTTTAATTGTCATGCTATTTGTAGGTTGATTGTTTTATTGTCATGTTATTTGTAAGTTGATTGTTGAATTGTCATGTTATTTGTAAGTTGATTGCTTAATTGTCATGTTATTTGTAGGTTGATTGTTTTATTGTCATGTTATTTGTTGGTTGATTGTTTCATTGTCATGTTATTTGCAAGTTGAATGTTTTATTGTCATGCTATTTGTAAGTTGATTATTTCATTGTCATGTTGTCTCTTAGTTGCTTATTGCAATGTCATGTTATTTGTAAGTTGATTATTTCATTGTCATGTTGTCTGTTAGTTGCTTACTGCAATGCCATGTTATTTGTAAGTTGATTATTTCATTGTCATGTTGTCTGTTAGTTGCTTATTGCAATGTCATGTTATTTGTAAGTTGATTATTTCACTGTCATGTTGTCTCTTAGTTGCTTATTGCAATGTCATGTTATTTGTAAGTTTATTATTTCATTGTCATGTTATTTGTAAATTGATTGTTTCATTGTCATGTTGTCTCTTAGTTTTGCTTATTGCAATGTCATGTTATTTGTAAGTTTATTATTTCATTGTCATGTTATTTGTAAGTTGATTGTTTCATTGTCATGTTGTCTCTTAGTTGCTTATTGCAATGTCATGTTATTTGTAGTTGATTTTTTCATTGAAATATTGTTTGTTAATTTTATTATTTTAGTGTCACGTTGATTGTTAGTTGATTATTTCATTGTCATGTTTTTGTTAGTTGATTTTTTTGCCATGTTGATTTTAGTTGATTATTTTCTTGTCATCTTGTTTTTAACTGATCATTTCTCTGTCGTTTTAACTACCTTTACTTGTTTATATTTAAAACACCCTTTTTGTTTTCCTACTTCCTGAAACGTCTTGTTGTTTCTTTGTTTTAACGATAAAGAGAAGGAAAGTTAATTGAAACCCCTAACATTACTTTGACGAATAAGCACTAATGATTGTACACCAGCTTATTTCATGTATTAGTTGTTTTGGTATATAGTTCATGAATTTCAAGTTCTCATGCAAATGATTTTGTTTAAGTATGTGCTTGGAAATTAGACTACGCATAAGACCAAACTGAGCTTGCAAACATTAGTTCATCCTTAGATAAATACATTTCTTCACTAAAACCTAGCTGGAAATGAGTATTTTCACTAAAATTCATTTTAATACTTTAGCCAGTTTTAGCCATTTGCAATGTTAGTGCCCCCTGTACAAACAGACAAAGAAATGTTTCTCATGCTGCCTGTCACTCTTCTGTTTATCGTTTGTGGTGTCTATTATGAAATTGATTCTCAAATAAACTTATGGTTTATGGCCGCGTGGGCTGATATTCTGGTTTGGCCATTCCTGATATGCATATCTCAATTTTTGTGATAAAATGTATAGTTAGATAGCATCTGCTGGGTGTTTTTGCTGGTAGGAATTGTCATATGGTTAAGATACTATTTATATGCTAGTATAATGTATTTTAAAAAATAAGTTTGCGCTATGATTTGTTTATACCTTCGCTATCAATAACACGCTTTGTTGAAACAGATCGTTTAAAGTATCATATATATATCATTTATCGTATTCACGTTGTTTATTTAGCACACTTCCTCTTTGTATTTGTCTGTCACATGTACTTCAGTTTATAAAAATTCAATATAAGGACGGTTATCATAAATGTAATTTTACAAATAAAACCAGGAAGTCTCAACGAAGTTATGTCCTATTAACTTACTTCGATAATCAACCTTGAAAAATTCCCATCACGGTTCTTCCCTTTTTAAGATTATGATAGGCAACTTTTATTTAATTATATTTCATGCAACTGGTTTCGGAGATGACAGAATCATGCAGTTTATTTAAACTATCAAATATTCTAATTTGTTTTGTAGATTAAAACATACTCTTGTCTATTAAGACCCTAGCGTAATTCTTTGAAATTAAGTTACTGACGGTTTTCAGGCATTAATCATTATTGTTAAAATTACTATCTTTGAAGGCCGTTGGCACGGTACTAACTTTTTTTATAGTTGCGCTCCACCCGTGGCTAATAGGCATGGACAGTTCTATGCATTTCCATTACTGCCTATGAACATGCTCAATTTAACGGAGCCTGAAATATTTTGATATTCGGTGGTTTACCACATGTGATTATTACACATACTTCGAATTCTCTTAACTTTCCCGACTGATTTGTCACTTTATTTTTATTGTTCATGGGTATTAACAAAATTTGATGTTGTTAATATCTTAGAATTTATTAAACATTGCAACTTGTAACTATTTATTGTTGAAACAAGCTGCAGGAATAACACTTAGTTGTTTAATTAAAAGTGGCAAATAGCTCTCATTCTGGTGAACTCGTTTTATTTGTAGTGAATTTCTGTTTATTTTGTTCATATTCGAAGTAGGTGCTTGTTATTTCCTTGTCGTATTGTTTCTCGATTGCCTTTATAAGGAGTTTTTCTTGGTATGTCTTATTACTTATACGTGAAATTTCCGCTTTTTAAAACAGAAAGCAAGTTTTTCGTATTCGATCTGTTAGATATAAAATTGTCCTAAACTCTATTCATTAGCGTTTTAAAAAGTTTTCAAGACAAAAGTGGTTTGTTTTCATTTAAATTTCTTCTATAACGACATGTTGAACTCACATGGGATACGAGAATATTCTACGTCTGGTCATAATAAAGCATACATTTTCCTAAATACATGATCTATGAATAAAATGCAGGTGAAAAGCGATCATTGTAAAGACTTTCTTTCAATTTAAGCTTCATTTTTTATAACCGGTGATCTTCTTTAGTAAAAGAGGAAGTAGTAGATTTTACAAATGCCTTAATAACTAAAATCAATTATTTTGACATTCAAAACACTTTTGCAAAAGTACAGTATTTTTCCGTTCGCCGCTCTACCTCTTTACAGACTGTGAGATGTGTATTCAACTTAAAATATAACGACAATCTGTACTGAATTAACCCATTTAAATAATAATTAGATATTTATCTGAGTCATAATTTGATCACAACCCACAATTTAAATTGTTCAAAGATTTGTAAAATGCATGACATTCGCTCAAAGAAGTTTCATTTAAAACTGTTTTAACACATTGCTTATACATGTGTTTGAACGAGCTAGATGAATTATATTCGTAGTCTAATTCAACGAAAGGATAGAGTCTTTAGATAGCTGCTTCAAGCTGTAACAAAATTATGGCACTGTTTATTTCACTCATTTATTAACGTTTCAAGTATAAGGGTCCTGATGTTTCACATACTGAGCAATCAGCTGGGTCACAACTACAAGTACAGCATTTTTTATGTTGATGTAGGTCATGATCCGTTTTATATCTACTACCGACCTGCAGAGCCACACTTACTACAAATTTCTATTTCAATTAGATTTTGACCCAGCGAGCAACCTCCTTAAACACCTGTTGCACTGCAGCACTTCACAAGAAGCCGGTAATGTTTTTTTTTTGTCATGAGACGACTGTTAGAACTGCCGCTCCAATCAAAAGACGCTGAACTTACTTCCAAATTAGGTTTTGCTGTCAGTCAATTTTTTGTTGCTGTTTGTTCATTCCCCGTTCGGATGTTGAAACAATAAGCAACCTGAAGGCGCGATTAACAATGAACAACGCTCTGTCAATTAAAATTTCCGCGCTACATCTCAACGAAAATATAAGTCGCCGCGCATCCTGTTTGAAGTTTTAAGTTGCAAGCCAAAATCTAAGTGAACTCGAAATTTGTAGTTATACCTTGCTTAATCTAAACATTCAGGTTTAATGGATCGGGTAGGGTAAAAAAGCATGTTCGACTAGTGTACATCCATATCAGAGCATAAATCTGTGTAGCCATGTCGCTTTTAAATTCATTAGGTTTAGGTGTTTCTGACCAAAAATCGACCAGTGTAGATCTAGATCAGACAGCACTGACGTGCAAACTGATCTTCATCTACAATGGTAGCATATTGGATATAAGACATAAAACCTGCTGAGAAGAGGATCAATTTAATACTGTCAATTATCGAATATGAGACTATGTTTAAGGAATGCTAATAGTAAGGCTATATGAAAACATTTTATTTTTTGAAATAAATAGTAAAAGCATCACACTTGTGTAACATAGAATTATTTCCCATTCTTCTTGTAAGCTGCAACGAACTGTTTTATATCATTTGTTTTCAAAATATTGACAGCTATAATTAATAAACAAAGCTCTACTTAAAAAACATTCCAGTAAACGGTAAAAAAAGTGTTTCCTCCATAGAATAATAAGCAATAATTTTAAAGTCAATAAACAGTATCAATCAATAACATTGTGAACTAATTAAATTGCAGGTGATGCAGTTTCTTTTGCTTCTCCTGAAATTCGCTAAAAACACAATGTGTCATAGTTCACAATGTATTATTAAGTAATATTGTATTCATAAAATGCGTATTAAATAAACATATGGAAGGTCAATATTACACTCATTCAACAATTGTTAACGAACCAACTGTAAACCGCCAATCATAAGCATCCAACAACTAGGAAGTAATCGGATATGACAATTAGCCCAACTGTCTACAGGCTATACCGTACCTGATGTAGTGCGAAAGGACACCCAAAATTGAATTTTCTCTCAATAAACAATTAAAATAACTTCTTTTAAAATGTTTGTGGTGGTTTCTTCAAAATATTGGCATTTAATAACTATTATATGCAACCCATAATAACAAATTCAGTTCAGTAAACTTGGCTGTGTTCTTAAACATCAGAGTGGTTACTTATATGCTTGAAACAAACTGTCTAGTTCATATCAACCTTTTGCCTAACTTAAGAGCTGAAGGTTATACAACTGAGATTGTAAAACAGTTTCAAATCTCATGGATGTGATTGGCTGAAATGGCGACTGGTCGCCATTTTAGCCAATCAGATGCTTGAGATTTAAGACTGGTTTCCATGCTCAGTTTTATAACCTTGGGCACAGGCTAAAACGGCTCGTAGCACGAATGTATGCGCAGCCATTACCAGACGACAGTTTTTCATGGATGAAAATTCTCGAAGGTTTGTTTTGCACAAGTTGTTACCTTATTTAATAATTCTACAGAAGAAGGCAGAATTCACAAAAAGTTTATAAGTTTATAAACAGTATCTGTTTAGCGTTAATACAACATGCACTATTCGTCTTTAGGACATCTGGGAGAGTTTAAGCGCTCTGACTGTTGCCCACAGACCTGAAAAATATTAATTAAACTGATAAAAAATCTTAGATATTTCAAAATGGGAAAGCAATTACAGTTTGGAATTAAAATATTTATCTATGTGCTCGTAACAAAACGTACTTCGTTCTGAAATGTTTAATCTTTACTTCTAAAATTAATGTGTAAAGCAGTTTAAAGCAATATAAGCATTTAAAGAGTAAATTAACCAAATTATGAATGATCAGAAACTGATATTAATAAAACTATCGTCCACATCTAGGTGCTAAGCTCAACTGCTACGCCTCTGTTGCATATTTATAAGCGCTGGTCAACCTACAACCTCGTTCAGAGATAAAAAAAAAGCTTTGTCGATTGCTATAGGTTTCACATCTTCAGCTTGTCATTTTTATAGATTTATGGGAAACTGAAGACTCTGACCTTTGAAACGACACGAATACCTCAATATGTGATTACTTGTTGCAAAATATACTTATAATAAACTAAGATAACTTAAACAACACTTGTGCCGGGGAAATACCGCATTAATTGTAACGTGTGTTACGTTTTGACGTTGAAAGTTCCATCATTTTATCTATTCAACAATTAGCTGTGTTTTTCCTACGAAATATATTTACTGTCACTTGACCGAATTTCCCGATATGTTTCTCTTAGGTTAAGCAAACAAATTCAAAACAGCATAAGACTTAAGATATAGTAATGATCAAAATGTATAAATTAAGTCTTACCTCTTTTTCCTGTGTCTTGGCTTTACCTTGCTATGCCAAATTGCCAATAACAGAACAACCACAGACAATGTTGCAATAGCTCCGAGACTTGCTCCAAGTATCAAACCTACTTCACTAGTTTTCGGATCACGTGATCTACAATCTAAAATATTTTACACATTGCAGTCATTAACTTCTTGTACTTATTAAAATGGGCGGTAACATCCAAAAGAAATAACGTATAACAAAAAAGATTAAATTCGTATTTCAGGCCGTTATCAATGAATATGCTTCCACAAAAACATAGAAGCAACTTTTGTAAATTGCACAACTGATTAATCACGTCGCTGCGTGACGTCTGCCGTCAACCTTACCTCGCGTCCATGCGAAAGTGTCCGTTTTAGAATCACATATAAGGCAGCTGTCATCAAAATTAGCACCACTTTGCTCTACGCATACTCCGTCTATTAAACAATAGTCTTTCTGCAATAAAACAATATAAACATTTGAAAGCCTTTCCATAGCCCAATTAACATATTCTAAAAGTGTTAATAAACTGAATAGTACATCTCATTCTCAAGTAGAGAAGGTATTCAGTTTTCTGCATGTATAACCGGTAATGGAAATTGTTTTAGTGTTTACGCTCGCCAAGTTTTTAAGCACCTTAAAAGTGAGTTCGATTAGTAAGTGCATGTTTACATTTAGTTATTTCCATGTTGTTGTTTTTTTCTTCACAAAAACGTTTAAACGAAGTAGCATTCTCAATTATACCACTTTCAACGAAAATACATTTAAAACAGTGTTTTACAAAATACATTGTAAACTCATTTAATAATGAAAGATTTATAAAATTTACCTTCAGAGTAATGTGGTAGTTGTTGTAGCTGTCCAGCAAGGCTTCTTGACACTGTGAGTCATAGACGTAAATTGATCCTGGATTTCCGAAGTTTCTTCCGTCATTGCTTAACGCTATATTATACTTTTTTAAGAATATTGTATTTTTATTAACAGACCGCCTTGTTCTTTCATCAGGCACACAGCATAAGCCAGTAAATATGTCTTCGTAGTCGCCGTTGTTAATTGAAGATGTAATATTTTCTATTGTTCCGTCAGTATACATCTAACGGAAACAGACATTCCAATTAAACACTGCATGTATTTAAGAGAACAATGCTTTAACAAATCTGAAACTAATTGTTTTTTTAACTCTATTTAGTAATGATTGAAAAAGTGCTTATAATATATGCTTTTATCACAAAATGAATTTCATCCTATCAACGATTTACAATGCACAAACATGCATGCTTGAAGCTAACATCCAAACTAGTACTGACCGCAACCGGTGTTTGTTGATTCGAAATTTATTTATTCATCTTTATCACTAAATGTTTTTACGCTTTCAAAATACTGAAAACGAAACCAGTACTACTATTTAACAGGTTACGATGGTTTACACAAAACGAAAATTGGCAATTACTATTTACCACTTGTCCGGATATATCACACGTGAAATTCGGCAACAAAACGTTCGTTCTAAGGTAGAAACACTCGCAGCCATCTCCGTCCGTTAGATTACAAAGGCCACCTCCCTCCATGTCAGTAATCACCACCGGGTTCCGTTCATCTATTCCACAATCTGACCCATGAAAGTAACGTTCGCACTTACACTCACCTGACAAAAATGACGAATGTTTGAAAAATGCCCTAGTAACCTGTAGAAACAACTGATTTTGTAAATATCTGCACCAGGCGTTTCCTGTCAATCAAACGGCAATACAGTCACAACAGAAGGTATCTATACGTGAACATTGTCAAAACTTGAAAATAAAAAATTCAATTATTCGATTTATATTTTAGTTTTCTCAATGGGCCCCACTTACCACTGTCTGAACATTCTCCTCGTTCTGAACAGTTTCCAGGACAAGAGTTTTTCACAAAGTTTTTGATCCTTTCAACATTTGCTTCAGTAAAATTGAGATCAAGTTGTATTGTCATCTGCGCGGCGCTGTTGAGAGCGTCAACATGCACATTGCCTAATTTCATGTCATTGCCAGCCTTAAATGTAAAAGGCATAATTATGTTTATGTTGTCCGAGATAAGACAACAAGTTTGTCCTAACTAATAAAACATTCCATGACTAGGATAATGGAATGCGAATATAAATAAAATTCACATTACTGTATTAAAACATAAATACCTTTATCTATTTTAACGTTATTAAAACAATACCAATGAGATCTGTTCAAATCTGTAACAATCTTGGATATTGAATACATGTATGACACCTGAACGTGACTATTATGGCGTAAACCATGCTGCTCTGCTACTCTGATAGCATCGAAATAGAGACAACACTAGAAAACAAAATAAAATAAAATATTTGATAAACGTATAGTTGTCAAAATAAAGGATTTACCAGTACGTCAAAAACACATTGTTCAGTCACATTTGAAGGATCCTCCCCAGGTATTGCATCCGATAATTTGGTAACAACTACCGATTTATTTATCGCCAATATGCAACCCTCCAGAGCTTCAGATTCAGTGATGTTTGGTTCGCTTTCTTCCCGCTTAAACACATTACATAATCGTATTTAGTTAAGTACGGAATCTGTGTTTATATGCGTAATATGGCGCTAAAAAACTAATAATTAACTTTAAAACAGAGGTCATTGAACGCTTGAATGCTGTGTTTCTTTCTTTTCACACCTCAGATATAAACCTTTACTTGAAAGATGAGAAACCTATTGTAACATGCCCTGGATTAAAAATTAAAAATACTGGTCACCTTTAAGTTTAATTAATTTGATAACAGATGTAGAACCTGATGAACATAGGGACACGAAAGTTGACCACATGCTATATTTTACGTTTATTGATTTTGTTAATCTTTCGTAACCCCTCTCTTCCTCTCTCTCTCTCTCTCCCTCTCCCCCTCCCACCCTCTCTCTCTCTCTCTCTCTCTCTCTCTCTCTCTCTCTTTCTCTCTCTCTCACACACACACACACAGTTCTTGCAAAATAAATACTTGATAGACATGTTTTGGTTGATTAGAATCAGTTTTACCTACCGTTTCACGAAATAATCTATCAGATTCCAGATTTGCCAGCGCCATTAGTCGTTCTATTTCTCTTGCCTTCTTATGCGATACACTCCTCTTCCGGTCCTTGACCTTTTTACATTTTTTGCTGGTGGTACTTTCAGGTTTTAAGTGACAATCGAGATACTGTGATGGCGAACAGAATGATTTGTTAGGTTTCCCCTCAACATTGTGTTCGCAAATGCAGTATAATTGGTTGGACTCATGCCATTTCTTGAATACTTTTTTATAATTCTTGAACAGGTTTTCCTCATTTGTTAACCTAAAACAAGACAAAATGTAATCTTAACAATTTAATATAGATAATGGGTGAAATACTTAATGAAAAGTATTTTTTAATTGACAAAAGAATAGTAATTTAAATGAATAAAAAACGAACTTTGAAAGAAAACGGCCGCGATAAATCTAAAATATTACAGACTCGGTTTGATTGAGCCTGTTAATGGGCAGTAATGGGAAATCATACAACTGCTCACGTCTTCATGCCCTGGGTTGAGCGCCACTCAATATTTTCACCAGTAAACCGTACAATTTAGATTCATCTATAACGTCAGTTTTTTTTTCAGACATACCATTTAAAGTTTATTGGTATTTTCAGACTTTTACCATTCTAAGTTCAGCGGATTTTAGTTCCCAGATAAAATAATGGGATTACACTAATCGAGAAAACACAACGGCCGGAACTAAACAGAATAAAATTTTACAAGGGGATCTGAAAATGTGAGTATTGTAAAAATAATAAATTTAGAGCAATATCATCCATGTCATCGGGGTAATTTAACAATAACCAGAGCTCTTTTGGTTGGGATATTGAAACCAGCCATCTAAATTAATTCGAAATATTAAAATAAAATTTACTTTATAAGTCTTACTAGCATACATAAGTATATCGTGCTCAATGACTTCAAAGTTTGTAAAAAGGGGGAGGGGGGGGGGGGGGGAACGTGCATCTCAGGAATGGCCACATCCAGCAGACACAGCCAAAAAGTAGAGTGTAGAAGAGAAAATAGCACTGTAAGCACTGACATTTTAGGGAGACATTTTACACCCGCCACAAGAAACAAACAATGCTGCTGCCAAATTGAAAAAGATATAAAGAGAACTTTAAAAAATCACCGTCCACGACATATGTACAAATATAGCAGGCTTGGATTGATCGAGCTGTAATAGATACATCGGTGGTTTATGCGCATTAAGGAACTGTACTGTGTCAAAAAACTGTTTTAATTGAAAATACGAATATACATAACTTTATAATTTGCGTATATTTTTCTGAAAAAAATGTGGTTTACATCATAGTAATATAACATTGGAATATTGCGTTTAATAAAATAAAAACAAGTTAAACAAACATCCAGCTTCGTGTAAATTGTAGAGGGTAGCTAACGAGTGCATGTTGGTTTCCGTCTCTTCCAATAAGGTCGTTCCAGATATAACCATCCATATAACCACACAGACCTTCGGTTCTTCCTAGATCCTTCGGAGCCATCATTATATCTATATTCATGAAACCGTCATAGGTTCCGTACCCGTGAAGGTAGATGTCTATCCATGTCCCTATCGGCGTGAATACCTGCCAATAATGTATAAACAACGATATAGAAGATAGAGAAATTTTGATAGGCGACGAAGGTCATAAAACATAATATGCTGCAGGTTCGGCTTGATTGACAAGACAGACGACACATGGATGAATACCAAAACATTTTAGTCCTATGTATGGTACGGTAACAGAAACCAATATTAAATATATATGGTAAGAATATAAGAAAAAAAACAATATGTTCCAGGATCTTGGGCGGGCTTCGTCTTCCAATGACTACATCGACCGTCTCCTACACGATCATTTTGTTATCAAAAGTTAGTAACTTGTTATTTTTATACATATTCTTAACTCTTACTTTTAAAACTGATTTTGATCACTTTAAAGCACAGCACAGAATCACTATTACTAAAAGACGAAGATAGTCATGCCTTCCTAATATCATACAAATAGAATTACTGTAGAAGCGTTTGTTAAGTCCATCATCGAATACAAACATTACGTTTGCTTTGTTTCATTTCCTTGCGACTAATTGCATACAGTTTGAGATAATTAATTGATATGTACTTTTCAGAAGATTACCTTTACTCAGAAACTGATGATGAATTGTGAAGAGGGTATATTCTTGCATGAAGTTCTAGTTTTGATGATATATTGTTATTATTTTTAATTGTATTTTAAAAACAGTTAAATGTGAGTTTAATGTTTGAATTTTGTTTAATTACTTGGTAATGCATGCTGTGCCTTTCTACAATTTTCAGAATTCCACCATCTGCGCATGACAGGAACTCGGCAAACCGTACTTTGTTGCAAAGGTTAATGGCAAACACATCCGCACCAGCGCGGACAATGATTCCACACGTGCACAGTGCATAATTTCTGTTGCATCTGTCATACTTTTCAAGAACCTTAAAAACAAGACACATCAATACAATCCTTGCAAATGTATTTTCAGGACAATATCTCAAATAATTGTAATTTATTTATATTTAACAAGAAAGTTTTCCTATTTCAATATCAGTCATGAAACAAAAAGGAAGTTATGTAACTGTTGAGGTAATAAGATATAAACAATGTGCTTTAAGTTATATTCAAGCGCTCTTCTTTTTATAATGATACAGGCTCATACCGGGAATCGAAGCAGCGGCCACAACATGTCTGAATTACCACTAAAATTGGCTCTTGGAATCTAGCTAGCGAAACATTTTTCTGACGTTGCGGCATCCATTAAAGTATCACACAATATTGAGGAAATTGTTTTAACGATGTATGTTTAAATATAATTAAGGGTAAGCTCATTTAGGTGTTAACAAAATGAGATTTTGTCGACATATTAACATTTCATTGCAGTTTTTAATTTTTAATTAGAACTGACCGACTTGACAAGACAATACAGTCAAACTGAGTGCCTGATAATGAGCTATTCTTAGATATGCTAGTTCAATTACAAAAACCGAGTTTCGATTTGTTGTACACTAGATAGTTCTCAATCACAAGACGTCAGTAACATTCGGCAAATCCATAAGCAATCAAATTGAATATCCAGCATAACATATGCAATCAATTACCTCGATATCATATTTAGTGTTTCGATACAATAAGTATTCACCAATCTCTTGATTTTCATAATAACTGAAATATGAAAATAAAATGTAAAAAACAGTAAATTTAATTACGACAATCAGGAAGAACGACACTTCCAGACTATGATATGTTAATAGCGATAAAAAATCAATTAAGTGGCCATATGTCCGTCCCGTTTTGCTGTTTTAAAGTTTGTGTTTGTTCGTTTTTAATACAAACTTATCCTTAAGATTATATTTACCACGCGGAATTGGCGAAAATTGACGTAAAAACAAGAAATTACATGTATGAGTTACCTTTAGTACAAAGAAAACGCGTTCTTTATACTAATGTAAGTTAACATAAAGTAGCTGCTTATTTTTTCTCAAACATTTAAATCTTAAGAAGCTAATGGCATTGTCAAGCGAAAATATTGTTAACCAAATGACCTTACCGAGAGCACTAATTAGTAAGAACACAATAGCAGGAGTAAAGGAAACTGACCGAGCTACTACATTTTATTTCAATAGTTCCCAAGAAAACGTCATAACTATTTAACCCAATGTCACAGTCGTGCAAACAAACCGGTAAAGAATGCGACCAGCTGTAGTTGGCTTAATTACCGAGCATGTCGAACGCTGTATAATTCTACGTGAAACACGGGAAAGACACTTTTTAGGAATTTGAATTTAAGAGATAAAAATAAATAACGTTGTGTATAACAGATTGAAGGCCTCTGCAACATGGAAGAAAGAAAACCAAAATCTCAACTGCCCAAAACTCAGTTATTATAAAGCAAGGACTGACCTCAAACTGACAACGGCATGCATTATGTATGTCGTTTGTCTTCAATTGGCCTACATCGGACGTTAATATAACGTGCATGTCGTTAATATATGTATTTCAGTAACAAGTATACGGTAGGGCAGAAGTAATTAAGATTGTCCATTAAGGGCCATCTGCAGCCATCAATGCACCTTCATCGATCAAATAGAAAATTACCAAAATTCTCTCTAACGTCAACATGACATTCTTTGTTCAAGCAAATGTTATTATTGATGTTTTATTTTGCATATGTTTGGACACGTTAGAACAGTAGAAAAAATAACTAGATCCAAAAATTCTCTAAAATTCTATTTACATAAAACATAATGTTGAATTATTCTGACATTGATTTATCATTGTCTTTTTTGGCGTTCATGAAATTCAACTTCAAACAATTTAAGGTTAAAATGGATTTTATTGTCAAAAACTAAAAACTTACAAGCCATCCGCTGTTTTCATATGAGGATCGACATGAGAGTAACATCTTTTGTACTGATATGTTCTGTCATGGTTGATATTTATCTGTAAGAAAATGTAACATGGGTAACTGGTAACAGAAAGCACACATTTATGAGCGATAATTCGTATTTTAGGTACTTTTTCAATGTTATATAACTAAATATAACTGGGATATGAGAAACGTGCCTTGTTCGGGAATTAAATGGGTTTCAATTTAAATTCCGTCAAAAGTGAGATTAGCACAGTGTATGGGTTTTCCGCTAAAGTACCCTCTGTACATTAATGTTAGCATGGAACGCTGTATTATCGTCGTACTTGTTCAAATTATCAATGATTCTTTTGCAGTTCAATATTAGTTCATGTCTTCTATATTTCTGTGACAATAACTAACATATTAACGTATTATTTAACAAAAATGACCCCAGTTCGTCATATCTAGGTCAAAGCAATGAAATATGGAAAAGTATGAGGACATTACTAATTTACGTCGATAATAGAGATGCGCTGATAATCCAGAGTCCGAGTATAATTCGAATATTTTACTGCTTTTAACGGGAAATTTAACTAATGAAACATTGGCAGAACGGGTGTTTAATTATTAATTAATCAAAAGTCTCACTCGATTTATGATTAAAATAATAAGAATATGTTTAGGTGATTACAATTATGATAGTGGTGAATCTAGATACATATGGAATATTGTAACTGTATGCAATCTGTAGTTCATATTTTCGAGTTGGGTATGTAAAAAATATCAGGCCAGATCGAATGTCAAGCGTGATGTGGTTTACATACGCAACGTAAAATAATATAAACCTACAGACTGCATGTTGTCATAATGTTCTTTTAAATATATACCATTCTCGCTCAAAACAAATTTAAATAAACTAAACAACAACATTTTCGTCAACAACGTGGTTCACACAAGTTTTAGCTTTCCAAAAAGCTAGTCGGTCATTAGCAAATAAATTAATAGAATAAGTAGGTATGTATTCGTGCTTGTATTTACTTTTGGACCAATGTAAGTCAATGATATGGCCAGTTTTCTGTCGATCAATGTCACACAGACTGTATCTGTCAAACTATTTGTGAATTTAGATGATGTTTCAAGTTTCAAGTTTATTTCCATTTACATTTCTCTGTATGTACAAAACATAAACAAGAGAACATATATACATTGTACAATTTTGTTACCTTAAAGCATGCAAACAAAGTTGAACGGCTGATGTTTGATTTATTGAAACATGAAGAAGACGTGTACCGGCAAAAGGCATCAATATAAATAATCATGTCTCTAGTAGACGTAATTTGTTATTTTATTCAGGACGTGTAGAAATAATTACGTTGTTTAAGCACCAGCGAATCTGATGAATATGTTACATTAACGCGAATGCTCAAAGAGGTACCATAGAACTTTCCGCAGTCGATACTTATTTGTGCATTGAGAGAAAAGCCAGGCTTATAATATTCAGTATTCATTACCAACATTCATAAAGTGTAGTTTTAGTTGGTTCAGCAGATCTCGTCAAACTTGAAGTTGACGAGCGTTAGAAGACAGTAAACAATAAATTAGGATGCTGATGCATTTATTACTTTCACTTAAGCTTCATGTTGCACATATCTTTTGTTTTTGTTTGAACGATTTTCTCTGAAACTATTACAGAAACTCAAATTTATTAAATTAATCTATCATCAAAGAAATTGTCGTTATGCCACTGTTCTGAAAATTCTTCACAATTATTTCTCTACTTTAAAGGCTGGTTTTGCATTGCTTGCAGTATATTCTAGTAGATCGCCCTAGAAATGATAGTGTTTGTGTTGTCTACCTTACTGTACTTGTCAAAATAATGTTATTGATTAGTAGCACAAGACCGAACTCAGATCCGTTATATTGCATGTGTATGGGGAAGCAGACATTGGGGTCAAGGGTATCCCCGGAAATCTTTTACAAGTTAAACTCAATTTGGATTGCAACTGCGACGAGTCCAACCGTTCACTATAGACCCCAAGAAAAGAACGCATGGATAGATGCGGTTTTGAGAGGGAATAGGGGAATCAAAATAAATCAATTCGTATTTCGTTAATAATGCATATATTCAAGGGCAAGTTTTGAATATTATGGCGGCGGAAGTTTTGTAACATAAATTAAATAGTTAAAGTTTAAATGATAAAAATACATATGCAAGTATAGAATGGTTACCAAGTTTCTATTTTAAAACAATCGTTTAAGTTTTGTTTTCTTAAAATAGATGAAAAGGTCACTTTGAAAACCACCGAAGACGAAAAATGTGAAAATATTGCAGGCTCGGTTTCATTGAGCCTGTTAAAGACTTTTAAGCATATCAAAAACATAAAATACCGCATCGTAAATTAGTGCTCCAACTTGGATATCTAAAGGACAGGGAAATAAATAGACCCCAAAAAAACCATGGCAGTTTTTGTGCAACAAGCTCAAAACTAGGCACTTATATGGAAATCTTTCAGAAAGAGCATAATACATGTAAATTAATGTACCTCTGAATGAGTAATTGCGAATAAAAGATGAAATGTAATGTTCATAACTAATGAAGAGATGGGTAGTCATCAAACCAACTAGGTTTAAACTCTCGCAGCTCGGGTTATTTCAATAGTGCGCTCGTGAAATGCAAAATTGTGAGGTTGATTATCTGATAACAACTACATTTGTAATTATGGATTGAAATAATTTTTCAGCAAACTTGACTAACGAAGTACTTGTAACTGAGGTAACGTGTCGCCATTTATCCTATAAATTGATATTAGACAAGTTCAATAAACAAAATAATTTTTCAATTTGATGCTTCCACGCTTAACGTGTAATCATGAAGTGCAATTAACCTCCTGTGGCCATCCTAGTCGTTTATCTCTGTCGTCCGCAGCTTATTGATCGTATTGATGACTGTCTTTTAGCGTAGCGCAGCCCCATTGTGATATTAGATAAAAAATATTGCCCATGCTGATCTCCTATGTTTACTTTAAACAATAGTCATGTCACATTCGCTAAACCTGCGGTATCCTCTGAGAACGTTCACCGAAATTGCACTGGAAATCGCAAACAAATTGCAAAATCGCTGATCCCTTTTTTTCTTTAAACAATGATCACCCCACTTCGCTAAACTTCCGTTAACTTCTGAGAACATTCGCAACATTTGCACTGGAAAGCGCAAAAAAGCAAAATCTCTCTTAAATAGACAATATTTTGACAATTAAGCAATGTTCTGAGCATTCGTTTCCTCCTAAATGCTTGTTTAAAACATCTCTTCCTTTTTATAACAGGAAAATGTGCGAGAACCAGCAATATAATATTACATGTTGAAGTTCAGCATTCTAACGAAATTGTTGAAGATCAGAATAGTAAATATAATAATTTGAGTCCCTGTCAGGCTGCTCATCCCCCCACCCTAGGACAGTGACAAAATTTTGTTGTTGAACTCTAGATTTTGGAATACATTTATGCTTAAAAGTGTATGCTAATGACCGACTAGCTTTCTGTAAACTAAAGTCGGATATTCATTAGTCTCTAAGAAAAACATAAACGATGCCTTGCTTTTAACCAACAAAATCAATATAACGGATCGAATCTATTTCATATATGGGATCATCCTGAACAGTTGTTTGATTCAAATAAAGTATCAGTTCAATTTATAAGCAAATAATATTTTGCTATGAAGGTTTGCATCACGTGACTTTCTAAAAAAAGACGCATAACATTATTTCTACACCCTGTAGAAAATACAACACACGTATATTTATATAATTTAACATGTCGTTATATATCAGCTCAATTTCTGATTTGATGTTACTACAACATCCAAATATTGTTTCATCAACATTTAGAAGACTTTCTTGCAAATAGAGGGAACGGAATAGCATTCTCAAGCTCTAGACGGGCGGCTTTGTCTAAAGTGACCACGTCCGGTGCCACTGTTAACCGGTGTTACCCTTCAAAGGTCAAGTTTGGTCCATTATAATATGTCGGTCATCAGGATGACCGACAATAATATTAATAAATTTACGAATGGCTTAGTTATATTATTTACGAAAGTCGTAGGAATATCGTAACCGTTGTAGAACAGCGACGGAAATTTCCTTTATTGGTGTTCGATTCGTGCCGGAAAATAACGACAACATAGTGTGACTTACTTATCACGTCTAAAGAACACGGGAAGTTGCAAAAATAAACAATCGGAAAACCACACTGTCAGATACGGATTTTTAATCTGCATCGTTGTATCAATCTTGCGGATAAACGTTGTAATATGCTAAAATTATTCATTGGTATATAATCAATATTGTTACGTAAAAACAAACTTGTCTCTACGTGTAAATATTTCACATGTTAAATGATCGGGTGTAATGTCCGGACTAAGGTAACTTTTTTGGTCAATACTGAGAATCGCTACGCACAAAAATATTATTTTTGAATTTATTTTGATGCTGTCTGTTTTGTTTCTCTCTGAATTTCACTAGATAAAAGAAAAGCCAAATCAAACACATCAGTTTTATTATCATGCCTCTATATTACCTGAACATTGTCAAGAGAGTAATTGTTCCACCATCTATGACCAAAATGCTGCTCAGTTCTTAATCGTAGGACAAAGTTGATTTTATCGTTGTAGTTTTCATCTGTTGTGGTAATATTGTAGAAATATTCCTTCTCAGGATTCCAGACACTGTTCTTTTTTAAACCCTTATGGATCGATAGATATTGGTGAATAATAAATAGTTTGACTACAAAGTTACAAACACTACTGACTTTACTTAGTTATATAAGATGAAACGTCGAGTTACAAAATAAAAACCACAGTTACAGTATTTAAAAGAAATTATACTCTATGACTCTATACAACTTCAGTTTTAAATTATAATGAAGAAAACAACATTGTATTTTAGAAATATCATACCTCGATATCTTGGCCGCATGCCTGGCTATCTTTTAGTTGGGCAATGTAAGCTTTATCACATGTGTATCTTTCTTGATTGTCCATGACAAGTCCCATCTTGCAAGCTGCAGTTTCTACATGACTGTTATATCGACATCCCAGTGGGACAGTAAGTTTGAATCGGACAGTACCCGTGTCCACTTTGTCGAGATTAATAACGTGGTTCAAAACCTACAAACAATATCAATAAATAATGCAAATCCGTTAGAATCAGATAGATCCAATGTCCATTTATTGAGATTTATTATGGGGTTAAAACCTACAAAGTATTCAAATAAAAATACAAACGTTATTTAGAAATTTATTTGAAAAGGCAACAATAATGTTTCTTTTTCTATTAGGACAAGTTTAAAAGAAATTTAGATTATATCTACTCTTTGAATGTCTAACTTGAATAGACCGCTAGTATATCAATAATCAAGTTTACAGATTCTTAAAATAAAATTCATGTTCATAATGTCTAAACCACCAAACGACTTCAGAACATTAAACTTTGCACAAGTTATAGTGAACAAATTTAAATTGTAAAACCAAATGTTCTTCGAAACAATTCTAGCTAATCTAAAAACAAAGTTGTAAAAAAGTATTTGCTGGTTTCCGTAGCGATGTTTTTGCAACAGGAGTTTGTTCTGTCATTTTATTTCGTAAAAGTCACCCAAAACAAATTAGTGTACGAGTACGTAAAATGCGAACTTAAAGATGCTTTAAGTAAACCGGTTTTGTCATGTGAAAAAACTGATCAGTTGGTAAAGTTCTGGATTCAAAGGGGACTTGAAGGAAATTATTCTTTCAGCTAAACAAATTTCTCCTTCTTTTGACAGTGTTTTACAGAATATAGTATTAATATTCCATTATAACATTATAAAAGTCTTTGTTCCACAATAATATCAAATTATTTATTGTTCTCTGCGTACGCTGATTGTTTGAAGAAGTTGAAGAAAGTGAGGTTTGAATTGTCACAGTGAAATAATAGTTTGATAAAGTTAAAATTTGCCTCTGACGTGATTCTTTCTTTTGGGCCAAATGTGAGATTGGGGCACCCTAGAACCTAGTTTAAACCTCCAGTGGCAAAGTGTTTTTGCCACTGACCGTTACAAGATGGTACATGTAACCCCTCGGGTTCTCACTTTCGTTAATTGTTTGTGACGTCCATTTTGAAACGGATTATTGTAATACCATGCTCTCTTTTCTCTATATTTTTTGGCTTTGACGGGAGGCTGTGTCTGCTGGATGTGGCCATTCCTTATATGCATATTTCACTTTTTTTAAATGATAAGGTAATATTTCGATTGTATAATTAGTATAATAAATGATAAAGAATTTATTTTACGTAGGCATAATTGTTGTCATATGAAAACTTTTACTCACCACGATACCTGCAAAAAAGCCTGGACTGGTCCCAATATTGCTTCCAGACGAATACACTTCACACTTTAGCTAACATGAAAATAAAAGTTTTTTCAGAAAAATTTAGTTTGCAGATGATCCATGGGCATAAACTATATACAAGCAAAAATGGGCAAGGAAAAGTGGTAATTGTTTAAAATCGTACAGCTATGGAAGCTATACGGTTCTCGCCTGTGCTTTGGTGTTCGAAACGAACTCTTTGTAACATGGTCATTTTCCATTCTCCCGACTTGATGATGCTTTGGAAAAGCCTTTTATATTTAAACGGTTAGCAAAAGTACGCCAATGCAAAACTTATATCAATTAAGCATGGAAAGAAATAAGAACATACCGTAAATCCTAGCGGGACATTTTCATTTAGAAGGGGTTTTTCGCTCAAGGTGAGATCCTCGAGTTGTTGTGATGGTCCAAGGACTTTGTAAAGACTATCATTCAGAAGCCTGCGGAATTATAAAAATAGATGAAATTGGAAGTTTGAAACTCAAAGAACACATAAAAATTTTGCACGTTCGACTTTATTTAGCCTGTTCATGCGCAGAAACGGGAATGTATTTTACTGCCAACGATTCTCAGCGAAACTCCTTATTGACACAGTAAATAATACCATATTTGATCCATTCCAAAACGACGATGATCATACTAGTATTATGGTCAAAATGGCGATGTTATGAGATTTATACCATTCTACGAACAGCGGTTAATGGTCCACAGATAAAAGAATTGGGCTGACATAAACAATAAAACAATAGGCTTAACTTAGCAGAAGATAATGTTCTATCACATGGACAAAGTTATCTGACTTTCGTTTAAGGCAGAGATCTGAGAATATAAATCCTGAGTATCAAAGGGAACGCCTGAGGGAAAAAGTCAAAAACAACCGGAGGAACATGTATATCCTTTGGGTGACTGAACTATATCTAAAACTATATTGGATGATACATTGAAAAGACCGCTTAAAAACTGACTTAACTTAAAACAAAGGAGTTCTATGAGTACTATTAATAGATATAAGTATCATACTAAATACGACATCAACTTATTTAATTAAGATGTGTTTGTCCGAAAGTTTAAAAAAACATAAACCTACATGTAAAAGCAAGATGAAAACGTGACCTTTTCGGTATAATAAAAATGTACCAACACAAATTAACTTAACATATTAATAAAAAAACAGTAATGCAACAAGCTTTATAAAGGGCAAGCCAAACGTATCATGTCAAAGTTGGGTATACAGTTTAAGACAAAAGTATACTTAAAGATATTAAAACGCAACTTTTATTAACACGAAATATATTTTGTGTTAAAAGATGTTGCGTTTCTAATTTCTTTGCCTATAATTTAAATATTCTTAAAGAAATTAAAAACGCAACTTCTTTAAACACGAAATATATTTCGTTTTTGAAGAAGTTGAGTTTCTTCAATTATACATTGATCGTTCATTGAAATATAAAAAAAGAACATAATGCATACCAGTTTACGCTATAAGGGTGCCCGGATTTGTTAGCAAACGTGCAAACGAAGGAAACATAGGGTATGTAGTCAGTTGTGTTTGTCCAGATGTTATTCACAAGCTGTCGCTTAACCTCTTGGTCAAAACGTAAATCTGGCAGAATATTAACTGTAACAGGTGTAACAGCTGTTGATAAAGGAGTAGTATCCTCTGTCGAAAATGGCTGGGTGCTGGTGATTATTGTTGAAGAAAAATGGCTCACACTCGATGACGGCGAAGTGTTGCCAACTGACGTCGTATGTGTCACACTTGTGATGTTTGATGCAAAAGAAGAAGTTATAATTGATGACACAGCCGTGTGGTCAATTGTTGACGTATACGGATTTATTGAAATCTGAGGGGTCATCGTTAACGATGTGGTGAAAATAGATGAAGAAGAAAAATTGACTTCGTCTGTTGAAGAAGGTGTTGGAAACATTACGGCTGATGATAGTACCGTGTTGACAGTGCCTGCTGACTCTGAAAGGCTCTGAATAATTGACGAAGATATGCCTCCAGGTGTTGAATGCGTTGAAGTAGGTAGTGATTGAGAAAAATCCATGAACGTTGACACCAGCAGAGATTCGTCCACTGTTGAGGAAGGAGAAATATTCGCAACTGTCGAAGACGGTAAATAGCTTTCAACTGTTGACGTATGTACCGTATCTACAGCCGTCGAAACAATAGAAATGCTGGCGCTCGTTGACAAAAATATCAGACTACTTTCGTTTAACGAGGGAGTGGGAATCACTACGGTTGACAAAGATGAAAAATTGTCTAAGTTTGATGAAGAAAGCATGCTTTCAACTGGCGAAGAAGGCAAATAAATGTTTACTGTTGACGAGTATGAAGATGCAAACTGAGGATTGTTATCTGTTGATAAAAGAGAATTAATGTCTAGTGTTGATGTAGGCGCTGTTGTTGAAGATTCTGAAACACTATGAATTGCTGACGAATCTTCTATGCTTATATTATAAGGCGTAACTGGCGTAGAGACAAACCTCTTATCTGAAAATAAAACATTATACAGAGAAAAGAAATCGTCGTTTCATGGAATAAGTGGATCACTGAATGTAAGGTATATAATAAAACGACAGCTGACGCAAAATACTACTCTGTATTTTGATAGAAGTCTGTTTTCGGCATGTTGCAATTCTTGATATGCGTATTTCACTTTTTTGGTTATTTTACAATTTATCTGCATCAAGGAGGCTAAGCTTATGTTCATATTATATTTAAAACAATAAAATGAAAACGAAACACGTATAATAAAAAGATTAACACATTTATAGCCATAATAAGTTTATAGTTTGGAAATGATCTTTTCTTTAAAAGGCAATATCTTTAAACGTTTACAATACTTTTATTTCTTACCAATATTATATGCTATTTTCGAGCAAAGGACGATCCTTTATCTACATTACATAAATGTACCTTAGAATAATTCTTTAACAGCATGAGAAACTTACTTCTGCCATTTTGCTGCAGTCCGACTGGATCTGAAATGTCACAATTAATAACACGATGCAAATTTGCACGATGCAAGTTTTAGTTTGCAAAGCGAAATTTTGAAAAAGAATCACAGGCTTAATATGCTAGATACAAAAAATATGAATGTGCACGTTTGTCATTAGATGTAAAATATTTGATCGTGGGCGTGCATTTAAGGTAATATTAGATTGAAGGGTGAGATAAAAAAAATCTCTAAACTACTGGAAGAAAATATTATATTGCGTTCGCTGAAGTTGTTTGGAGTCAAGGGTTTGAAGTGAAGATTGGGCTAACGTCGATCAAATGATATAAATATAGAGTGTACAATGTTTCCCTACATTTTTGATAATGGATTATCTATATCATTTTGTGTACACACTGTGAAATTATTGTGTAGACCTAACGGACGAATTTTTCTAGAAAAAAAAGTTGAAACTTGATAAATAATAATCATGAAGGAAGAAAAGTACAATTGAGATGTAAAATCATAGTCTTGACGGGAAACATGACATTACAAAAGATATTTGAAGACAAATAATGTTTGCAATAAAAAGACAAAACATACATTTGATTTAGATTTATCGTTCAGCAGGCGGTTTCTGCAGGATGTGGCCATTCCTGATATGTGTATTTCACCTTTTTCATATATATAAAAGGAAAATGATTTGTAAAATGCGTGTGTTGAGCGGATAATCAAGGGTAGTGAATAGAAAGACTCCAAGTCAATTGTGAGAAAGACAAAACTTATTTAAAGACGTAGGAAATGTGGTTGTGATATGTTTATCCATATTTACTAAATAAATTCCAATTGACGTGAAGGAATTATTATTAAGAAGAGATCATATATCTTCATCAAGTTTGTTGTGCATTTAAATGATGTAATCATATGACGTCAATTATCAAATTTACAAAAAACAACAACGAAGAAAATAAATACAGCAAAAAAGTGGATACAGGTCTATCTTAACCACAAAAGGTTAGAATTAAGAACAATAACGAACATTTAAATTTACAACTATTCTGTAGCATATTTATTTAAATTTTGCTTTAAACCATTGATTAAACGAGTTATCTAATGCGATATAAACTTTTATTGTCTGTTTTACAACACCTCTCTCCGCAATATAATTTATTTCTTAAAAATTACGATGTAAACAAGAGTCTATAAATATGATTTAAAACAGGAAAAAAACATTTAATCCAATGAACTCACTGAAACAGTACGCGGCAAACGATTTCGCCGGCACCAGATAATATTGTATTCCATCCCCACATTTTCTTATTTTTATAGCATATTGTTGAGAGTCACAGTCGTCTGCTGAAGTTCGCACACATACGTCAACATACACTGGAGTATACGTAAGCGTAGCAACGTTTGGATGAATCCCTAAAATATGCATCAGAAATGGTATTGAATCACTTAATAATTTAATATTGATATTATGTTAACAATTTTTAATAGTATGATAACATTCATAAATATATTAAAGTATAAAAAAATGTTGCTCTTTGTTCTTCTTAGATTCTTACGGACTAAATATTTTTGAAGGTTACTTGGCCTGGTAACAAAATAGTAACCATTCTTCTATTGATTTTCTCTGAAACAGAGTCAATTATAGGTCAAATGTATGAAAAAAACCCGGCAAATTCCATTTCGGGCTTCAACGAGGGAATATTGTTGGTCGAAAACCAGAATAAGACCGATAACGCCCCTCGTACATGTCTGTTGGTGGAATATGTGAAACAAACACAATCGGAAATAAATATTAAGCGACTGCTTATCAGGCCAAGAGGACATTCCGACGTTTGATCATTGTTTAGCCACTAACATAATAAAGAGAAAAAATATAACTTAAAGGTGTTTTCGTTTCATTAAATCCCCCGTTCAAGTACCCAATTGTATCATAACATCCCTTTCAATTAATGATTGTTCTAATTTTGACCCTGAAGGGTAAGTAAATGGTATTGGATTTATTTAAGAAAACAATAAAGATTGAAAAGTGTTTTAACCCTACTCTTCACATAGGGAAGAAACGAAACTAGCATATATCGTAAACATATACAATTACTGACCAATTAGAACTTTTGAATATGGTATATGTATTTCTGTTGAGTAAAATTTATATATTCAAGGAACTTTGTTAATGATGTGGACACCTCGACAAAATGTTTTATAAAATTACATAGACCGGTTTTCAATCAAATTGAACTTACCGTTCATGTACATTGGTTCTAGGCCTCCACATGTCAAGCTGTTGGGTAGATTTGTTGTGTCCGGCATGAGGTACTGACGGCCCTCCTTTGTGACACTGTACCAACCTTCGGTCAAGTGATGGTCGTTAACCAGTGACTCATTGGTGTTGTTTGTGGTGTAGGATGTTGCTCGTCGCTCAAGCTCGGGTAAGATGGCGGCATCTTCACACGCTGTTGTACATAAGATTTTCTGTTAATTTATCCGATAACTGATTATTCGGACGGAACCATTACGTTTAATCATATGAAATTTCCAAATTTTTAGTACACACAAATAATGATACTCTCGTTTATTTCACAGTTTCCACAGAGCACTTTTTGAGTGACTGAAATAATACGCAAATTGCAAAGAAGGTCTAGTCCAACAATATTGACCTGGCACTCTTGCATTTGACCCGATATTCGTTAATTTTCGTAAATGTTACGATCGGTAGTCCGGCATCTATTCCAATACTCCACACAACACTGAGGTGTAAATTGAATAATATATCGGTGTTTTCGCTGATACCCGGGTTTATTCAATGACCTTTACGAAAATTAATGAAGTGCCAGGTCAATATTGTTGGACAATAACTGAGCGTAACACGCATAATACATTTTTAAAGCAAAATTAATGTTGATCTGATCTAAAAGATTGTGTTTTTGTTAAACATTAACAAAGTATGAATACTGCGTAGAAAATGGTTTAATGACTCGATATGTTTATTGTTAAAAAATAAACAAAATGTATTTTTACTTTTTTTTTCACTGCAAGGCCATGAACAGAATTCAATTCCTTCAATTATTCTGTATCTTGTATGCAACATTTCTTTGAACATTAAATTAAAATCAATTAAAATATTTTTTCCGTTGAAACCATAATTAAAATAAAAGACTCACCATTAACCTGAATTACAGCGTTACAAAAACATATCAGCAAAAAGTACATCTCCAACTTCACTGTCAAAGACATTAATGTGGAATGTAAGTTCTGTAAGTGTTAAGAGAATATTTTTAATGTGAAAATTTACCAATGTATGGCAAGCCAAATCATTTCTTCAGGGATGTTGTGTCCTCCGTCTATAACCATGAAAATCAGCGTTGTTTCTTAACGTTAAACTAAGACGGATAGGTTCTATCTCCTTATCTCCTGAGTTTCTCCTGGGTTTCTTTCAAATGGAGTATTCCGTATATTGAGTAGTGTAATCAATTTTAAACGAAAGTTTATTTGAACTCTCTGCAATACAGCTCTGTGTAAAAAATTTTGAAGTACGTCTTTATTTTCTAAAATTTAAAATTTCAAAAAGTTCGAAGCTATTACTCAGAGCCGGCCTGAGTTAAGTGAATAAAGGTACATATATTTTGGTGTTTTAAGCAATGCTGAAAAGTCGTTCTTATTTTCTACTTTCGGTTTCCAAAGACAAACAATTATCAATGCTCATATATAGCGTTTCCAGGCTCCCACTGCGTTTGCATGGATTGTAAATTAAATAAATCACTGCTCTTTCTACCTTTGAAAACTAATAGTATGTTTAATCGATTAAAGATTAAACACTTTAACCAGCAGAAATGACTCCTGTTACGTCACACGTCACCACGTGACTTTGCCTATATAAACTCTTGTCTCCGCAGATTCCAGTCTTTTCGATTCTTAATCAACGGAACGAGGTAGAGGCATTGCTACTTTACATAAAAAAACTTTGTTTAATAACTTTCAAATGTCTATTTTTCACTTCCTTAACGATGATAATAAATTTTTAATAATATTTTAAATAATTATTTTGAACTACTTACAGTAATTTTTATGCTTTTAAAGCAGTTTTTATACACAGCCACGTGGGAAGCACATGGTGAGCTTATTAATATTTGAAAATACATATTTGCTCATTTACTTCATACTCATTTAAGATAATCATTTTATTCAAAGCAATTTCAATTTATCTTTTATATATAATATAAAATACATTTCTATAATAAAATATTTTAAAAAAGAATTTGTGTTGCTGACGTCATGACCGCGCGCAGCTGCCAAGAGCTCGCGTAAACAAATCGATATTACTGTAGGTTCTATAAATTTACAGGTTACGAATTTCGAATTTTTGATTATTTTATAACGAACCTTGATGTAAACCATATTTAAATAATCTCCCACCAGCATTTATCATATATTATAGGCGACCTGTCGTACCTATAACTTTTTTCAGGGGCGTAGTAAGCCTCTACATGTATTCATGCAGATTAATTATTATGCTATAGACGGTTAGGGATCTTGCAATCTCCCCGTCCACTAGGAAAAATTTTAAAACGATGATATTAGAATCTGTCTGGTGCATTCCGGGCATTCCTTGGTGATTCGTGTGGATTCAGCCGAGTACTCGGATATAAGCAGTTGCACGCCTGTATATTATAATTTTAATATTACGAAATTAGTTTTTGCAATTTTCTCCTAAAGGTTTTCTCTTATTCTATACCAAAGTAAATAATCCAGAGATGACGAAGCACAAACAGGATGATCTGTCTCGACAAGTACATCGAAAACGGACGGCTTCTCAAGGCGGCGATGACACACGGATGGTCCAGGAGCAGTTGTGGTGGTCCAGGAAACAGAGTGTGAAGGAGGTTGAAACACCATTTCATACATTCTCCACACCAGGTGAAAATATTTTAAAAATCCGACCTTATGCTAATCATGCTTGACCCACTTATTTTAAAATGTTAGTCAAAATAATCAAAACATTTGAAAAACCTGTTGCCTAAACAACCAGATCAAGAATCTTGGGTTAAACAACAATTACATGTTTTGAACGGTGAATCATTTCTTAAACGGAAATACCTCGAAGTCTGAACTAACTTTTTCAATCGCATTTATATCGTAAAAGATATGAAGTTATCAGCCAATGTAAGGTTGCTTTAAAACACATCGGTTGTTGATTTTACGATTCGAACGATATATTTAACCATACCTCCTCGGAAAATATCCGTTCTAGAGAACATTTCCTCAAGTCCACTGGGGCGTTATGCTCTTTATTCATATTCAAAAAATTTTGTCAACTTGTTCAATGATCTATACGGCAGGAGACAGATAAAAAAACTGATCGTTTATTACATTAATTTTGTCCTCGTTAAATCGTCTGGTAATACCTGCTTTTATTTAATGTCGAGGAAATGGGTTGGTCCTTCATTTGTCTCACATAAAAATAATAAGAAGAAAAGCTATCAGTCGGGTAACCTTAAGTTTAAAACTCAAAGAAAATAACATTAAAACAACTCCATTTGGTGTTGGAGGAATGTATTTTTATTTCTAAAACCATACCGGTAGGTCGTTCATTTTTACGCTGAATCTATGAAGCCATGTCATCAGCTAAGAAACCCCCTTATTTCATTAGGAATATCAAGAAAATAAGAGAGAGAACGCTTCCCTGTTTAAAATACATAAAACGTGTATATTTAGCGGCTAGACTGGCTACAAGATGTTATGCTTGAACTTTAAACTGACGCATCCGACAGTTCTAACCTTTAGCGGTTTTTGAATGGCCATTATGCTAAAATAGTGTCTTTAAGGGCATAACTTATTTTATTAAGTGCTCGTGTGGTTCGAGAATCGCGCCTTCGTTGAAACATGAAGTCCTCACAAACGTAAAACTTAATGCATTGAATTCGAAAATTTTAATCCTCTTTCAATGTAATAGAACTATTTAGATCAAAGTGCAAGCATATTCCGGGAAAATGGAATACTATCTGCAACGCTAATTCTGTTAGTCCTTTTCATTGAGCAATAGTGTTTGAATCACTTCCGGTACTTTTGAACCATGCCAGATCTCTTACGAGTGCGTAGAGAATTTCATACCGACATCAGCCTCTGTATCAGATAATTCAAAAAGGGGCTAAAACTACTATTTAGACAACTTTACCGCATTTGCGATTAACTGGGGTCTCGAATATCATTTGTATTACTCTAAATATCAATGTTATAACGGAATTTATTGCATCCCTTAAAGCTGCATATTCACAATTCGTGGGAATACTTGAATATCTCAAATGCGGTTCATATTAATTGCATCCACCATATAATATTTCAAAATGACTGAACAGAAGCGAATTTCACAGAAATTTTGTCAAATCAGTGTCATTTAGGATCTGTTTGTGAGAAAATTTTACTGCATTCGTAGCGCTATAGCAATTTTGGCTTTGAAAAAATCAACTCGTACGTTGACTTATAAGAAAATTATATTCCATTTACTTTATTAACGGGTCTTCTACTTTTTTACATGTAACAATAAAATTTGATTTTTGAACATATACGATATTTTCGTTATTGATGAGTGACTCCCTTTAAATCAATATCCCCATTTAACTGTTAGCGGTCATATTGCTGCTTTAAGTTACGTTAACATAGTTGACTATACCAGGTAACACGGAACATTTCATGATAAAGCTATATTAGATTGTTTGCATAAAAACACAGGAAATGTTGTGGAATTTTTTTTTAGGAACAATCCTCGGCAAACTCATTTTCGTCATTGAACAGTAATAAACACGTATGTCGCTGTGTTTTCACTGCCGGTTTTTTCGTTTTAGTCTTACTACGGTTTAGTGATTTTCTAAATAAGAACAACAAAATTTATGTTTGTAATACGATTTTAAGATTTTGTTATGAGAAGCAACATATTTGGGCTCTATTTTACGTCATCGAAAACTGAGCTAAGGGGTTATTGTACTCGGTATTTATGATCACGTGGACATATGCAAAATTAAATAAATTATCTGTCACGCAAGTTTGTCATTTCAATTGAAGTCACTTGAATCTTTTGAATTTTTACATAGTTATGTCCGATGAATTATTAAAACGAACTACGTTCAGGCGATTGGAACTCTTTGAATATTTTGCCATATTATATATGATTGATATTATAATGTGACTTTCTAAATATTACTATTTCTGGCTATCCGAGCTCTTTGAAGGATGTGCAATGTTGCCTATAATGAATTGTCAGTATAATATGACGTTAAATAATTCTACTATTTATTGCCATCCGAGCTCTTTGAAGGATGTGCTATGTTTTATATAATGAATTCTATTTATAATGACTGTGACTTTCAATAATTTTACTATTTCTGGCAATCCGAGCTCTTTGAAGGATGTGTCATGTTGTATATAATGTATTGTTTTTAAAATATGACTTTCTGAATAAAACTTAATAAATAGTATTACATGTACTATATGAAACAGTTGGGCTATCTATTGCTAAATTTCTATAGACCCCCTCTCCCATCAGCCCAACAATTCATTTGACGACCACCATTTTCAATTAAATTCAAAATATAGAAAAAATAATAATGATTTAAATATTAGGAAAAAGGGCTGCCGAGCTTAATGTGGAGGCAGGCAGTCCGTGTTTATTAAACAAGGGGTCGTCACTTTTCAAAATTATAATGTGATGTTATCAGTTGCCATATGCTGTAATGTGAAAGCCGGCAACATCTTTTGGCATTTAAATACAGATAGGTCCCGTTGAATGCTATTTTCTGGACATCCGAGCTATTTGAAGGATGTACCATTCTGCTATTATGACTGTTGACAGCATAAATGGCATAATAAACTTCTGTAAGCGGATTTGTTTCCGTTTATACGTTTGAAAAAATGTGGAGGCAGGCAGTCCGTGTTCATTAAACAAGGGGTCGTCAGTTTTCAAAATTATAATGTGATGTTATCAGTTGCCATATGCTGTAATGTGAAAGCCGGCAACATCTTTTGGCATTTAAATACAGATAGGTTCCGTTGAATGCTATTTTCTGGACATCCGAGTTATTTGAAGGATGTACCATTATGCTCTTTTGACTGTTGACAGGAAAAATAGCATAATAAACTTCTGTTTAGCGGATTTGTTTCCGTTTATACGTTTGAAAAAATGTAGAGACAGGCAGTCCGTGTTCATTAAACAAGAGGTCGTTAGTTTCAAAATTATTATGTGATGTTACCAGTTGCCATATGCTGTAATGTGAAAGCCGGAAACACCTTTTTGCATTTAAATACAGATTGGTTACGTTGAATGCTATTTTCTGGACATCCGAGCTATTTGAAGGATGTACTATTTTGATATTATAGCTGTTGACAGGATAAATAGTGCTATAAACTTATATTTAGCGGATTTGTTTCCGTTTATATGTTTGAAAAATTTTCTTTACCTTCATTTCCACTCTTGACTTACAATTAAGTTATTAAATATACCAACAATCAAATTATGTCTACTAAGTCCAATCTAGAGATGGCCATAAGTGGTCTATATAAGCGGATGGTCTTTGTTCCAAATACAATTATTCCTTTATTTATTGACGGAAAAATTTGTATTTTATATATAAAGTATTTTTTCACAGGCGGTCGTTATTCAAGGGTAGTTTGACTGTAATATTAAACCAGTGACATAATGCATGATGATGTAAATGTTTATTGACTTTCAACCGGTCGTCTGAAGATTTAATTATTTTTTGTCGGGTAAGCGACATTGGGTTAGGAATAAAACACTAAATCTTACATTGATGGTCAAAAAAATTTTACAGAGTCGTTAGGGATGAAGTCTTATATAAGTTTTATTTGGTCGCAGCCTCTACCTAGAAGGTCTTGGCGGTATATTACGAACAATTTTATTGCAAACCAAATGTAAACAATATTAAACAGTTTCCTGCGAACTAACTGCAAAAAACGGGGGTGGTTGTCTTAAAATTCTCGATATCAATCGAGATACCCTTTACTTTTCATCAGTTCTTCCCTGAATACGAGATTATGGTTAAAAACCACCCGGTATATTGGGAGCTGTTTATAAATTCCTTGTACATTGCCAAACACGTTTTTACTACAACAGACATTGTTTTTGTCACTGAATTTTATCCTAATGTATAAATATTAGTTGGCTATTTTACTGTCATTAGCTAAATAAACTTCTGCCGCAACCTGTTTATTAACCGGCAGCTTGGAACTTCTCAACAATTATTATATAATAAGTACCAGGACGTAATGTTTGCATAAAATTGTCATGGGTTTTGGGTCGTTTTATGATATTCCGCTTTTTGGCGGAAGGTTCGTTCGCTTACTCTCTCACCTTTTTGGCGATTGTTTAATATCATAAAACTCTTGCGCTCGTGGACGAAGCAAGAAATAACGTCAATTCATATTCAATAATTCTAATGGAAGTTTTACTCAGTTTGCATTGTTAAGCTATATATTAAATATAATCTAAACCCAGCCATGACAATTTTGTGCCAATCCTTAATAAAATAAAATTATATAAATCATTTGTTTTAGTCATTGTTTGCTGGTTAATAGTATGTTTAATCGATTAAAGATTAAACACTTTAACCAGCAGAAATGACTCCTGTTACGTCACACGTCACCACGTGACTTTGCCTATATAAACTCTTGTCTCCGCAGATTCCAGTCTTTTCGATTCTTAATCAACGGAACGAGGTAGAGGCATTGCTACTTTACATAAAAAACTTTGTTGAATAACTTCCCACCCAACCCTGCCCCCTTTTCTTGGTTTTGTTTTATATTTCCAGGGTATAACACATCGTCGTGGCTGGAATTAGCTTGCATCTGGCGATAACTTGCAACCAGATTCCTGTAAACCATGTGATGAAAAATTGCAAAAAGACTGTCTTTATACATCTATAACTGGCATCGGTACAGATGATGTTCGAACATTTGGGATCAAAGACTTTTTAAAGGGAGGTAACTCGTTGGCGAACTCACAACAGCGGTGTTAACATAATTTTTTTTTTAAAGGGAGGTAACTCTTTGGCGAACTCCCAACATAGGTGATTACAAACTTTACAAAGGGAGGTAACTCGTTGGCAAACTCCCGGCAAAACAAAAAAATCTTTTATGAAGGGAGGTAACTCGTTAGCACACTCCCTAGTTAACCTGAACTTTATTATTTTAGTATGCTAGCGATTGTTTAATATCATAAAACTCTTGCGCTCGCGGACGAAGCAAGAAATAACGTCAATTCATATTCAATAATTCTAATGGAAGTTTTACTCAGTTTGCATTGTTAAGCTATATATTAAATATTATCTAAACCCAGCCATGACAATTTTGTGCCAATCCTTAATAAAATAAAATTATATAAATCATTTGTTTTAGTCATTGTTTGCTGGTTAAAATAATTTTTTAACTTCGGTTTCTGGGATTGAAACATAAAAAAACAATACTTATATATTAACGAAAACACAACAATATCTATCGCTCATCATTTAATATATGTAAGTGTTTCTAAATTAATTAAGCTGAATATTTTGACCTGGAACCCGATAATAGAAATGAAAATTCTTCAGAAATCTTTACATAGAATCTATATGTTATATTAAAAATTATATGTTTAATATATACATGTGTATATAGTGTCTTGTGCTTGCCATACAATCACATTTGATGCCGACTGAGTGAACGTGATTTTGTCATTCCAGTATTTGTTTTGTAATAAATCATCGCTGCAGTTTTTGAATGTGTCTATTTTTTGTCATCTACTAAATTGTTGGACATTTATATAAATCATTCTGAAGATGAAACAAGAACAAACTGGTTACTTGATAATCAATGTTTTATTCAAAATACATTTGCAGCTAAGTGTGCCTATATATCTCTATACACTGTTGTCAGCTTTAAAACAACGATGATTTTGTTCTATTCATTCGTAATATTTTTTACTCATTTAATTATCAAGAGAAATATATAAATTGGTTTTAAAAAGATTCAACGTTTTTAATAATACAACGTTTTAAGAAAAATGAGACTGTGTCTTAGATGGGAAAAAGTAATAAGTTGTCTTGTAACTTTTTAATATTAAATATCAAGTTTGTTTGGTAAGTAGCTGCTAAAATGTTCAAGAAAATATATCTATTTTTGTTTATAATGTTTTCAGTTAACAACCATTACAATTTTTTTAAATGATAATACTAATTCTAACATCAACAATATATATGGAGATCGCACCTTCATGTGAAACCTTTATTTTTATTTTACAAAGTAACACATCGTATTTGGTGACAAGTTTATTGCTTGTTTAAAGTTTGTTCTAATGTCTCCGATATAAAAACGTACTTATTTTGATCGTTTATATCTTAATGTTTACATTTTCGGATAAATGCGAAAGAACAAGTAGTTATTCAAGTAACATGATATATGACATAAACGTGACAGACATAATTTAATGCAATTTCTTTTCTCAATTACCCGAACTTGCAACAAAAAAAAGATATTATTTTCTGGACGATTTGAAAATTTGAAAAACAATATCAATCTCTATATCAAGTGTTCAGCATTGTAGCATAATCTACCCTTGTGAAACCAACTTAATTGCAGGAAGTCATAAATTAAATTAGCACTCCTACCAGACTATAGGGATGAAAGTGAGATCTTTTATAGCTACTTAGCACGGCGAAACTTTTACGTTATATATCCTTTTTAGAAGTACTTGAGACAATAAGACAAACTGCATGACACTAAAGCAATACATAATATATTGGTCTATACATTTAAAATACAAAGTTGTTAAACTTATGGAGTAAAAACAGTAAAATCTGAGCTTAGTTGTATCCTTAACAAATTCAAAACATTTCTGTCTGTGATTTTCCGTATCAAAGATATACTTCGTAGGTACGTCAAACTAAAAGTCACTGTTTTGCAATTTGTATAGCCGAAAATTGTATTTAATTTTAAACTTCAAACACTGTTTAAAAATTCCGGTTTACTAACCTTAATTTATAAAAATTGTCTGAGCAGATGGAACAAAATCATTGCCATGTGATATTTGTCAAGAAATAATAAAAGATTAATTCAGAATGGGAAGGTTTCCAAATAAATACGCCTACCCGGTGGCCAGACGGTCCACTCGGTTTTTTGTATTCACTGCTTTAGCAGTGAATACATAGTTACCGTTTTCTGGAGCCTGCTCGCTTCCCACGAAAACGGACAACACTTCCGGTTATGGTACACCGAAACACAAAGTAGTACTACTTTCCACCATTCGTGGGATACCGATACACAAAGGTATACTAATTTTGTATTTCCAAGCGCTGTGTACTGAGGACATGTTTTCATCTGTCGAGTATAAAATTTGTCTATGCGAAAAATAGCGAGATATAGATAATTTGCCCAAGAATACTGATCACGTGACACAACAGCGCAATTTTCGAAACGGAAAGGAGGGTATAGCTAGATACCGGAAAGGAGTCCTTTCCGCGGAAAGGACATTTTGTCATTCGGAAAGGACTTTTTTTATCTCAACTTAGCGACATTTCAGGGACATCACGATATATTGTGATATCTTATGTTTTATGATCTAATCATCTTTGTTTTGAATGAGGGATGAAAATAAGCTGAATATTTTTCCAGGTATTTTCATCGGAACTTTTGGAATCCTTTCCGATTCCTTTCTAAACTCAACTCAATGTGAATCTTTTACAATTTACACAAGACGGAAAACAATTATAGTATACTGTACAAGACTTGTATTAACTTGAATTGTATATATTTATTGAATTTATATGATGGTTCTGCTGAAAATAAAATATTAGTGTATATTATGTAAAAGATGCCTACCAGAATTGTCTCCATTTACCTAAGAGAAAGAAAAAGAGTTGTATGCTGAGAAAAAGATTTTGTTTGAACTTCACACAGGAAGAAGATTAATAGTAAATGTTTTGTGCACTGCTTCTAACTCGGTCATGACAACTAAACTGTATTTGTGTCACAACTTTTATAAAATCATGTAAGACAGGTAACTAGATTTGGTGGCACTATTTTTCTAAATATGACCCTGGCTGCTATCACAGTTTACAATTAAGTGCATATTTTCCGGGAGATGGTTGATTACGCCGAGTGTTCCAGCTGCCAATCCAGTATGAAAATATCCTATACTCACCATCTTCCACTGCTTGCTTGCATTTGGAGGCAGTGAATACCCCAGTGCTTTCAGCACTTTGATTAACCTATGTTTCTAGATGCCTTAACAAAAGTTATTGAATGTATTAACTGAAAGATTGATAGTTTACAAAGTGAAAATAGAAAATTGCGTGACTTGAAACTGTGTTTTTAGTCAAACTATACCGTTCTTTGACATATTTAAGCTTAATTATTATCGAGTTTTTGCATATACTTCTTCACGATGGCTTTTGCACTTAACATGTGTACTTTATAGCCAATTTTTGTATGTTCAACCACCTTTAATGTTTGCGGTTGAAGTGGTAAGCATTTTTTTGTTCTGGCCACCAGGTAGGCGTATTTATACTACGATAACAGTGATATAATCCTACTTACCTGGTCAAAATATCTTCGGAAATGCACAAAAAGGAACGCATCTAGTTTAGCGGACCCTAACACTAAAGAGCATTGCTTGTGAGAGAATTCATTGGTATTCTTATTGTGTGTCAAACAAATATAAATTATATCGAGTTTAAACGGGGGCTACCGCCCCCACACCCCCGCTTTACTCGCTCAAACGCCACTAGGCTTTTGTTTTGAATATCCAGGGTCCGCTAAACTAGATTCTACCCCACAAAAATAACGAAATATTCCGCCATTTTGTTCCGCACAGAACATGTCCCTCACTTACTTTTCCGCAATAACCAAATACGTTGGACCCTCTGAATAGACGCATTTATAAAAAAACAACACGTACGAGGGGTGTTAGGTAAATTCCCGGACTGGATGTATTAAAACGACAATTCGAATTACATTTCAACAATTTAATGTTCTCCTGAAAGATCATTACATACTCTTTAAAATGATATAGAACAACGTACATTTATCTGCTACAATACAGAAAACATAAACAAAAACAAACATAGGTACAGCCGCAGCGGGACAATCGCGGCGAAACGTTGACGTCAATTTCAACGCCGTCAATCACAACAAGCACCGTCTTTGTGATATGATGCCTCGTTCTTTCTCAAAAACCTCTCCTTTATGTTCAATGCACTTCTGCCACCGTTCGCACCACTTGGTAAAAATGTCTCTGAAATCAGCTAAAGTAAGACTGGCAAGAAATGCGTTTACCGCGGTGGTCAAGTCGCCCTCGTTGTCAAAGTGCGTTCCACAAAGGTAACCCTTCAGTCGTGGAAACAAAGCAAAATCACAAGGTGCCAAATCTGGAGAATATGGACACTTATGTCCGACAGACAGATGACTCGCCGTACACGCGTTTTATTTTTTTATACGAATCTGTTGGTGTTTCACCCGACAAGGCATGAAACTTGATTACAGAACGAATTTCTTCTTTCGACGCCATAACGCAAGTGCGTTGGTAAACAATGTCGTCATTTTAATTTGACGTCACGCACGCAATACGCTATGATTTCGCTCAAAATTTACGTAACGGACAGAGTAACGTCAGTTTAATTACATATCAAAAATTGGAAGAAATTATACAAATATTTACTGTTTTCGGACGGTTTTAATGCACATACGTATGTAATGCCCCGGGTAGGCTTCCCTTATGTTGCTATAGCAACAATTGCACAAGGAAAATTCAAATTTACCACTTATTTGTTTCATATTTAAATTATAAACATTTTATTTAGTATGTCTGCAAATTTTCGTTACTATCAATGAAGCCGTTGAGATTATATGAGAACAGTCCGGGAATTTACCTAACACCCCTCGTATCAACATTAATACTTTGTATAATTTCTTCTCAGGTTCATGGAAAATAAAGATTTTGGCAAACTTGTGTTGCAATTCTACTGTCTTGTTTATATTTTTCGTTTAATATTATAATAAATCATGTCATCAAAATGTTTAAATAGCAAAGTTTACTTTATTTAAAAGATTATCTTACATCAGTACTAAATTACAGTCAATGACGAAGTGACTCTCGTCCTGAATTGTAGCACTATTGCAAAATCTATAAAGGCGATTATTTCATCAAGACAACTTGTACTTGTTGTTGATATGAGAACCTGTTGGGGCAAGTGTGAGGTTGGTGCACCCTAGAACCTGGTTTTACATCCCCTCCTAGTGGAAAATTGTTTTGCTACACACCTTTCCAAGGCGGTAATCTCTCGGGTTCTCACTTTGGTTGATTGTTTGTGGCATCCATTTTGAAACTGATCATTGTAATACCATGCTCTCTTTTCCTCTCGACTTTTTGGAGGTGTGGCGAGGCTGTGTCTGCTGGATGTGGCCATTTCTGATATGCATATTTCACTTTTGCTTTTGTGAAGTAGGGGTTGAGTAGGAATATCTACAGAAATTAAGGCGTTGATCTCTATTAATACTTTTGTTACAATGCTTTCAATAAAAACATATACAAGATCAAAGTGTTCCATCACATTTCTCTTTGAGGAAGTATTCAAAGAAGTCTTATCAGCAGTATGATTACTAAAGCTTTCCTTTGACACAAAATCTTATATTGCATAATTATTGCGTGTAATTGATAAATGAATATGCCTTACTTGAGTGTGGTCATGTATATTTCTTAATCTACACCAAAACGCCTAAACTGTATTTTCTGTTTGGTTTTATTTCATTTTCAGATTCCTAGCCAAGATTTCTGCAGATTCAATGTTAGGGACATATATGCCATCACTTTTGCTTTTTTATGTACAGACTCAACTATCCAGTGTCTTTTCCCTCATTCGAACAAACGTTTTTATCAGTTTCTTACAGACAGTAAGTATAAAAAGCAAAATTATCAAAACAATATGTTTGAGTATCTTCAAGATGTCCGTAATACGTTCATCCTTTCCGAATTAATTTGTCATCAAAGGTAACAAAGGGTACAAACATAAATAAAATTTTATGCAACCCTTTCTTTGTCTCCGTTACCCTGCGAAAACTTAAGAAAAAAAACGATTTTATATATTTAGTTAAACACAATACCAAACCATCTATTTTTTTTTCAATAATTTTTAATTAAACAAGCAACGTGTTTTGAATATACGATATTAATATTGTTTAATAACGATCATGTGTTTAACATCTCACTAAACGAAAATTTCGGTTTAAACTGGTTTTGAACAGGTAACTTGTGATGTAATGTTGCTCTCTTTACAATTTTAAAAAGACGTTGTACCTACTTTTAAAAAACACTACGTCAAAATCGAGCACTTTACGAGCAGCGATTTATGACTTTATTTAATAGCTAGTTTAATATACCTGACTAAAGTACACTTGAAAGTTGAAGAATCATCCTTGTACAAAAATGTTTCAGTTTATTCTGTTGGTTAAAAAAAGAGTTTGGACAAATGGATTCGTAATGCATTTCACTTATATTTAAACTTGTATGAGTTATCTTTATGTAGAGCTGAATATGACACACTTGTAAACGACTGGTTTTAAACCTATTAAATGTATCTCTTATTTATTAAAACATTTATTTAAAAACACATTTTTATAAAGTTTCAAAGCCTCCAATGATTTCTTCGTGTTCTGTCTTCCACCAACAAAATATTTTTTAAAAGCCATGGCGACTTTAATTCATTCAACTTCGGCTCTTATGGTACAGTGTCATTAATAGGTCTGCAAAGCTTTCAATATTAAAACACATTTTGAATGCAACTAGAATTCATAAAATTACTCTATTTTTAACCATAATAATAAAGTACAATAAGTAGCGTACTCAAAGCAACTTAATCTAAGAGACACAACTCATGAAGGGAAAAAACATCTTCTCGAGTTATCTCCCTTGTCAAATAGCACAGACACTGGTGTAAAAATTGCAGCTAAATTTTAGCTTATACCAAGACAGGAAATAATGATGTAAAGTTGTGAACTATTATCAATAAGCAAAGACACTCATGTTTCTAATGTCTATCGAGATAAGAGAAATATTGAGCAGGGAAAAATTTCTGGTCAAACACTAGAAAAGTGCAGGTAGATCCAGGATTTTGAAATAAAATAATCTGGCGATGCTAGGTTCTTGTTAAAATGAACAATCAGAAGAATTTTAGCTAACATAGGCAGAGTGAAAAAAAAACAACAGGACTTCCATCCGTAGCATTTGAACTGAACATTGACAAACTATAACACTTGATCCATTTGATAAAAAATCCTTATCAAAATGGCCCTTTATCGAAAAAAAATTTTTAATATTGTGTTTTATCGTACCATCGCAAGCAAAATCCAGTGCATATATATTTGCATTCTGTTTTATTTTTCTGAGGCGGTTTCAGTGCGACAAGCAATTTTCCCAATTGTAAGATGATGTGGCCGGTTAACCTATTGCTCATGGTCGCAATGTCATTGGCATACTACGTCAGAGATATCCTAGACAAAAATGGTAGTTTTTCTTAGAAGTTACTGGTTCCCAGTATCTAGCAACCCTTCATGGCCAGCTCCACATGATGAGGGTGGTTTTGTGCCACCATGTGTTTAATCATTTAAACCCCATTTAAAGATGACTCTTAATTGAATCAGATGCACCAAGTCCAATATCTGATGCAGTGCCTTGGGACTTGTGCTTAAGAGTGCTTAACAGCTGTTGATGATAATACATGTACTTTAATAAAAATTAGTAACTAATGGCATAATTGCGTTATTTTATCTATTACATATTGTTTTCAGAGTTATTTTAAACCATAAGACAGAAAACATGTGATATTTATTAAGTCTGTCAAAACTATTACACACCTGTCATAGGTAACAATCAAACAAACGTGGAGAGATGTCCCAGATTTATATTTAGGACTGATTGAATTTAGTGAAATTGGTTAAAATGTGTATATCAATAATTTCTACATTTGTGGATGTTAAAGCGTGCGGAGAATAAAATAATTTTATCACATTTTTGGTTAAAAAGTAATTATCCATATCAGGGAACGCCACACCCACAAAAACTGCCCCTACACGAAGCGAAAAAGAAGAGAGAACAAGAGCCATGTTACACATGGTTAAATCCCCCCGCCGGAAAAAAAGTTACCTGAAGGTTGTACTTTCGTATAATTTACCTGTAGAGGAAATCCTTACTAGTTTTGGAGTTAAAATTTTTAAACAAAATTTTTCAAGTAAATCTGATAAAGGGGAATAACTCTAAAAATAAGCAAGGTAGAGTTATTGGACTTGAACACTGCACTACCAACTGTGCTCTGTCAGTATATGAAATTTGAATAAAATCCCTCAAGTAGTTTTGGAGTTATGCTCTGGAAAAAATGTATCAAGAAAATGTGATATAGGGGAATAACTCTTAAAAAGGCAAGGTGGAGTTATTGCACACTCATGCTGCACAACAAACCAATGTGCTCTTAGTGTATGAAATTTGAATAAAATCCCTCAATTACTTTTGTACTTTTGCTCCAGACAAAATGTATCAAGTAATTCTAAAAAGGGGGAATAACTCTAAAAATAGGCAAGGTAGAGTTATTGTTCTTGCACACTGCACTACCTACTAATGTGCTCTGCCAGTGTATGAAGTTTCAATAAAATCCCTCAAGTAGTTTTGGAGTTATGCTCCGGACACAATTTATCAAGTAAATCTGATAAAGAGGTATAACTCTAAAAAAGGCAAGGTAGAGTTATTGGACTTGCACACTGCACTACCTACCAATGTGCTCTGTCAGTGTATGAAGTTTGAAAAATATCCCTCAAGTAGTTTTGGAGTTATGCTCTGGAAAAAATGTATCAAGAAAATGTGATAAAGGGGAATAACTTTTAAAAAGGCAAGGTAGAGTTATTGCACACTCACACTGCACTACATACCAATGTGCTCCGTCGGTGTATGAAATTTGAATAAAATCCGTCAAGAAGTTTTGGAGTTATGCTCCGGACAAAATTTATCAAGTAAATATGATAAAGAGGAATAACTCAAAAAATAGGCAAGGTAGAGTTATTGTTCTTGCACACTGCACTACCTATCAATGTGCTCTGTCAGTGAATGAAGTTTGAGTAAAATCCCTCTAGTAGTTTTGGACTTATGCTCCGAACAAAATTTATCAAGTTAATATGATAAAGATAAATAAATCTATAAAAAGGCAAGGTAGAGTCATTGTTCGTGCACACTGCACTACCTACCAATGTGCTCTGTCAGTGTATGAAGTTTGAATAAAATCACTCAAGTAGTTTTGGAGTTCTGCTCTGGACAAAATTTATCAAGTAAATATGATAAAGAAGAATAACTCTAAAAATGGGCAAGGTAGAGTTATTGTTCTTTGAATAAATTCCCTCCAGTAGTTTTGTACTTATGCTCCAGACAAAATATATCAAGTAATTCTGATAAATGGGAATAACTCTAAAAATAGGCAGTGTAGAGTTATTGTTCTTGCACTCTGTACTACCTACCAACGAGCTCTGTCAGTGTATGAAGTTTGAATAAAATCCCTCCAGTAGTTTTGGACTTATGCTCCGGACAAAATTGTTTCGGACGCACGCACGGACACACGGATACATGGACGCACGGACGCACGGACAAAGGACATTTCTAATATCCCCCTCGCCTTTGGCGGGGGGATAAAAAAGAAAGCATTTGTTTATAAGTCAAATTCAAATAAGACACAACAAATAATTAACAATAATGAGAACCCTAGAAAAGGTCAGTGGCAAAATAAATTGTCACTTGGAGTTTAAAGCACGTTTTAGGGTGCAGCAACCTCACACTTGCCCCAACAGGTTTTTAGATCGAAACACAAGTGCAAGTTGTCTTGGTGGAATAACTGCAACCCACACATTAGCTTTACAATGTTGCATGCAAAAGTACAAAAACATAAATAGAAGCTAATAGCATTGCAAAGCCAATGGGGCGGATACTAAATGATCTAACTGAGACCAGTGCTCCTGGAGTCAAATCAGCAAAATCAGGATGACAGGAATAAAAGAAACAAATCGAGCTTCTAGGTTCTTATACAAGATTTCCCCAATAAACCTTTACAAACTCTTAAACCCCTGCCACCGTCGTAAGCATAATGATCAACTGTAGATTGTTTAATCACCAGGCCTGCAGAGCGCTGCAGAATATTATGTTGGTAATATTTCCCTTTCTTTTTAGATTTACAGATGGTTTTTACGAATAACCGAGGGAAATTAACATGGCCGTTTATATTCTTAAGTTTATAAATTTAATCTCCATAAAAACTGGCTGTGAAATACCTTGTTGCAATAATGATTTTAAACTGCAACTGTATTTTATTAATTAAATCTGGGAATCGGCGATAAAACTTGCAAAAAGTTTTCCTTAATTTGTGATACCGATAACCTGGTTTTATTTTTTTCTGTAATGTAAAGATTACGTTCTTTGCAATCTTGAACATATCTTGCATAATAAAATACAAAACAAAATTCAGATAATGGCTTTTAACATATTCTTCCACAACGGAGTCAAAGCTTTATTAAGCATATTCTCGTTGGAATTGCAATAATAAATTGCTTCCTGAGATATATCGCAGGATTTATCATTTGACGTCGTAGATTAACGATTTCATGATATTTCGTGGTCTGAGAGTTATTTTGAGCTAACTTCATTTTTACCAATTTGAGAAAAAGGCCAACAAAAATTTAAAGTCAGTTATTTCGATTGTGATTGTACGATTAAAAATAGGTTACACACTGTCATAGATTCATACTGGCCATAGATCATGTATATTAAAGCACAAAACGAACGATATTTTAGTTATGATGATCATTTTTAAATTTGGAGATAGCTCAAACTAGTTAAATGGTGTTTAGTATAATAGTGAGTAATAGTTATCTCAGTATGAAATCAAGAAGATATGAAATATCACAGTCTCAATCTTAAAGGTAAGGCTCATAACTCAATATGAAACTAAAAGATGAATTTAATTCATTTTATATTCGGTTTTAGCATTGAACAGATCTAACTTCGGGGCACCACCTAACACTCACATACTCTTGAAAAACAGGGCGATAGAGCAACATGCGATCAAAAAACTTTTTATCGGCGACTCCATTTTCTAAATCAAGGATTCGAGGACATTGAAGGATGAAGAAATCTCAAGATGTTCAAAATGCTTACTGAAAAGTCACTTTCAGATCCAGGCGACGATATCCTTCAGCATCTCAACTCCACCCCGAAATAAATCCTGCCATTTATCACCGGGAGCGATTAGTATTTTCATAATTAAAATAAGGATTCTTTGATCTTAAGTTTTATTAAAAATTAATTATACCACTTTAAGTTTCTTTACTCTATCTCAGCGACAATTCAATAAAGAAAGCGGAAATCACAAAAATTTTATAAACAGTATGTAGAAATAATGGCTTATTCATCTTTAGAACACCTGGGAGAGTTTAAGCATTGTGACTGTTGCCCACTAACCTGAAAAATATTAAATGACATAATTTGACAAAAAGTTACACTCGTTTCTGGAAAAAGCTGCTTCGCACAAAGGTGTTTCCAAAAAGTGGAAAGAAAAAACCAGTTTTGTTGTTAAACATTGATTAATATATTCGAGTCATAACTATTGCGTTCGAAAAAGTAACATTTTTAATCAAGTACTTATAACATTATGGTAAAACAAGCGAAAATACAAATAGGATTATACCAATGAAGTGAAACTAGTATAAATCTACATTTAATATCAAGACACAAAGCTTAACTGCTAGGCCGCTGGTCCGTTTGATTTATAAGTGAAAACAGAACAACAACCCTGTTTAGCTGTGAGACGTGTAAAAACTTTGTCGACTGCTTTAAGTTTTACATCTTCCGGTTATTATCGCAAAAGCTAAAATGGACATTAGGACTTTAACCTATATTGTAGTTAAGATAAAAAAATAACTCAATATGAGATTACCTGTTGCATAATATACTAAAACTACCGAGATGCCTCAAACAATAATAGTCCCGAGAGATGCAACTTCATCTCATGTTGAATAGTTTTCTGGCATATCAAAATAAAAATAATATCACAGTTCACTAGTAAAGTAAAATAACAACAAGATAATTGTGCCCTTATAAAGTACGGGATAATGAATGGGATGTTTGTTTCCTTTTTATGTTGAAATTGACTTCACCTTGCAGTCTGTGACACCAATCTGCTGTGTTTTATCCTACGACATATACTTACCCTGTCAACTGGTTGAATTTATAGATGGACTTTTTTTTGGTTAAACAAGCAAATTTATAACGCTACAAACACCCAATAAATCAAAATGTATAAATCACTTTTACCTCTTTTTCCAGTATTTTCGCTTTACATGGCTATGCCGTATTGTCAATATCAGAACAAAAACAGACAATGTTGCAATAGCTCCTAGGCTACCAAAGTACCAAACCAGCTTTACTTTTTTTGGACCACGTGGTCTACAACCTAAAATATTTTGAGAATTCCATTTATTAACTTCTTAAACTTATTTGAAATAGGAAGTAACACTGGAAAGCAAGGATGTAGTACAAAAAATTAAATTCTTATTCAAAACCGGTTGTCAATAATAATGTTTCCCACAACTGCACAATTTATTAATCTCGTCGCTGCGTGATTTGAACTTTTTCTGCCGTTACCATTACCTTGCGTCCATGCAAAAGTGTTCGTTCTAGAGTCACATATAAGGCAGTTATCTTCAAAATTTACATCACTTTGCTCCACATATTCTCCTTCTATGAAACAATAGTTTTTTTTCAATTAAACAATATATACAGTTGAATGCTTTCCACAGCCAAATTTACATAATTGTAAAAGTGTTAATAAAATAAATCGTAAATCTTATTCTCGAGTTGGGGAGTCATTTGAGTTTCTACATGTTAAGCCAGTGATGGAAATTGTTTTTATCTACGCTCGCCTCGTTATAAAGATAAAACAGGAATACTTCCTTAAATGTGATGCTTGATTAGTGCATGATTAAATTAATGTTAATTTCTTTTTAATAAAAAAAACGTTCAAAGTTTAACCCCGTTTTATTCCCAATAATTACACTTTTAGCGGAAAATGTCACAAAATAAAATCATCTACTAATGAAAGATTTATAAAATTAATTTACTTTCAGAGTAATGTGGTAGTCGTTGTAGCTGTCCAGCAAGGCTTCTTGACACTCTGAGTCAAAGACGTAAATTGATCCTGGATCTCCGAAGTTTCTTCCGTCATTGCTTAACGCTATATTATACTTTTTGAAGAATATTGTATTTTTATTCACAGACCGCCTTGTTCTTTCATCAGTCACACAGCATAAGCCCGTAAATATGTCTTCTTAATCGCCATTGTTAATGGAAGATGTAATATTTTCTATCGTTCCGTCAATGAAGCTCTAATGAAAACATTAAAATGTTCTTAAGACACGCAATTCTTCAACATAATTTGTAAATGATTAATTGTTAAATATATTTAGTAATGATTAAAACAGTGCTAATAAGAAATACTTTTATTAAAAAGTGCATTATCGATCTACAATTAACAATGCATGCACAAACATGCATGCTTTACAATTGTATGGTAGATTTGGGATGTATGTATACGATCCATTTGTGTCCGCAACTGGTGTTTGCTGAATCGAAAATTATTAATATAGCTTTATCACCAAACGTTTCTACGCTTCTAAATAATGAAAGCGAAACCAGCACTGTGGATAGTACAGTCTTAACCGCACCTTACTGAGGTCTGGTTCTTGACTGCAGATCTCCCTCCATCGTCAGCTTGGTGCCCGCCAGATGTTTCGGCCCTTATCCAAGTACATCTGTAATGGCGGGTGGGCCCACCGTCTTACGGTGTGGAGGTTGATCGCATCCAGCTTTTCTCCTCGCGTCGTAGCCACAGCCAGCTAGACGCCCGCTCTGCAGCCTGGCTCAGCTTCTGGATTGCCCGGCGCCTGTCTCTGCCAGTGGTGCCAACAGCTGTCATCAATCTGCATACAGATTGCGCACAGAACCCTCTAGCGCCTACTTCGATAGGGAAAAGCCATGTCCGCCAACCTCGGTGTCGGCACTGCTCAAGTAGTTCAGAGTACTTGGCCTTCTTCCTCTCGTAGGCCTCTTCACATCTCGTCTCCCAAGGTACTGTCAACTCGATGACAACGAGCTTCTTCCCTGTCTCGGACCACAGTACAATGTCTGGTCTCAAGTTGGTCTGGACGATATCTGGGAACACGAGCTTCTTTCCTAGGTCGACTGCCATATTCCATCCTGTGGCGCCGTCAAGGATTGATTTCTTCTGTGAAGCTTCTGTCTTCGCAGTTTCACCCGATCTCACAAAGTTGATGTGGCCTGTCTGTGAGTTACTTCTGCGTGGCTTCTTCTTCTCCCCTTCCAGCCAATCGGAAACCTCTCTGAGGACGTTGTCGTGCCGCCAGCGATATCTGCCCTGCGTCAGTGCTGTGGAACACGAAGATAGAACGTGTTCCAGAGTGCCTGGTTTCTTGCACAGACTGCATGTTGGGTCTGTGATAAGTCCCCATCGGCAGAGGTTAGCTGGAGATGGCAAGCGGTCATGAACTGACCTGAGGAGGAAGGATAGACGAAGTGGTTCATACTTCCAAATGTCTTCCCAGGTCAGCTTCCTGTCCATGGTTTCCCATGTTGTCCATGCTCCTTGCGCACCCATCTGTACCGCTCTGGCCTGTCTCTTGTTCTCCTCTTCCTTCCGTACTTCTGACTGTATCAGGGCTCGCCTCTCAGTCTGGTTGGCTTGGCTCCATAGGAGTGTCTTGGTCGCGCCAATGCCTTGTCGTCCGACAGCCGTTACACCGACGATGTCCTTGTGCATGAGAGAGCTCTCCGCCTGGCTGACCGTCTCTGTCGCTGACCACTTTGTTCCAGTACGGGTTACGATCCCTGCTTCCCGGATCTGCTCATCTGGGGAGTCTCTTAAGGTAAGCACCAGTCTTGTCTTCGCAGTCTTGAATTCTTCTACCAGTGAAGAGAGTGGGAGCTGCAGTTTGTTGGTTTTTCCGTACAGTCCAACACTGGAGAAACTGGGTGGGATTCCAAGCCACTTGCGAAGATGTCTACTGGTGGTTCTCTCCAGGGCTTCTATTGTTGAGCTGGGTACCTCGTACAGCATCATTGGCCAGATCAGCCTTGGTAGTAAGGCATGCTGGTACAGCCAGGCCTTGAACTTCCCAGGTAGGTTGCTTCGGTCAATCTTCTTCAGCCCGTCTTCTACCTGGTTCTCTAGCTTCTTGACGTTGTCCTTGTCTGATAGGCTGGCATCAAACCACTTCCCAAGGCACTTGATTGGATTCTTCGTGATATATGGGATCTCCTCGTTCTGTACTCGGAGCACGAATCTGTCTGTTGTCTTGCCTTTCTTGATAATGAGGGACCTGGACTTTACGGCCTTGAACTTCATTCGGGCCCATGAGGCGACATCTGACAGGGCTGTCAACATCCATCTAGCCTGGACGTGTGTTGGTGTCGTCAACGTGAGGTCATCCATAAAGCCTCGGCTGGATGGGAGATAGATACCTGACTCTGTCTTTGGTACGCGGGTCTCTCTAATGGCAGCATTGATGAGCAGATTCATCCCCATGACGAAGAGTACCACAGAGACAGTGCATCCGGTGACTATACCTTTCTCCAACTTCTGCCACTTCGTCAACTGGTCACCAACAGAAAACCGAAGCTTGATGCCGTCAAGGTAGCTGGTGATGATTTTCTGGACATGGTTGTCTACGTGGTAGTGTTGGAGGGCTGTGTAGATCAGTTGATGGGGAATAGATCCGTATGCGTTGGCAAGATCGAGCCAAACTACTGTCAAGTCTTTCTTCCCCGTCTTCGCCTCTTGGATTAGTTGGGTGATGGCGCTGGTGTGCTCTACACAACCGGAGAAACCAGGTACTCCACCCTTCTGGACTGAAGTGTTGATGTACACGTTGGTCGTCAGGAAAGAGGTGAGTCTTCTGGCAAGAATAGCGAAGAATATCTTCCCCTCGACGTTTAATAGCGAGATGGTCCGGAACTGGTTGACTGTCTTGGAGTTCCTTTCCTTGGGCGTGAATATTCCCTCTGCTTCCTTCCAGGCTTCAGGTACTTCCCCTTTCCTCCACACCACCTTGAGCAGTCTCCATAGCCTCTTCAGTAGGAGTGGGCACATCTTGTACACTTTGTACGGAATGGCGTTAGGGCCAGGAGCAGAGCCCCATCGAGCCTTCTTGACGACGTCCTTCACCTCTCCCAGTGTGGGTTCAGTGGTTACTAGTGGCGTCTCTGGTGGTAAGGCAGGATCTATCCGGTCACAGTCCCCTAGGGCGTCTTCTCTGTTGGCATCTGAATGCGTATCATGTAGGTACTTCTCAACCTCTTCTAGTGGGGTCTCTAGTGTTCTGAACGCTCCTTGTCAAGCAGAGTCTTCGCGAACTTGTATGGGTTGGCTGTAAACGCGGCTCTCTTTCGTGTTCGCTCCCTCGCTTTTCTCCTCGTGTTCTCGGCTCGCCGCAGAGACTTCAGCTGTGTGCGCAGTGTGTCACGTAGTTGAGACAGGCCAAGGCGCTGCATTGGTGAGCTGTCTCGATACTGCTTCTTCAGCTGTCTGATTTCTCTTCTCAGGTTCTCTATGCGGTGTTGCCTCCGGTTCGGCTTTTGAGCCTCCTTGCGTTTCTTGGCTTTTTCAATCCCAAACCTCTCCTTTGCTACAGAGTAGACAAGGGTAGTAAGGGTGTGTAACTTCCGGTGTACTGGACCTTGCATGGATGATTCGAGGATGATGTCTAGGTCCTCGTCCAACTGTCTCCATGGTGCCTTTTCGGATGCCTTGGGCCACTTGATCTTAGGTGTTCTTGTGGCAGGCAGTGGGCATGGTCTGTCAGGGATGGCCTCTTGCTCCTGTGGTTGGCTGCTAGTGTCCTGTGAGTATTTCAGTAACTCTAGGAGGGGGTCGTCTTCATCCATCACTGGATCCTGGGTGGCATCGTACGCTGTCTCTTGAGCGGAGAGTTCATCAGTACTGTGGGTAGTCTCCTGACTGAAGTACTCCCGCGTCTCACTAGCCATACTGGCTATGCGCTGCTCAAGTGGCCTCACGCGCTGGCAACCAGCCTTCCCCTGGTGAATGCGTAACCCTCGTTGGTTTTTGCAGACTTTGCCACAAGGGCAAGTTACTGTCCCTGGTGCTGAGTTCGTAGTCGATTGGGCAGGCCGTGTCGATTCCATAAAATCCGTCCATGTGAGTCTTTCATCCTCCCCCCCTCTCGGAAGACTCTGGGGGTGTCTTTCATTATTGGAGTCTGTAGCTTGTCTGTGGGTGTCTTCTCACGAAGGCTGCACGTCGGGATGCTACCCCTAGTGCCCCGGTTCCAGTCTGTTCCTGGGGTCAACTGTCTCTCCAGTGTCACCAATCTATTCCTGGTTGCCATCTAGTCTTTCCTAGAAGTCACTGGTAAACCAGATGGTCAATGTGGATAGTACAGTCTTAACCGCACCTTACTGAGGTCTGGTTCTTGACTGCAGATCTCCCTCCATCGTCAGCTTGGTGCCCGCCAGATGTTTCGGCCCTTATCCAAGTACATCTGTAATGGCGGGTGGGCCCACCGTCTTACGGTGTGGAGGTTGATCGCATCCAGCTTGTCTCCTCGCGTCGTAGCCACAGCCAGCTAGACGCCCGCTCTGCAGCCTGGCTCAGCTTCTGGATTGCCCGGCGCCTGTCTCTGCCAATGGTGCCAACAGCTGTCATCAATCTGCATACAGATTGCGCACAGAACCCTCTAGCGCCTACTTCGATAGGGAAAAGCCATGTCCGCCAACCTCGGTGTCGGCACTGCTCAAGTAGTTCAGTGTACTTGGCCTTCTTCCTCTCATAGGCCTCTTCACATCTCGTCTCCCAAGGTACTGCTAATATTAAAAAGGTAGTAATTTTTTTGACCTCTAAACAAAACGAAAATGGGTAATTACTATTTACCACTTGTCCAGATATATCACACGTGTAATTCGGCAACAAAACGTTTGTTCTAATGTAGAAACAAATGCAGCCATCTCCATCCGTTAGATTACAAAGGCCACCTCCCTCCAAGTCAGTAATGACCACCGGGTTTCGTTCATCTACTCCACAGTCCGACCCATGAAAGTAACGTTCGCACATGCATTCACCTTTCATAAAATGACAATTGTTTAAATGTGTTTAAAATGCATGAGAAACTTTTAGAAATAAATGATCGTGTAAATATATGGTGTTCTTGTCAATCTACCGGCAATTAAGTTACAAAAGTGAGGGTATCTGTACGTGAAAATTCCAAAAATTAGATCACATATTACGGCCGTTTAAAATAATTCAATTATTTGATTATTTTCTCAAAGAGCCCCACTTACCAATGTATGAACATTCTCCTCGTTCTGAACAGTTTCCAGGACAAGAGTTTTTCACAAAGTATTTGATCCTTTCAGCATCAGCGTCAGTAAAATCGGGATCAAGTTGTATTGTCATCTGCGCGGCGCTGTTGAGAGCGTCGACATGCACATTGCCTAATTTCATGTCATTGCCACTCTAAAATGTAAAAGGCATACTTTAAGAAAGTCAGTTAGTTTGTCCTAAGTAATAAAAGATTCTGTGACTGGTTATAGAATGCAAATATTAAATTATATATTATATTAAAAATTCGCAGTATTGAAACATGGATACCTTTATCTATTTTAACGGAATTAACGCAAAATCAATGCAACCTGACTTTAAAGAACTGCTCAAAGCATAACAATCTTTGGTATTTAATACATTTATGGCGAACCTTACAAAAGCAAAACAAGAAATTTAACAAAAATACAATAAGTGGGACGAATTAACAAAGAGATATTAAAATGCACAAATCTCAACTTCATAAATTACAACAAAAACAATAATTCGATTCATAATATAAACATAACAGAATAAATGGGTTCAATGACAATTAATGGTCGTGATGAAGTTCAGCTATAACTAAACATGACATGGTATTATGAATACACCATGCTACTCTGCTTCTCTTAGATCATCATAATGAAGACAACACCAGAAATAAAGTAAGATATTTAATAAACGTATAATTCCCTAAAGTAAGGTTTTACCAGAACGTCAAAAACACATTGCTGTGTCACATTCCACGTATCCTCTCCAGCTAATGCATCAGATAATTTGGTAACAACTACCGATTCATTTATCGCCAATATGCAGCCCTCAAAAGCTTCAGATTCAGTTATGTGTGGTTTAGTATCTTCCCGCTAAAACAAATACATAGTCGTTTTAAGTAAAATACGCTAATTGCGTTTACATTGCGTCTTTTCTTAAACATATCTGTTCATTATTATAAGGACGGTGGTCTTTGAACGCTAGAATGAACACAGAACCTGGTTTAACCCCTCCCCTCTGCCTCCCCCAGCGACAGACTGTTTGGCCACTGACTGTTCCCTAAGATTTTCTGGTCGTTAATTGTTTCTGGTTTCATATTTGAAAGTGTTCATTAAATAAACTTATGTTCTTTTTTTCCTCTCTACATTTTGGCTGAAAAACATTATGCACAGTAGAATATGAAAATTGTCCGACAAGTTCTAATTGTTTATTGTTTGTGGTGTCTAGATGGTCTAGATGTTTATTTGTTACTATCATATATTTAATATTATTCTCTCTCTTCATCATCATCATTATTATCATCGTCATCAATATCATCATCACCACCATCATCTTCTTTTTTCTTCTTCTTTCAAGTTATTGGCAGTGTTAGGAGGCTAGATGTCTCCTAAATGTGGCTTTCCTGAGCTGTGAACATTTGTAATAAAACTCTCAGGTTCTTAAAATTACAGAGGATAGTTCTTGCCAAACATTTCGCTTATACAGGTTGACACTTACTCCAATATTCTTCGCCGTTAAATAAATGTTGATTTCTCTCCTAATTATAAAAATCATGATGTTAAAAATGAATTGCGGGTTCAGATTTAGTTTTTAACCTACCGTTTCCCGAAATAGTCTTTTAGATTCCAGATTTGCTAGTGCCATTAGTCGTTCTATTTCTCTTGCCTTCTTGTGCGTTACACTCCTCTTTCGCTCCTCAACCTGATTACATTTCTTGCTGGTGGTACTTTCGGGTTGTAAGTGGCAATCTAGATACTGTGATGGCGAGCAGAATGATTTGTTAGGTTTCCCCTCCACACTGTTATCACAAATGCAATATAATGGGTTGGTTTCATGCAATTTCTTGAATTCCTGTTTATAATGTTTGAATAGATTTTCCTCGTTTGTTAACCTAAAAAACAATACAATTTACAATTAAGTTCAGATAATGAGTAAAATACTAAACAAAAATATAAAAAATGACAAAACTATAGTATTGAAATAGATAAAAAGAGAACTATGAAAGATGTCGACCATGAAAAAAATAAAAAATTAATTTTGATTTTATTTGACTGAGCCTGTACATGTACATTTGCAGTAATGAAAAGCATACTCTTGTCCTCGCCGCTTACTTACGGTTTTAGAGCAAGTCTATATTTACCCCTAGTAAACAGTACCATCAATATTAGTAAACTTTATATTTTCAAGCCATCCAAAGCAACTGTGTGAATGAATATGGCAGTGAACATGGAACCTTCAATGCGGTATTTTAAGATTAATAAGATTCCATATTGAGCGGTTTTATTTGGTCCCAAGATAAAAGAATGGATACTTCATATTTGTGTTATAAATGTTATGTAAATATGTGTATTATTTTTAAAAGACACTAAAACAAACCTCCAGTTTCGTGTAAATTGGACAGGGTAGCTTAGGAGTGGATATTGGGTTCCGTCTCTTCCAATAAGGTCGTTCGAAATATTACCATCCGTATAACCACATAGACCTTCGGTTCTTCCTAGATCTTTCGGAGCCATCATTATATCTATATTCATGAAACCGTCGTCGGGTCCGTATTCGTGAATGTAGATATCAATTCATGTCCCTATTGGTGTAAATACCTGTAAATAATGTACTCACATAGATATATATGATAAAAAATTGTGAAAAGGCAGAATGTGTTGTAAAAAGAAATCCTCCTGGTTAGGCATAAATAACCCTTGGTAAGGGCTTTGTTATCATTTAATATGGCCACTATTTCTTGCCCGTACTAAGTAGCAGGTATTATTTAAACAATTTACCTTATTTATCTTTTCCAATATCAAACGTGTATGAAAAAGTAATATATGCATATATCAGGAATCGCCACACTCAAAATTACAGCCTCCCTACGCAGCGAAAAAAGAGAGGAAGAGAGAGAGAGCACGTTTTATATAAGTATGTCAATTCAAATAGGACGCCATAAACAATTAACGAAGAAGAGAACCTTTGGGGATACCGCCTTGGAACGGTAATGAGATGTAATGCAAAGAAAAAAACCTTACTTACTTATTCAATGTACCTACTAATTGACAATCTTAAAAAATCTACGAATTCCAGAAACAGCGACACGAAACTATCATTTACATATAACAAAAATATATTTTGCAGCATGTAAACTAATTAGGGAGTTTATTATAAATATATTTCATTGTAAACACTTTGGATAAGTAGAAATAAAATTGATGCAACTATGAACAAAATGACTTTTTCATCAATTTTAACCATATATATATATATATATATATATATATATATATATATATATATATATATATATATATATATATATATATATGATTGAGAAAATGTTTTGTTTTAACGGTGTAAAGTTTTTCTTTGTACTCGAGCGCTTCCGGCTATGCTGCCTTCATCAGGAGTAAATAACTCTGATTTACTTAATTTACTGCTGATGAAGGCTGCATAGCCGAAAGCGCTCGAGTACACAGAAAAACTTTACACCGTTAAAACAAAACATTTTCTCAATCATATATTATTTATTTATTTGTTTTTGTATCCTTTCGGGGATCCGGTGTTTCTGAAAGGAATTTCGTTGATATTTTTACAATCTCAAACATATATATATATAGATAGATAGATAGATTTAGTTTAGCTCATTGTGATACGGGAACCTGTTGGGGTAAGTGTGAGGTTGGTACACCCTAGAACCTGGTTTAAAACCCCAGTGGCAATTTGTTTTGCAACTGACCGTTCCAAGGCGGTATCCCCAAAGGTTCGTTAATTGTTTTTGTGGCGTCCTATTTGAATTGACATACTTATATAAAACATGCTCTCTCTCTCTCTTCCTCTCTTCTTTTTCGCTGCGTGGAGAGGCTGTGTTTTTTGAGTGTGGCGATTCCTGATATGCATATATTACTTTTTTCATATTAGAATGTCCAGCTGTCTTGTACTTTTTTATTTTTTCCAAAAAAGTTTAATATTTAAATTGTTTAAAATTACTTGATAATGCATGTTGTGCCTTTCTACAATTTTTAGAATTCCACCATCTGCACATGACAGGAACTCGGCAAATCGTACTTTGTTGCAAAGGTTAATCGCAAACACATCAGCACCAGCGCGGATTATGACTGCACACGTGCACAACGCTGCATAGCTATTGCACCGGTCATACTTTTCAAGAACCTAAGATACCAAAATGAGTTTTAAATCCTTACAAACGTTCTTTTTGGACAACAAGATAATAAATAATTCACAAATAATTTAGAATAAGCAATTACACTTTCTTTTTCATGTGCCTAAACATGAGAATGGAACCAATAAAAAAGCTTTGAGCGGAAATGCATTTGCTTTACCCTTTGTGTGCTTTGTTAGGTAGTTAAGTTTAATTTCAAAACTCGAGTTTTCGTTCTTTTTTGTCCTTTGTTCTTAAACATAAAAAAGCATTAGAATATTACATTTAGAAAATCAAGCTGTCAACTTGTTAACATAACAAAACAACGTACAATTATTTACCTCGGTATCATATTTGGTGTTTCGATACAATAAGTATTCACCAATCTCTTGATTTTCATAATAACTGGAATATAAAAAAAGAAATTAATTTTTATTTCAGATATAAGGACAGACTATAAATACCAGACTATTCATTTGCCGCCTATGTTGTGTTAACACATCACATCCGACAATGCTGCAAGTAAAGGCATAGAAATATATAAGTTTATTAGAATTAGCTGTTTTTATTTTCAAATGCATATATTTGGGAAAATAATATAGAATTATAATTTCTTTAATGTTTAAATCTTATCGGTTTTAACATAATTTTGTATCTCATAGCATAACCGATTTGGAAAACAACTCAACATCGTTGAATGTTGATACAGCCATTAAACAGGAAAGTCTCAAAGTATTTCTTGTCTTTTCAGTCACGGTAAGTTGCTGGATCTGAATAAAACGTGTTTTCAAACAAATTTAAGTTTAAACTGATTACAGTATATAAAAACTTACAATCCATCCGCTGTTTTCATATGTGTATCTACATGAAAGTAACATCTCTTGTATTGATATGTCCTATCAGGGTTGATATTTATCTGTAAGAAAATGTAACATGGGTAACTGGTAACAGAAAGCACACACTTATGAGCGATAATTCGTATTTTAGGTACTTTATTCAATGTTATATAACTATATACAACTTGGACAGAGCAAACGTGCCTTGTTCGGAAGCGGTTTGGCAAAGTGAGATTAACACAATATATCGGCTTTTCCGGTAAGGGAGCTACGCTTTGTAGTGGATTGTTAATTCGACTTTCTATTATATTTTAGTGCGAAATTTAATGAATGATGAACTGGGTTCGTTTTTAAATTCATTAAAACGTCTTATTTGATTATTGATTATTATTACGAGAATATGATAGTTGGTAAATCTATGATGGTGGTATAGTTCAATTTTGACCCGTGAGCTGTGACCTTTCGGACAAGTCCACTGTTATAATACTAAATAGCTAAAGTGCGTCTTTTTACAGAGATACCGTTAAATTACTTTACTTATATGACATTAAAACCTGTTAAAAGCAGCAGATATTTAGTCACGACGCAATAGCTCAGTGGATAAGATCTCGGGCTATGATGCAAAACATTGCATGTTCGAACCCAATTAAAGCAACTTTTTATTTTGTCTTTCATTTCCTTCTGATAATTTTAATTTAGTTCATTATGATATTATCTTTTTAATAGTATTGAGCTGTTCTATCTTTACATTTTGCAACCCCCTTTTAATTTTGTTAATGTTCATTCCATTTTTAACAATATATTTTTGTTGAGCAGCTTGCTGACCCCATACACCTCTTTACCAAAGGAACGTTGACAACTGTGAAACATGGCGTTTTGTAAACTCTTGTTGTTACATTCTCTTTCTTTTATAATTTACATTTTTCAAAACCATTTTGTACAATGTTTTGGCATCGCCCAAAAACTGTGTTTTGAGTAAGCATCGATCGCGACAACCCGCTTGATGAAATATTACTCGAAATTTGTACGGTTTAATGTCATTTTTGTCGGTTTCTGCATGAATGTATTGAAAACAAATGACATTAAAAAAGAAAAAATGAAATCTCCTCATGGGATTCGAACACACAACCCTTATGTCATATTACCAGAAATCAGAAGCTTTACTGACACAGCCATGAAATCTTTTGTTACAGGCCAGTACAATTCTAACATAATGAGCTATGATGGGAATATCTAACATCCCTATTTTGTGGAATATTCCAAAAATCTATAAATACAAAAGTACATTCACGGCTCAATGCGTAAAATCGGACTATAAATCTAATTATTTATTGTTATGTAAACCAAACGTTTCTCTGCGTATATTTTACCTGTGTCATGTTCAGATGGGACGATTAAAGTGTTATTTGATGGTAACAAGGCTCTTTATTACTGACAAATTATAACTGAATACTTTCAAGAGAGTAATTGTTCCACCATCTATGCCCAAAATGCTGCTCGGTTCTTAGTCGCAGGGAAAAGTTGATTCTATCGTTGTAGTGTTCGTCTGTTGTGGTTTGTTGTAGAAATATTCTCTCTCAGGATTCCAATCACTGTTCTTTTTTTGAACCCTCATGAACGAATTTGTAAATAAAATATGAAATATGTATATCAAGAAGAGCCACACTCAGAAAAGACAGCCCCCCCCCCCTTAGCAGCCAAAAAGTAGAGATGAAAAAAGAGCGTGGGTTTATTATAATATCAGTTTCAAAACAGACACCGTAAACAATTAACGAAAAAGAGAACCCGCGGAACGGCCAGAGGCAAAACAATTTGATAAAACAACTCGCCACTGTAGAGTTTAAACCAGGTTCTATGGTGCACCAACCTGGGCAACCTCACATTTTGCATGCAAAAGTTCACAAACATAAAACACAAGAAATATCTAAAAAAGAGAAACGGCGTTGGTGGAAAAGATTTATATATACATGTATATAAGAAAGAAAGAAATACAGAGAGGCAAAGCAGACACAGTTATTTTTATTTTATTTGTAATAGCTGTCGACGAACCCTCCCTGCCTTCTTAGTATGACTTAGAGATTAAGCGACCGAATCATGACAACTCATAAATTTATTGAAAGTGTCTTTCAAAAAAAATGTTGAAGCTGTTGCAACAATTTCATACAGTGATAACAAGTCGATTAAAAATACTGAAGCAAAATATTCAGTTTCAATAAAATACCTCGTGTAGAGTGAGAATTCAAGATGAATAAATGTCCTTGAAATTTAATAAATATAAATAATAACAGCCTGTTACAAGAGCGAAATCTACCAACTTTTACGTATATTAACTTTAAAAAAAGTGTCCGTCCTGAGTCTTGAACCCGGGGCCTCCGCTTGAGAGGCGAGAGTGTTAGCCACTACACTACTATAAACTTTTATTTCGTACTTGAAATTAACAATCAGTATCAAAAGAACTAGAAAGGAACCAGTAAGAACTAAGAATATCTACACTTCTCTTTCGTTTTACACTGTGAATTGTATGCAAGTGTTTACCTGACACCCAAGAATATTCCATATAATATTGTATTTAAGCCATCAATATTGACTTAACTGGTTACTTAAATCGTAAATATGTTTTTCCTCCAATACAACACCCACTAACAACCAATCGAATTAAGCAGTAAAATTGTAATTGTTAACGGACGTTGTGGTGACGATTGTCATATTGGTAATTTTACAAATTATGCCAGTAACGGTAATAGTGTTATTGATTACACATTAGTATCTACAGATTTGTTTCCCTTTATTGAAAATTTTCATGTGCATGAATTACAAAGGTTTTCGACACACGTACCAATTGAGATCGTTTTCAAAATGAATACAAACATAATTAAAAATACTTATAAAAAGTCTGAATACATTAAATTTGACTGGAACAGTGACAGTGTTTTTATCTTTAAAAATTATATCTTAACATGTGTTGATGAATTAAATGATATTGTAAATGGTTTAATATATGAAAACCACAATATCGACGATAGCATAGATAGAATGTCAACGCTGATATATGAAAAAGCATTTGAAGCTGGTGGTAAGAAAATAATTAAAATCATTCTGTAAAATCGCCTCGTAAATTTAAAAATCCTTGGTTTAATAACGAATGTGAAGAAACGCGGCGTGAATTCCGTTCGGCTAACAAATTATACAGGAAAAGAAGAACTGAGTATAATAGAAATCTTGTTGTAGATAAACGTTTACAGTTTCAACGTATTGTTCGTACAGCTAAACATCGTTATGATATTAAACAGAAAGAGAAATTACATGAAATGTCACATTCGCAACCACAACAATTTTGGGCCGAAATTAAGAAATTTAGAAAAAATAAAACAGTAGATAATAGTATTAATAAAAACGATTTCCTTGACCATTTTAAACATTTATTTACCGGCGATATGTTTAGTAATGACAATGTTGATAATGACATAAATATTGATAGCGAAATGTATGTAGAACAACTTAATTGTAACTTTTCTGAAGACGAATTAGTTCATTACATGTAAAAAGGGGTAAGAGTAGCGGTATTGATAACCTAACACCTGAAATGTTTATTGAATGTAAAGATTTATTCGCATCATTGCTTTGTAAACTTTTTAATTATTTGTACGCAAACTGTGTCTATCCTAGAAGTTGGACCGAAGGCATTATTGTTCCGGTTCCAAAAAAAGGTAATCTTAACGATGTTAATTTTTACAGAGGCATAACTTTAACCAGTATATTTTCTAAAATTTTCTCGTTTTTGCTTGATACTAGATTACGTCAATGGTCAGATGTTAATCTTTTAACAGATTGTCAGTATGGTTTTAGAAGCAAGAAAAGTACTGTAGACTGTATTTTTGTATTGTCGTCTATAATTAATAAGGTTATTCATAATGATAAACGTAAATTATTTTGTGCATTTATTGACTTCAAAAAGGCTTTTGATGTTGTATATCGTAACGGAATATGGTATAAATTAATGCAATATGGTGCTTCTACGAAAATTGTTAATATGTTGCGAAAAATATATGAATCTGTTAAATCGTGTGTCCGTGTTAACTCAGAATATACTGATTTCTTTGAGAGTCATATGGGTTTGAAACAAGGCGAGCCTCTATCTCCACTCTTATTTTTGTCTTTCATAAATGATATGGAAAATTATATCTCTTCTGACAATATTGATGCTGTTAGTATTGAAGAATTAAAAATATACTTATTGTTGTTCGCCGGTGATACAGTGCTATTCTCTTATACTAAAGAAGGATTACAACTATTATTAGATAAGTTACATAATTATTGTACTATGTGGGGAATTACAGTAAATACCGACAAAAGTTTCGTTATGATTTGTAAAAAGGGAAATAGACCGGAAAATGTCGATTTATACTTAGATAGAATAAAACTAAATGTTGTACAAAAATTCACATATCTTGGAGTTACGCTTTCACAAAATGGTACATTTTATCAAGCTCAAAAACAATTATCAGAACAAGCATCACGCGCATTATTTTCTCTTAACAAATTGTTTTATGAAATTTCTTTAGATGTAAGCGATAAACTTAAATTGTTTGATGCTATGATATGTCCAATTCTTAACTATGGATCTGAAGTTTGGGGCTTTCATAAGAGTCAGGATGTAGAAAGGATACAGTTAAAACTTTTAAAACAGCTACTAGGCGTTAGGCAACAAACTTGTAATACAGCTGCATATGGTGAGTTGGCAAGATTTCCATTGAGTTTGTTTAGAAAAATAAGAATCATTAAATATTGGTTTAAGATAAGGAATAACCCTGATTCATTGATGTACAAGTTATTTAATATGAAAAATTTAAGAGGAGATTATACCAATAATTGGAGCGTAAATGTAAAGCAGCTTTTGTATTGTCTTGGCTTCTCATACTTGTTTGAATTGAATATCGTTTCTCAGTTACAAATTGATACCGTTGTTAGTAAACTATTTGATATTTACCTTCAAAGTTGGTATGAAAATTTAAGAAATTCACCAAAACTTGATTGTTATGCAACGTTTAAACACAATTTCAACCTTACATCAAATGAATAAATAACAAAAACCTTAGAATTATTTTGACTAGATTTAGATGTTCCGCACACAAACTAAATATTGAAGAAGGTAGATATAGGAATATTAGCAGAGAAAATAGGCTATGTACCAAATGTAACATGAAAGTAATAGAAAATGAGTACCATTTTTTGTTAGTAGGCCCTCTGTATAGAGATCTAAGGATTAAATATTTACCAAAATACTATAGGCATTGGCCAAATATGAATAAATTTATAAATCTTCTGTCATGTACGAATGAAAAGATATTGTATAATCTTGCTATGTACTTATCACTAGCAACCAATAAAAGAAACGTTTGAATTTTACTGAAACCTAAAGATTTTTTCCCACTTTATTACACACACTTTTCTCCGATAATAATATTATAATGTTACAATAACAAAATACATCTTATAGTTAACCTTACATTTCTGTTTGTTTGTTTTCCCATATTGTGTTGTTTTGTGTTGTTTTTTTCTTTCATTCTTGTCATGTATTTATTTCCACTACAAGCCGTACATTATGTTATGTATGTTATTTAGCAATGTTCATTTTGAATATGCTAATAAATTCTTTGACTTTGACTTTGAATTAATCTATTTGATTTTTCCGCTGCATAATAATAAAAATCCCACTAGATACCTCTCCACCCTGCTAGATGCCTCTCTGGTGTAAATAGCTACCTATCGAAATAGTTTATTTCATTTTCCCTCTGCATAATAAGAGAATACGAGTATTATTTACAACATTTCATTGTTCGAAAAACTAGGTCAAAAGTGAGCTTAGACAGCTAACGCCGAATAAGAATCTAATAGCATCGTAAATCAACAGGGCGGGTACTCAATGACCTTACGGTTTTACCACCTACGTTCACAATTTCAGAACTGCAAAATGTATCCCAATTAAGCATGATAAGGAAATATGAACATACCGTAAATCCTAGCGGGACATTTTCATCCAGAATGGTTTTTTCATTCAATGTGAGATCCTCGAGTTGTTGTGATGGCCCAAGAGCCTTGTAAAGACTATCATTCAAAAACCTGCGAAAATGAAAATCAATCTTTAAGAACCACCAAACACGACAAACATAAGAATTAGCTTGTTTATGGTCAGCAATGAAAATGCACTTTACTGGTCAACCATTGATAAATCGTAAAAGGTGGCGAAAATATTAAAGTAATTATGGCGGTTTTTCAGAATACAATCACACGATCAGCAGCACAATCCCCATATAAAAGAGTGTCATTGTCCTGAACGAGAAATAATTGGTGGGCAGAACTCGGCACAACTAACCTTATCTGATATGCACATATCGCAGAGAACGCCAAGGGCAAATATTAAAAAGCTAAAGGCATATTCGTGAGGTTGTTGAACAATATCCAAAAACTGTTTTAGATGAAACATTTAAACTACCTATATAAAGTTTGGATGAACTATTAAAACAAAAGAAATTCTAAGAATACTGTTATTAACAGATATGCGTAATGATATTTACATGTTCTTATTTTAAGTCTAAATGTTAATTAAAATTTATATGTCCAAAGCTAGAAAACAACATATAACTACATGTAACACCAAGAGGAAAACGTTTTCTTACTAAACTAGATATGTAAAACTGCATACACAAATTTACTTAACATGTCTTTTAATAGAAAAGGAACACGCTTACTAAACGGTTTGCAATCTTTTCGTGAAAATACATTCACAGTTAAGGACATTAAAACATTGTTCAATCGTTCATTGCAATATAAAAATATATGTATACCAGTTTACTCCATAAAAGTGCTCGGATTCATGAGCGAATGTGCAAATAAAGACAAAATAGGGTTTGTAGTCAATTGTATTTGTCCAAATGTTATCGACAAGCTGTCGCTTTCTTTCTTGATCGAAACGTAAAACTGGTAGAATCGTAACTGTAACAGGTGTAACAACTGTTGATGAAGGTGGTGTAGAATCATCTATTGAGGGCTGATTGCTGGTGTTTGCTGATATAGAAACATGGTTCACATTCGATGACGGTGAAGTGTTGACAACTGACGTATGTGGCACACTTGAGATGTTTGATGCAAAAGAAAAACTTATAGTTGATGTAGGTGTGATGTCTTTTGTTGACGTATAAGGATTTATTGAAGAAATCTGAAAGCTCACCGTTGACGAAGTGGTGATGAGAATAGTTGATTTAGATAAATTGATGTCAACTTTTGAAGACACGGTTGGGACAAAGCCTGTTGATGAAAGTATCGTATTGACAGTTGCTGCTGACTCTGAACGGCTGACTATGGTTGTTAAAGATGGAGTATTATCTAATGTTGATAAAGGAAGCATGCTTTCAAGTGGCGAAGAAGGCAGATAGATTCCAACTGTTGACATAGGAGAAACGATTAAGTATGAAGATGCCAACTTAATTTTGTTATTTGTTGACATTGGATGATCGCTAAAATCGGTTGATGAATAAAACAGCTGTAAAATTGTTGATAAAAGAGAATAATAGTTCAATGATCATTCAAGAGCAGATTCGTTATCTGGCAAATTATCAATTTCTTTTGACGAATATTTCATATTTGTAAGCGCAGAATTTTATCTGATTCTGACGCGCTATCAATTTCTGACGAATCGTCCATGCTTATAAGTAAAGAGCCGTCATCTAATTCTGACAAACGATTCAATTTCGGACGAATCTTTCATTTTAATAAGCGTATAGTCTTTATCTAATTCTGACACACTATCAATTTTTGGCGAATCGTCCATGCTTTTAAGTTCAGGGTCAATATCTGATTCCCACACACTATCAATATCTGGCGAATGTTCCTTGTTTGTAAGCGCATAGTCTTCATCCAATTCTGACACACTATACATTTCTTGAGAATCGTCTATGCTTATGAGCGCAAAATCGTCATCTGATTCTGATACACTATCAATTGCTGACGAATCTTCTATGCTTGTTATATAAAAAAGGCTGAGCAGGCGTGGTGACGAACCTCTTCTCTGTTCATAAATATAAAAGCATGAAACAGAGAAAGAAAAAAGGCTTTTAATTAAATTATTAAACAAGTGAATATATAATGTTTTGGCAGCTAACTTGAAATATAACTTCATTTTTTGAAATTTGTATAAAATGCTGTAGCAGTTCTATTAATTGAATATTAAGGTTATTGAACTCTTTAATAACAGTTTAGAAGGAAATCAGTGAGTAAAATGTTATTTTTTAAGCTTCATTCTTTGTATGTAATAAATACAACTGCACATTTTGAGCTGAAATTGTTTTTAATTTATATTAGAATTCTTCAAACAAATACTGTACGTGTATGAAAATGATGAAAAAAATTAGTAGTAATAATAATTTTTCTTATTACCAATTGGAACTCATCTTTTCCTTTGAAGCGACACTTACTTTAATTGTTTAAATCGGGGTTTTTTTCACATTAAATACTTTAATAAGATCGCGCAACTTCCGAATCTTCCTTGATACATATGTGTATAAGAAATGGGGGATCATTTATCCACATCACATAAATGTACCTTAGAAACATTCTTTAAGGCAGGAGACACTTACTTCTGCCATTTCTTTGCAGTCCCACTGGATATGAAATGTCGCAAAATAAAGGACGTGTTAATAAAACCTTCTTTACTACGCCGAAATGAAAACTTGACATAAAAAGCATGGATACTCCTGTTACATTAATTATGCTAGTGAATGCATATATCTGGAGAAACTTGATCATTAATATTTTAATCTTCGAAGTTGTTGATTGAGTATTTCTCGAAATAAAAAATGAAAAGAAAACATTTGGTTGCAGAACATTAAAAGTTTGTTTTTGTTTTTTCTTTAATTCAAGAGGGGTTATTTACAAAAAATATTTAAGTAACTATATCTTTTTTCTTTGTATCAGTATACCTAAGCTTTCGTGTTTTTCCTTCTGTACATGCCATAAACTTCTAAATTTGACTGACAAATAATAGTAGTATGTGTGTGAGAGCGAGGCGTTTTCAAGAGCCGGAGCCATGAGCAAGAGCAAGGATTATGACGTAATATTTAATCCTCTTAATCCGTTTCAAGTGATTGTTAAGAGGATTAAGTCAATAATTAAGTAATAGTTAATCCTGTCTGGTATGATTAATCCTTGTCAAGTGGATTTTGACACTAATTAAGTGGATAGTTAATCCTGTCTGGTATGATTGTTTGATTAATTCAATAATTAAGTAAAAGTTAATCCGGTCTGGTATGATTAATCCCAATAATTAAGTGGATAGTTAATCCTGTCTGGTATGATTGTTTGATTGATGCAATAATTAAGTAATTGTAAATCCGGTCTGGTATGATTAATCTCAATAATTAAGTGGATTGTTAATCCTGTCTGGTATGATTGTTTGATTGACGCAATAATTAAGTAATAGTAAATCCGGTCTGGTATGATAAATCCCTGTAAATTGTTTGTAAAGTCGATTGCCAAAACAAATTACTCTGCAAACAAATGGGTCGGGAATGAATGGGGGATTAATTGTAGTATACCATTTTGTTTTCGCGGGCGAGAAAATAGAATCATTATAATTGTATACAGTCAACTACTCGGCACAATGGACGCCATAGCAGCACCACGCTTTAACGGATTCTAGAGGAGATTAGTTAGTGCGCTGGAGTTTTCGCTGAAGGTGCGTTATGCCAAAGCGATAATCGATAAGTTGGATACAGTGGCGCGATCAGTGTGTATCGGGTGCAAGTACGGTTCATTGCCACAGCGTGATCATTCGTGCCTGATATTAAATCAAAAGGATAAACTTCGCGGTAACTTTGAAGAACTGTTAACGAGTGTAGACTAAACGTCATTCGCATCAGTTTATACCATTCATTCATCAAAAACTGGACTTTCGCTTTTTGATGATAATCACTACATTTTCGATAACAAGGTGTCGACCTTAGCATACGGGCATTTTAAACTCAAATAGGTTAAACCATTGTGTCTTTACATTTATTTCCAACATATTTCGTATTTGTAGACGTATCATTACTCTGTGTTTACCAATTATGACAAAACTGCAACATTAGGATGAAATAAAATACTAGTGATATTTTCCAATAGAGGTCTTTCACATTGTTGTGCGCATGCGTCGTACGCCACGTTAGGTGCGGAAAATATTGGTTTTATCCTAAACCGACAAGTGAGGGGGCATTTAACTGTGTCATTGCTAACAGAATGAACAGATATGATCACGGTGTCGTCTTAAAGCTAATGATAAATTATAATAATAATTATGATAAAGCATAATAAATTCGAGTTTTAGAATTTCCGAATATAATAGGCTTAAAACGTCTGGTCGGCAAGATTTGACTGTGAAAAGCGTAAAACAATCAAAGACGTGGTTGCCACTTTGAATCGGGAAGTCTTATATGAAAACAAATACATTGTGGATTACACGTTACTGTATATTTTCCACAGACACATATATAAGCGTATCGAGTTTTTCTGACAAAATGCGTTTACTTCAAGAAATATATTTTATGTTACATGATCTCTCTAAATTGGAGGTAAACGGATGAATTCAGCAATGTATCGGCGTTGAATACTCGTCGTTGTATTCAACGTCCGTTAAGCTTATTAAGTTATTCATGTTATTATAAACATCATTTTTTTTATAAAATCGTCAGCCATAGTCAATAGACAATAGTTTAAGTCGCATTTCATGAATATCTACGTGTTACGGGAATGATGTAGAAAGAAGATAAAATCTCCGCAGACCTCAAAAATCTCAGGATTTTATCTGAAATCTCCGGACCGTAAGGTTCTTCTCCGGATCTAAGGATTTTCAGGCAAAATCTCAGGATTTAAAAATATTGAAAAGGATAATTAATGAAACATAAATTTAACTGAATTTAGAATGGGTTTTACAATTATATTATTTAATATTAAGAAACTTGGTCTTGGTCACGGCTCCAAAATTTCCTGTTTATTGAGAGATTACGTGATAGTGACACGCTGCCTCGGGCACACATGTACACAACAGCTAAGTGTCATAAAACTAAACTCGGACCTGAACATCGCAGTCCCGTTCATTTGCTTTGGTCCATGGTCATTTTGATTTTAAACAGAAATTAAAATATTATATTTCAAAAGCTTCAGCGACAACAATTACGAACTCCAACATCAAAATAGTTTTTATTAAAAAAAAAAAAAAAAAAAAAACTCTCTGGATTTTTTTTTTTTGAATAGGTTTTGGTTGGCCTGCCGTCCGGCAATATTCGTTTGGTTCAATCAATTTAACCATTTCTCGGGTTGTAGCTGGAATCATCCTATTATGTAAATATGTAATATTTTTTCTCAAAAGCAAAACAAGCAAAACACATATCAACCTAGTCGCCGACGAGCTACATCAGAATATAATTATGTCTCATTCCACTATAAATTATAGCGTTACAAAAAAATGCCGTAAAACGGTAAAATGTCCGATAATGTTCGTCTGAATTGTCAATTATACAGATTTATTTTTAGTAAACACAATTCACGTGTGTATTTTCATAAAAAACCCAAACAAATCCGTTGGATACTCGCGTCCTGAAAATACCGCGATCAAAGACCTATATTATAATTTATATATATATATATATATATATGTAGGACTCTGATCGTAGGCCGGTCCCGAATCGTGGGCCGATTTCCAAATCGCGGGCCGATCGCAGATCGTGGGCCGTAAACATCTCAAATCGTAGGCCGATTTAGAATGACGTCCAATTGGCGTCAAAATACAACGTCTCAAGAGCGGGAAACCGATGTCGACGCGACGTCAGTTTAACTAGAACACAACAAAACATGGAGGCGGCGTTTATGGAAGACGTAGGATTTTCATTAGTGAACACAAGATCTAAATCAGTTACTAAAGACCCGAATCCCGAGTGGTTTTGGGCGGAATATGACACAATAATCAACGTATAACAAAAATAAAATCAAGGAATCCAAAATGGGGCCCGAAAAAGATTTCTGAGCAAATAAATTTGCAAGAGAAGAAAACAAATAACATTTTGGAATCGTATTTATATGATGATGACAATTCACTATTATTCAGGCGTTCCCAGGACAATACCACTTTTCACAGGTTTGTTTTCGTTAACAAACATTTGTTTTGGTTTTTGAAGTTATTTTTTTTAATCTAGATCTAGTTTTATAGTTTTATATAAAAATCGCAATAAAAGACATGCCCTCACAAAACCTATTTCATAAATTGACAACTTTAGCTATCCGTCAAAATTTCATTAACTTTCATATACTTATAAATATATTTTGATTTGTTCTCACCACAGGAGATGCTTAAGGAAGAGAGAGTTAGTCTGCCGTATTTTGGAAAATCACCTGATAGATCACAGCCGACCTGCAGGTGTCCCCGAGTCAGGTCGGCTGTGATCTAAGAAAAGATCAACCTTAATGATATAAAAATGCCAATTTATTTTTAACATTAAAGTTCAGTTCAACCTCACTAATTCTAGCAATGATAATTCGCACACCAAATCTTACCGGTATTTCAGTCCCGGCAAACGCATATACGCTGTATTTACATTTAATCTTTGATAATTCGTATTCCCAAAAACAACTTTTCCCGTGATCTGCCCAGGTATCATGTACTTCAAAGGTGATCGGAAAGCAGTCCATTTTAGTACTGTTCTAAAATATCATTGTTGGAAAACAAATTCAAGCTTTTCACTAACATTTAATAACATTTTGCACGCTCATTTAGTCGTTAAAGCTATTTCTACAGTTTCTTGATTAAAATTTTCAGAGTACAGCAATATATTCAATCTTATTTATGGACATGTCTTTGCAGTAAAATAACACAAGTCACAATTTTGAGTTAAAAACCGTTTTACCTAAAACTACAAAATCAAGTTTCAATGTCAAATATGCATCTATTTATAATTTTCATGATCGTAATCTGAACATTTGATATCCGATTCATGATATGGCAGTAGATCAATGAAAACAACTTTACAACTTTTCTATTCACAGCCCAATGTAAGCGAATATTATAAACAGTCGTACAGAAGGCATTTTGGGGATCATTGTGGAAGAGGAACTGACGAGCCTGTAAGTATTCAAAAATCGAAAACTGGAAAAGAGGGAATCAATGTGAGATTATTACATGTATATAGCGTTCATACGGAGCTTTTGTTGGCGATTGTCTGCGCTGCCACGATGCCTCCACTTCGTGCGCTGCACTTTCACGGTGGTCACACCGCCCTAACGGGATGATGAAAACCATCGTTTGCATACGGCTGCTCATGCATGAACCGATGGTATTGATTAAGATTGTCTGCATTTGTCCGTGTCAGATCCGTTAATTGTAAAAAAAAAAGTGAAGTATGCATATTAGGAATTGTCGCATTCAGAATGACGCATCCTCACCACATAGCCAAAATGAAGAGAAAGAGAGAGAGTATGGTTTAAAGTGCAGTTAAATTAAATAACAATCTGTACAAGCGCTATAGACAAATCAGTGAACGCCGTACAATCTCCCTGCATGCACATCCGACAAACACATCTTTCGCACTGTCGTGTCTGTGTACGACGCGGAGATCCAGTGGGTCGTAGCGCGACCAACTGCGCTCATATAACACAGAGCGACGGCATTACAAGTGCGCACCGTCGTTCCGCGATCTATGCAATCCGAACGCCTCGCCTGGCATGTTACTACGTTGCTTCGGCGATGCTTGCGGTCGTAGGTGTAGTACACTCAATTGTAATTACTTTATAGATCCTTGCATTTCACTCAATTTGTTTTCTTACATTTGCTTCCTTTAGGAACAGAAACGACAAAGGCTGACAAGTGTCGAAGTGCGCGATTTACATCGGACAATGTACCCATTGGAACAGTTCAGCCAGTCCCTTACGGAGGACGTCTCCTTCTACCCAAACGTCGGAGAAAAACATATGTTACAGACTCAATCCTGCTCTTGCAGCAGAACTAGTTATATTAAGTCTGTTTTGGGGTTTGTTTTCGCCAAGGAAAGTGCATTAGCCACCGACAAACGACGGAAAAATTTACACTATCGCAGATGCTGCTGACGGATCTGTTCATGAGGATACCAATAAAAACAGTCATGCCTGTTTATTGTTTTATCAATCAAATGATTAAACAATTCTGTGTTTAGATGTTAATATGAGTTTGTTATTTTTGATCGGTCTTATATTCTGCATAGATGAAAATTTTGCAATTTACACACGATTTTGCAATCGGCCCACGATTTGGAAATCGGCCCACGATAAGGGACCCACCCATGATCTGAGTCCTACATATATATATATATATATATATATATATATATATATATATATATATATATATATATATATATATATATATATATATATATATATATATATATATATATATATATATATATATATATATAGGTCTCTGCCGCGATAAACAATGTTTAAAATGCGCATAAACTTTCTTGATGTGCTTTTAAATGATCATAACGTTTTTTTATTCTTCGTTGTTTGACTGAACTTACTTATTTGTAAATTTGAAATGATTAATCAACATTTTCTTAATTTTATAATCACTTAGTCATATTAACAATAGTAAACGATGCCCCCTCGCGTGCATTTATCGACTAAATATGCTCTTCAATTTTAGAGAGCGCTAAGGGGAGGTAACAATGTGAAAGAACTCTATTGTTCCTAAAGAAATATGTTTTACTTTGCATGCATATTCAAACGTATGCCAAAGCCCCCATTAAAGTGCTCGCAAATGATATGTGTTAATCATATTTATTTATTTATTTATTTATTTATTTATTTATTTATTTATTTATTCATTTATAACTTTTTATTTATTTATTTATTTATTTATTTATTTAATATGCTTTAAATGTGTCATTTTGCTGATTCTTGAAAATGTTTTTTGAAATTTGAATTTTGTGAAAATGTGTCTATTTATATAAAAACATGCTCTCCTCTTCTTCTTGATTGTGTGAGGAGGCTGTGTCTTTTGAATGTTACAATTCCTGATATTCATATTTCACTTTTTTAACGTTAAGTTACATTATTTCGTCCGTTTGAAATGCAAAGGATTATCACAAAAAATTATTGAAAACTGTTATTTATGACTGTATATTATTGCAATTCTTTGAAATGAAAAATTTAATCATTTCACTTGTTGTTGTTTTTATTGCTCTACTTCAACTTTTTTGCGCTAAGATCAATAAAAACCGTAATATTATTTACAATACAGATAAATATGCTGTTATGGTCATGGCGACATAAAGACTAACAGTGTAGCTTTACTAGCTTACGCCTTAACATAAAAATAGGAAACGACTTACGCCAGTAATTAAGTAAGCAAATGAGTGTAGTGCATAAAAGATGTAAATGCATAGAAATCACAAATAGTAGTACACTTACAATTATTTTCAATATCGACAGTATAAGAGCTTAAACTTTTAAAATAAAGTCTGACCATGTTTAAGTATCTGTATTGTTATATGATAAGAGCTCAATCTTTTAAAAGAAAGTCTTGCTTAGTATCTCTATTGTTATATAATATGTTTAAGGTCTGTTAACTTTGAATTCCATGATTATTCCCAATAAATCTCTATAATAAAGTATGTTTTAAACGTATCAGAATAAGCGAAAATATTTCAAGATATTTCCATCGAAATATCCCTAAATCATTCAGTTTCTCTGTGTTTCTGTGATTATTTATTCTATAAATTTCTACAATATTGGTTCTTCTAAAATAGCATTGATTTGCAAACCACTTTTGTTTATTTTGAAACTGTTAACATATCGGCAAATAGTGAAATTCATCTCCATGACATTTTCCAATGATGGGATTATGACACGGATTGTTCAGCGGGATTATGACGATCATTGACCACAAGATTGACTATTATTATTAAGAGTGATAAAGTTGAACTGACAAAGTATGTGCTAAATACTGTACAATATAAACATAACAAAGCGCCTAAACTATCTTTTATTAAGATTTAAATTTAAAATACATTAAACAATAATTAATAGCTATACAAAATGTATGTTACTCGGCTCAAGCTATAGACAACACATTGTTATTACAATAATGTTTTTCAACAATTTCTTACTTCATAAAACTTTTATTTTACCGATCTGGTAAAGGCCAGCAAAAATATGGCAGTTTATCATAAATTAAACCAATGATAATTGCAATACCTAAATGAAATCTTCTTGAACTTTTGTTCGTATATTTTAACAGAACAACGCATATTGCAATATTTAGTTGCATAACTATATTATTAGTAGTCAGAGGTGATAGAAAGATGTGAATGGCAAATGGCGAAAACAGGCTAAAATTTCAAAAAAAATGAATTTTGGGGGAAATACTTATTGCCATCTAGATTTTAGTAAATAAATGTATTTATCTATGGAAGTAGTAAATGTGTGCAAGCTCAGTTTAGTCTAATTCATGTTCTAATTACCAAGCACATACTAAAACAAAAGAAAAACCGTATGCATGAGAACTCTGAAATTCATGAACAATATAATAAAGCAACTCATACCTGAAATAAGTATATGCTGGTCTACCATATTTAGTGCCAATTCTTCAAAATAGTGTTAGGGTTTTCAAGAAATTTAAAGAAATCTTACTTCCTGGTTCAAAGTGAAAGTAAAAAATATAATCTTGATTCCTGAAATCAATGGGAGACACATACTAAAAGCAAATTTCTTAAACATAAAATTAAAAAAGAGTAATGAAAACATAAATCTAAAGCTATATACTCAGTGTGTGCTGGAAAAAACAACAACAGCCAGATCCAAAAATTTATATACTAATTTTGACCGTAATTAACGAGAAAATAAATATAAGATGAAAAATATATGAAAGACATATAAAAAATCATGAAATAAATACAAAAATTATAATTTGAAAGAAAATATGAGCGATAAAATAAGAAAATAACAATGATAATAGTTTAAAGAAATTTAAGTATTAAATACATAGGAAACTAACCCACGTTAAGAGTTAGAATCATAAGGTTACGATAACATGTAAACTGAATATAAATTCGCATGCAAGAAGAGAAAAAATGAAGTAAGGTCCATATTTTAAACTTAAAATGCTTTTGAGAAAGTATAATAAAATTCTCTAGCTGGACAGAAACTAATGTAAAAACGTATAATTGATATACTGGCAGTCTTTGTGATTGTTAAATGTTGTTGTGATAAAGATAAGAATTTAATACCAAAATAACAATGATATCAGTTTAAAGAAATTTAAGTATTAAATACATAGGAATCTAAACCACATTAAGAGTTAGAATCATAAGGCTACGATTACATGTAAACTGAATATAAATTTGCATGTAAGAAGAGAAAAAATGAAGTAGTGTCAATTTTTTTAATTTGAAATGCTTTTGAGAAAGTGTAATATAATTCTCTAGCTGGACAGAAACTAATGTAAAGACGTACGCAAACATATGTTTCAGATACATTTGAGCAAATAACCTTTAAATTTCAGACATATTCGGCTTTCCTTATTGAACAAAAAATCAATTTGAAAACAACAATTCAATAATTTGATGCCCACACTGGGAATTAACCCCGTACGGCGACAGTGTCTATCCACATAATGTTGTACACCCTACCGATTGAGCAAGTCGATGATAACCCAGATAAAGTGATCGACATTATGTTACACGGTAACCGATTACAAGTTCTGACATACGTGAATTTTCGATTATAGATAGTTTGATTAAATTTGTTTATGTTGCATAAACTTGCGCAAATACTTTTTCTGGAGTTTACAATAAACATTTCCTAATTGGTGAGAAGTGGAGTATATGTCGATGATAGACAACAATACAAATCCCATTTCTTTCAAGGATTAGGATTAAAAGCACACTTTACACCTGTTTGATAATGTGAAAGACGCAATTAAATAAAAGAAAAGTTTATTTAAAAGTCAATATGAATATTAAAATTATAAAATATTTTTCAATGTGTGTTCTTAAGCAATATATAAGAATCCATATGATTGCTGTAAATAACGTGACCTGATAAATGACCAGAGTAGCATAATATTATGTAATTCATTGATCAAGATTAATGACAAAACTGGTGTATATTAAAATATGCGAAAAACGTACTGAAAACGAATAATCTACGACACAATATTTGTCAGTGTATATTCATTAACGATTCGCGAATCACTTTGAATGCATCACTCATCTGGGCTACTTTTGTTGTAAGAACGAACAGATCTGGCCGTTCTGGATTAATGTAAATTTGATTTTAACCAAGACATAAGCTATAGAGAACCTAAAGAATAAACATCAAATTAGTAGACAACTTTGAAAAAAACATAAGCGTTTATGATGCCCGGGATTAAAGAGATGCAAATAAGATATGTTACTAAATACCAACTATTGAATTATTTTTATTTCGCAAATTCTGTTTTCAAATCATTAAGAATTAATTTGTCTTTTACTGTTAGTGTTTATTATTTATTTCAGTTTTGTTTTTTGTTTTTTTTAATTTTAATGTATTTATTATTTATTTGATTTTTTTTTCACTTATTAATATTTTTTTTTACCAGAAAACAATTATTTCATTAGAATGATCCCAAAATGTAAGATAGTGACAATAGATGAAACGGGAACGGATCGGACGCAATAAGTATGAATACATTTCAGAATAAACTTTTCTGAAAGTTCTTTTTAAACAAATATTTGTTGGTTTAATAAAGTATCATCCTAAAGTATCATCTTCATTTACGTATGATAAAGAAATCCAACAGAATATAACGAAGCCAAGAAAGAAAGAAGAAAGAAAATATTAGCGTATCTGTCACCAATGTTTATAATTCCTATTGCAAATGTTTTGCATTGACAAAATTGTGTCTTGAAGTCATTGTTCTTAAAAAATATGAATGCCGAAATAAATTATGGTTCAAATAAAGTAATACTTTGATAAGTAAATATGTAAAAAAAAAAGGAATACGAGATAGAACATCAAATATTCTTGTTAAGTGTTTACTTCTATTGAAAGAACAACCCATTGTTATTTAGTCAAATTTAAATATCACATTTCATAACAAAATTCATATTTGTTAGTATCCATTTTTAAAAGGGAAAAACGTAACGAAAACGAATAATCTATTCTGAAACTAAAAAGGTTAAATTTTGTTCATTCTATATTCTTTAACGATTCCCGAATCACTCTGAATGCACTAATCATCTTAGAACACGATCCTGTGAATTTTCGGAATATTATATTTTCCGAAAACTTTTTTTTCATTTTAAAAGCAAGGCAGCTTTATTATACATCATTCGAAAGCGTGTAACTTCAACTCTTAATTTGGAAATTTTCATGGTGGAACTTTAGAAATTAACAGAAATATTGCAAAAAAACATGGTTAAAAAACATGCGATTCCGATCGGAACGAAAATTCTTCCGATAGGAAAACATGTTTTTCCCGTCGGAATTTCACGGTTCCGATCGGAATCAGTCCTGTCGGCAAATTCCGATAGGAAACATTCCGACATACATTTTCCGATCGGAATTTTTCTATATACACTAATTCCGATCGGAATCATTCCGAATGGAATTTGTTGATTATTTTCCTATAGGACTCATTCCATTCGGAAATTCCACTTAATAAGTTATGAAACAATGCAGACTTCTTTCGATCATTCAGTCTTACCTGACATTCATCATTATACATTCATTTTATTATAATATTCAATAAGGGCGTATGAAATCGTCCAAATAATATGATATGATACTGACAAAAACATAATAATAATGATGATGATGATGATGATGATGATGATAATAATAATAATAATAATAATAATAATGTTTTTACTAAGTATTAGTTTGACATCTATTTACCGGACCCAAAAATTCCAAGTGATGAAATTAAATGGTACTAGATTTAAGCACTTTATTTACAAATACAAATGGCGCATCTGAATAGGTAACATGCAGAGTGCGCAAAACTATTGCCATGTGCTTTCTCAACCGTTCAAACCCATTTATGTGACAAGAAGTTTAACTTAACTAGACCGTATTACTACAATTATCACGAGAATTTGCAGTTGTTGCATGAACATCTATTTTTTGTATCTCTTAAGCGATGTTTGCCACCCACGTTTAGACCACGATCCATTTCTATATAGCAGTTCATACAATGAAAATAAATCTGAGCGGGCGACTCAAGTTGGGGAGTCCCTTGGCAGCGTGCGCAACCTGTTCGCAACCGGATGATACATGGTTTAGTTTCAGATATAAAGGTGTGCGCATGAAGTTGTTTGATATTCTTGGCTAGTAAGATCATTTATGGGTCAATAGAGACCTGTTATGCTAACGACAACTAATTTGCATTAAAAGTAGTGCTACATGTCTGAATATGCTAGCAGTTTAATCCTTTTCATTGCTTATTTTGACATCATATATTTAAGATCGAGCAAAGATATTTGCCCTGTCAACATTAACCGTAATTTCGTCAGTAATTTCTGCTATAAAAATTGTGTTCAACTTAATGTAAAAACCTTATTTTCGGGGGCAGAAAATTTCCGTGGTTTTTGGTAAAGTTACACTTATGTGGATCGACCTGCACACGAAATTTAGAATCCATAGAAAATAAATGAATTCACTGAACTATTAATTATTGAACTTATGGCTGTGGTGTGCAGTTAAATCATTCTATTTCGCGCGGGTTTCATTTTCGCGTATTTTGCGCTGCGACAAGAGCGCGAAATTCAACCCCAGCAAAATCAAACCATTTACCAGTGTTTCTTTATAGGAAAACACAGTTGCGTGAATTCGTGCCCCCGCGACTTTGTTTTTACGGGGTTTGCACGAAAATTCGTCCCCGCGAAATATAATGATACTGCAGTTATTTGTTTTAACCAGCAATTGTAGTACCCCTATCAAAGCGTGAATGATCACTACAGTGAAGGTCCCATAAAGATCACACAGAAATTGAGAACACAAATGTAGACCACCTAATATCTTTTACCAATTTTACCCAGTACCAATTCCAATCTTAATAGCGGTGTTTCGCTGTACATAGTTCTGGGAAATGTTGATTTTCAGATTTTCCAAACTCTAACCTCTACTTTTAAATAAAATAATGCTGAGCCCACCAACACTTTTTATCACTGATTTCATAGTAGAAACGTCTTAACTGTAGAAACTGGTCATGGTAGAGTTATGCGACATGCATGTGTTTAAAATAATGATCAATTGTTGGCATGAAAGTGGCCAATTTAAAACAAAGACTAGGTTTAATTATTATTGTAAGAATGCGAGACAACATTTTGATTGACAGAAATGTTATAATTATATTATGTGTTTTTCATTGTAAATAACATATATGAGAAAAGTTAACTACTTCTAACTTCAGTACTCATGGCTTTTTTCGAGTGAATTTTTAATTGGTTCAATTTCCGTTTTGATAGTAAAGATTGTAGCGATTTTCGCTCGCTTTATGTAATACGGTGGCGCCGTTTTACATAAATAATATTAAACATAGGCCTAAAAATGTAAAAGTAAAATGTATAAAAAAAATCTTTCTGAAAACGTTTCCGTAAAATATCAAACGTTGTTTGAAATAAAACTTCGCTGCATTTTTTTCTGAGGTTGCTTTTCTTAACGTGATTTAGATTTAGTTTTCTGTGTATTATAGTTGGATGAAATCTTTATACAACGAATAAAAAAACATTTCAATATATCTGACAAAACAAACAGATCCCATACATTTGAATAAAAGCGAGTGAAGAAATAAAACCTCACGGAGCAGTTGTGCTTGCTTATATAAACTAAACTTATAACATTCATTAAAAAAAGACATTGAGATGTACATATCGAATGCATAAATTTGAATTAATTGGTCCTGAAGTAACATAACCTTGGGAAGATACGGCAGAAAACAATTCTATATCGGCCATGCATTGATATCATCCTATTTCACATTTTCGCTCAGTATATAAATCTTCCTTTTAATCTTGAGATTTTCAGTAACATGTTTTTATTTAGCCCATATTATCGTTGAACTGACCTGGGAACGTTATCTTTCACGCATGCGCACTAAATGTTGCAGGCGGAGTTTCACTTATCGCTTGATAAGCGATCGCTGGGAAGGTGGTCTTTACATTTCTTTGAATTAAAATGTCCTTATTAAGAAAAATAACGCTTTAAAATGACGCGTTTTTTTTTTAAAATTATTTTAATGATGTAGATAAGTTTATTTTAGTCTGCAGATTAGATACCCCGTTAAAATTAAAAATGTTTTCATTGAGAATATAACCCAACATTAAACCATTATTCGGGGCTAAAATATTACTTATGCTAATAAAACTTAAAAAATGGCGGTCTCAAACAATACAGAGATCATTTGCACAAATGTAGCTACATGTAATAAGTGTCAACTTATAAACGTGTTTCGTAACACTAACTTTCTAAATAAGTTACATTTTAAAACGGCTTTTAATGGACATATATTTGTGATTAACATGCGAGCTGTTCTAAATTACCATGGCGCAATGAAGAACAAATTTTATTTTTATTTAGACTGCTCATAAGTCATTTGAACGCCAATTTTAAGGTTAAAAAATTATTTTGTTCAATGGAAATCCAGTTTTTTTCAATTTTGGGGGAAATTTATTTCTTTATTTCTCTACTAACGCGTCATTGAATGATTTCCCAGTATTACTAAGTAAATATGCTACCATGCTGAAATAAGGTAGCTAGCTGAAATGTTGAATACATGTTCTTATATTAAAGTAAAAGAGAACAACTTACAGCTAAATTCAAATATCTATTTTGTTTCATAATTCTACAGTTTATTGTCAAAATCATATTGATATTTAATTTCATAAATGCCTATGTATAATATACATGGGACATGATAAAATAAATTACTACAAAGAATTTTTATTTAAATACGGATGTTCATTCATATAAAATAATCGTCAGGCTATTGGATATGTATATAGGTTAATGAATTTAGGGACTATAATCAGCATAGCGCAGCGCAGCCGCGCGACCAGCTAAAGTTTTAGATTGCTCTGTCATGTATAAGCACTTACCGACTTAGTGGTTGAAATTATAATTGGTAAAATACTAGTATTCATTTTATAACAGGTTTCAATCCGTCGGGTTTCTGTCGACAGTAAAGAACGCGAATACACCTTCTGTATTTATTTCTGTAGTTCAATTTGATTATTAAAAAAATAGATAACTTAGTCTATTTAATTCTGTAAACAACATTTGTGTCAGGGTTTTCACATGCTTAGTAAATGTTCAATATAAAGCTTTATTCCAAAAATAATAATGCAGTTCAGATGAGCGTTTTTCTGCTAATTTTTAAATTTAGCTCTAAGTTGAATGTATTATTACGCATGTAAAATCCCTCAAATTCCGGTAAATTATCTGCCTCGAGCAAACATTACCATGACAACTTTAAGGGATATGGCCATCTTATCAGTTATAAAATTATCAAACCGCTTACAAAGTATGTGCAGCAATTTATTCTGCCTTTAAAGGGTAATAATGGTTGAAATTATTTTTAAGCCAATGAACCTTAATTCTCATTAAGTCGCGCGTCGGAAATGTGTTTAATAAAGGTCGATTTCCTCTATATAATCTAGTGAATCTAACAGCGAGAAGTGTCGATCGTGATCAGAATACACGGATGAGCGCGTTGATCTGGATATAAACTCTTTTGCCATGTTATGAATGATTTATTAATGAAGGAAATGGTAAAATGGAACTTCCACGGACGAACCCTTGTTTCTCATCCCAAGGACAGACTGCTACACAGGTTTTTTTCCTAAGAATTGAATGTATTATTACGCATGTAAAATCCCTCAAATTCCGGTAAATTATCTGCCTCGAGCAAACATTACCATGACAACTTTAAGGGATATGGCCATCTTATCAGTTATAAAATTATCAAACCGCTTACAAAGTATGTGCAGCAATTTATTCTGCCTTTAAAGGGTAATAATGGTTGAAATTATTTTTAAGCCAATGAACCTTAATTCTCTTTAAGTCGCGCGTCGGAAATGTGTTTAATAAAGGTCGATTTCCTCTATATAATCTAGTGAATCTAACAGCGAGAAGTGTCGATCGTGATCAGAATACACGGATGAGCGCGTTGATCTGGATATAAACTCTTTTGCCATGTTATGAATGATTTATTAATGAAGGAAATGGTAAAATGGAACTTCCACGGACGAACCCTTGTTTCTCATCCCAAGGACAGACTGCTACACAGGTTTTTTTCCTAAGAATTAGTTTGTTCACATGGTGTTTTCAGATAAAGAAATTTCATAATTCACTTTCTATAATATTATCTCAGTACATGTTTACTGGTCATTTAATGAGAACGTCACAAAACTACTTTCAGTTTGACTATTGATCGTCTGCACACCCATACATGGTAATTTAGGCGGCGACTGTTTTGTCAGTTACAAAAATAATTTCGACCATTATATACGTTATAGTTTATTTAGAGGCTTGTATGAAAAATTAAACGGTCGCCCAGCTGCGCTGGGCCTGACCGTTTAATTTTCATACAAGCCTCCAAATAAACTATAACCTATAAAGTATACTTATTTTCACATCTACATGTAAAATATTGATCGATTTCGAACCGAATTGCCAATATATCATTAATTACAAATATCCATAGTTCCATATCTTTTTAGTAACTGACATATACTCGTATCACTGCTTCTTCTCCGTGAATGAACCATAAAGCCTGGCTACAAAGATCATTGCCAGTGTGGGTGCCAGTTACAAGAATCCCACTGCAAGAGAGCAACAGCTTAACGAGCGGTTCCTGGCGTGTTTGTTTTTTTGTAAAACGCATTATTTAGACCCGAAAGATCCACCAGAAATGATGAACAAATAATTTCCTCTGTTAAAAATCTATCCCTCTTTTTCTTAAATACTTTTATCTTATTATCTATTTTCTATGATTATTTTTAATCACTTCTATAATCTGCACTATCCTAATTATTTATTTCGACTATAACATGTATAAGGCTAGAATAGCCGCTGGTCTGATAAAAAGTTTGTTTGTCTTTTTATAGTTTTATGCATCCTAACAAAATGTTATAATAGCCAGTCTATTTTCTGCCCGACTGCATTGAGAGTGATGTTTGTATGGAAGGATGTAGACTGGCTTAAGATCCTGTTTTTAAATCAAATAAATTGACTTAAAATTGACTCTTAAAGTGTCACATTACGGTGTATATCGGTATTCCCTCAAATCGTGATGTTTAGAATTTTGTGGATACGTGTATTAAGTAAACTTATAAATACTAAACAAATTGCAATGGTTGATTTGTTAATACCTACCGTGTTTATTTGAAGTTGGAATAGGACTTTATTTGTTCAGAAATTGCTTGATTGAGTATATTACATTACGTAATTGTGTAAGCTTAAGAGATAGTTCATCTGAATAACGTGGTAAACTTGAATTAATAAAACTAAGACTCGGCATAAAATTACTTGTAAAATCGAATTTACTTAAGGTTGGAAATTCAGTAACCGGGTTAGCAATCGTCGAGTTGAAACATCTTTTCGCGTGATAAAATTTGCGCGAGCTCTCGCTCGTTTCCGGAGAGATCTCAACTCTGCGATACTTGAAAATACATATTATGATAATATTTGCGCGAGCTCTCGCTCGTTTCCGGAGAGATCTCAACTCTATGCTCGCGAATTTCCATTTGTCAATTCTGAGACAGGTTAACGTATCAACGGATTGCTGGCTTGTGAGACTGGTCTCCATTCTTAGATTCAGGGCTTTATGTTACATGTATGATAAGGTTTTTTTTAAATGCGGAACAGGTCCTAAAAGTTAAATCAAAGTAAGCATATTGAGCCTCCGAATGCATTTTTAAAGATTTTAGTGTAAGTGCTTTATCTATATGTGATTTTATGTTTTTCTGGAACAAATTTAAAAAATCATGCTGAAATTGAGTTGCAATTTAATAACCAAGCCAAACTTGATCATTATGATTACAATGACAATTAGTATTGTGACGACGCAGACAACACGCGCATTAAAATATAGAACAAATTTTTGAAGTATACTGCGATATTCTGTTTTGAGATTAAAAATTAACTACCTCAGCATCATACATATTCAAGCTCGGATGTAGGATTTCTGGAAATGGGGTTCGTTTGCGACAGTTGTATGATATTGATAATATCCAACTTTCTTACCAAAATCTCCGTGAACATAAAACATTGCTCCCCCCACTTCTTAAAAAAGGAGGGTTCAAACAACCTCACTGAACACTTTCTGGATTCGCCCCAGTATATTCTACTTAAAGTTTTGAAAATCTAGCGATCCGCCCCTTTTAAACTATGGTCGTTTTATTAATTAAACAAATATGTGCAAACTGAATAAAAAAAGAAGAGAGATAATTTGTTGATTTATATAACCTTCACATAGAAAAAAAGTTATTGCGATATCCTGTTTTTATTGCGAATCCTGTTTTGAGGTTTAAGTTATGCTTTACTGAATTTTGTAAAGGCAAAAATTGATCCAATAATAATTACATGTATGTTACATTAGAAACGCACCTGTTTTAAACAGGAAATATATCTGGATTTATATATTTTGTGTTTCATGAAGTTGCGCTTCTAATTTATTTGACGATAAATATAACTGCTGAAAGTAATTAGAAACATAACTTCTTTAAACACGAAATATATACTTCGTGTTTAAAGAAGTTGCGTTGCTATTGCAATTTATCGATATCGACTTGCTTGGGCCTGGGGCATTAACTTGCATTCGCGGTTTAGTGAAGTGAAAAATGTGACATTTGATTATGCACTAAATAAATTAATAATTTTCACCTTTGCCGTAAAATGATACCAGATGCGAATTCAAGAAAACAAGACACATTCCTCATAACGTGTATTATTTTTTTGTGATAAAGGACTCGTTACCAGTTAGATCTTTTATCAATTGTGGACGTTTTGTACGTGGGAAATAGCAAAGGTGTCCACAACAAAGTTTTGTTGTATTTAATGTAGATGGTGATGTTTTGTTGTTATTTAACACACATACAGTTTCTGTATGTAAATTTAAGTTCACTTTGATTATTAATAACAATAAATAACTAATAATTCTGTAAACAATATTTGTGTCAGATATTCCCGTACAAGATTTTCATTTGCTAAGTAAATGTGTCCAATATAAAACTTTATTTCTAAAATGCATTTAGGTGAACTTTAATAATGAATGGTATTACTTTGCTCGTATTTTTAATTAAGTTGTTTCTTAATATGCGGTCACGGTTGATTATACGTATGGATGTAAAATCCCTAAAATTCCGATAAGTTATCTGCCTTGGGCAATATAACCATGACAACTTTAATGGATATCAACATCTTATTGGTAATAAAAGTGTCAACCGCTTACAAAGAATTAAAGATTATTAATTATTAAACTAAGTTTTAAACTGATATTGATAATATACTTTAAAAATATGAAACACAGTGAATATTTAAATTAAAGTACACGTTATTTGACAAAACAACAAAAAATCGTCATTTTTGTGTTAGCTACCATTTTTTCAGCATAGTAGCATACCCTTCCAATCCGCTAAAGTTAAGCTACATAAATGTGTTATAGCATAATTATAACAGATAGTCATCATAATTTTTGTTAGCTACCGTTTTCGGCACGATAGAAAATTATTAATTCTGCTTTGAAACGCATTTCATTTCACATATCAAATTTAATGATCGGTGTCAACCCGAATTGAGAATATGTCATTACTGGCACGTGTTCACAACTACATTTCTCCCATACCTGTTAAAACTCGATCCCTCTGATTCTGTAATTTTTTTTTCTATTTTTCTAAGACTATTTGAAATATTTCCTATATCTGCACTAACTAAAATTATTTATTCCGACTATTATAACGTTTTGAAATGTAAACTATTATGTATAATCTGTTAATGTTAGATAACGACAATATAATATAACAAGAATTTAATTGATCTTAACGCGTGAATAAAAACATGATGAACATGGAAATTTTATATAAATCAAACAATACTTGCATAATCACAGTTTAATAAAATTATAAAAGAAATATACTCGCGTTTTTATTATTTTGACCGATATCATTGTTGTTGTTGTAAAATTGCTACTGTTCTCAGCGCACATAAATTTCAAATAATTCTTTCTTTCATGTGACACGGCTGTTATCCTTAAGCAAACAGTGCACATCCAGACCAGGCGGCACATCCGCGTCGTCTGATCAGGATCTTCACCGTTTGCTTTTCGATACATTGGGTTTTTTTTCTGACTGAGAAGTGAACAATGTATACCCTGTTTGGGTGACACTTATGTGATTAAATACCATTTTTCGATGTCGATGATTGCAAGGCGTGTAGAAAAACATCTCAAAGACTTATGACACTATTTATTCAGCGAATGGAAACATGAAATTATTGGGTTTTCGAAATAATCGACTTTTAGAAATCCGACTTGAACATACATAATCTTAGTAATATTTTTAATTTATTTCACGAAACAGACTCGTGTCATTTCACAAAAATCACGTGTGAAACTATCAATAAAAGAATCGGTTTCACTTCTTGTGGTGCTTTCGGTTTTAAAAATACTAATACAAACGTTCGAACATATCAATCGATATGGTAAGGGCCTCCAGAAGTGTATTAGTTAACTAGCGTATGGATTCCAAAACTGACCATCATATCTAATGTATAGCACCCTGATCGCCTCTTGTCAAGGAACGCCTCTTTTATAAAAATCAACCAATAGAAAATAAGTAACACATTAACGCGATAACGTGATTCGTGGGGCGGAGTTGTAATAATTGATGATTCGTTCATCATTTTAATATCCGCATTAATTGATTTGCGATAAGAATCTAAAGTCATAAAAACTGAATTTGGTGATTTAATTATTTTATTAGTTTGAATTAACCTCGGTACGTCCGTCTTTTGGCGCACTAGCTAGGATAAAATTGAATTTACTATAACACCATAATGTCCTTGTTCATAATTTTTTTGGAAAATTCTTGTTTAAAGGGAAATGGGAACTAACAAAATGATTAGCTATTAATCTACAACTTAATATTTTGGACTTTTGATGAAGCTTTCTAAATATTGAACATTAATTTATATAGGCGTATATGTTTACTCATCATTATTAAAAACGGGATTTAAATCTCATAAGTTAATGAAAGTGTACAAGTAAATATATTGTGTTTAATGCTTGATACTGTTTCAAACACGTCATCATCATTGTTTTTAGTAATGAACTTAAAATGGCAGGAGTGTGGAAATCTGGAATTTAGTTAATGATTAATGCGTCTCATGATTTTGTTTTATCAGTTTATGATGACAGTATGTATTGAGATGATCACTTATAATTAAATATCTTTGAATTTCTGTTAATTGGAATATAACGTAAATTTTGATTGAATGAATTCTGAATTTGTCTAAAAAATGTCGAATGTCGTCTAATTGTTTCTTTGCAAGTTTAATTTTTTTTATCTTATTTTAACGAAAGTTCGAATCTAAGGAATAAATAAAGCTTTTCAATTGCCTGCATTTTTCAGATGCACATTCACATTTATTTCGAGTCTTATAAATAAAATAAGGCAGAACTCTGCTTAAATAGAGAATGAATAAGAGTATAAGAGACATCGGGATTCTTTCGGAATCGCTGGGTTCAACCATTTTAACTATAGCACTAACGACATGTATAACCCCCTCCCTTTTCCGCTGGATTCTTATGAAGTTATGTTTATATAAAACAGAAACTTTAAAGTATTCTCTATTCCGAAAAGAAAGCGTGCATTTTTTTACATTAACTGCTTTTCTTAATGAATACATTTTAGCACCGTTTACACTTGAAGAATATTCGCGTGTTTTATTTGTAAAGCAATTATCACAATAATATCCTTATATACGCCGTAAGTGTTATGGTTGTACACTTTCTTAACTATTTAACTCCTTATTTTATTTTTTAATGTGTTGAGTCCACTAAATAAATAAAATATGTATGAAATTTTTAATCTTGCGATTATTTCCCGTGTGACAATAGTATATAAGACGGGTTACAAACTTAAAACTGTACTCTATTTCAAAAGGAATTGGGCGCTTTCTTTTCGGTGAATTTTCTTTAACTGATCTTCTTAATTAATACATTTTTGCACCGATTACACCTTCCGAATATATTTGTACGGCGATTATCATTATATCCTTATACACTCCGCAAAATGTTATTGCTGTAAAAAATGACATTATCTTAACTATTTAATTTGTTCTGTGCACTAAATAAATTATGACATTTTTAATCTTGCGATTATTTACTGCGTGAAACTAGTATATCAGACGGGTTCCCAAACCAGGATATGTGTTGATGTTTCTGGGGACAATCGTTTCGCTCTGCCGATCTATGGGTTGGTAAATTATGAAGACACTATGCGAAATCGATAAGATCACGGTAGGAGGTCGTCTAAACGCGATGCGAAATCCCGACTCGCATCTTTTATCGCGTTTTTAAGTGATCTAATGCAACCATAGAGTACAAAAAGGAGAACGTGCAAGTCAGGAGCATTAAAGGCGTACGCTACAGTTTTTCTTAACGAGTATTAAACTACTGTACCACCGTCTAAATTCAATATATAAAACACAGTTCACGGTCCAATCTGGGTTTTATCAATGTATAAAACACAGTTCACGGTCCAAGACATGACTTATTTGGTAATAGCTCGTTCCGGATACGTATGTGGATTATTGGTTAAATTTTGGCCTAGGTTTTAAATTCGCGCACTGGTCCGAGCGCGAAATACGCGAAAATTAAGCCATCGCTAAATAAAATGATACCACTGGTTGCGTCTTGGTCAGAAATAACTTGCAAATCAAAAAGCGAACAGTGCATATCCTGATTAGACGGCACAAATCTACCGGCTAATCTGGATCTACACTGTTAATGTTATTTTCATTAAATTTTTTCAGAAATTGTCATCATAATACTTAGAATGCCAAACATTTTATTATTAATGATATATACAATAAACTTTTAACTCTTTTTGTGTATAGATAATTACCCCCCCCCCCCTTTTGAAATTGCCATATAGAAAAAAATAACATGGTGACTGTAATTTTTCTTTTTAATTTTATGTTTGCTATACATTTTGTCAGATATTGTCATCATCATCATCATCATCATCATCATCATCATCATCATCATCATCATCATCATCATCATCATCATCATCATCATCATCATCATCATCATCATCATCATCATCATCATCATCATCATCATCATCATCATCATCATCATCATCATCATCATCATCATCATCATCATCATCATCATCATCATCATCTTCTTCTTCTTCTTCTTCTTCTTCTTCATCATCATCATCATCATCATCATCATCATCATCATCATCATCATCATCATCATCATCATCATCATCATCATCATCATCATCAAACTTCGTCATCACATGTTATTTTTATTTTTATTTTTTGGCTTGCAGATTTGTAATATAATTCATCGGATACCACGGGATCTTTGAAATTTAAATAAACTGTTTATTGTAGGTTCTGCAGATGCTGCTACTGCAGACTGTGATGATGATGATGATGATTATGGTGATGATAATAATGATGATGATGATGATGCAGAAGCTGCTGCTGCTGATGATGGCTGTTTTGGTATTTACAATTCCGGCATTTAATAGCATCTACATTGCTATTTTCATTTTCATACGCATTTATGGTAGGTGACCAATATGTTTTGGTGGCCATATAAAAGCTAAATGCCCCCTCCCCCGCCGGACACCGATTATAGGGGCACAAGTTTGGTGGTATGTCTCATTATAAGCATTAATTCGGTGATTCTCACAATAATATCTGATATCGCTTATACTCTTTAGTTCGCTCTGAAATATTTTAAGCTTTAAACCTCGACATTTCATTTTTATTAGCAACATATATTGAAAATATGACAATATAAGCATCTAATAAAATGACTGCAGCTTAATCTGCTTCGACCATTACACCATATCGTGTATATTTATGTACAACACCAGCAGGTGACAATCGTTAGCCTGCGGCAATTGGCAGCAGGAAATGGACGGGTCCATTTTAAGAAATGACATCCTATTTTCAAAAATAAACTCGTCTATTTCGCATCCAGCAGTGGACGGGTACAAGTGATAAAACCACTGTACTAATACATGCGATAAAAACGGAGACCCGTCTAATGTTTAGCTTAGTTTGAGCACATATATATTCTTGTTACGTTATCGGCACGGAAGTGTCTTCTCGACCGGGCCCGGCACAGTTAACAGAACGATGGGAACCAGACTAGCGAAAATACTGCAGTGAATTTTTATATCGTAATTGTAATATATAATAGATGACAACTTAAGAATATAATTATCCGCATTGTGGGAAATTTGTTGTAGATGAGATAGTTGTGACATAACTTGAACAATTCTAATCTTTTGGAGATCTCTTGGGCGGGGGTTAGGCCTAGTATTCTACCGTAGACAGCGCATAGATGTATAATTATCTGGTCTATTTTAGTAATCAAAATCTATGCATTATTAAAATGAAATACACAAATACCGCTTTCAGCTTTTAGAATGTAAAACGTAGAGCTCGGAGGTGGCGGTCGCCTCTTCAACGAGGAAAAAAGAAACTCGACTTTCTCTCTTTTAAAAGAGATTCCCGTCTTTAATAGTGTACTGTTTTCAGTCAAATTAAACAGCTATAGCTATATAGTTGGCATGGTTGAGTAAAGAAGTGCGGTAACACCAAACGCGCTACTTCCTTTCATTTTTGTGACGGGGGAGGGGGGCACCGAACCCCCGGCGAAGAGACCTCTGGATCCATCCCTGAATCCCAGAACAAGTATATATTTGGAATGATATTCCATTCGTACAAATTCCGCATTAGCCTAATGATCTAGACCGTTTCTCAACATTGTATCTTTGACTCGTGGTTCTGCAGGTCGTTGGTTCGAATCCCGAAAACGTCATAATTTTTCTTTAATCTCAAACTTTTAAATTTCTTCTTTTTTATCGAAATAAGTTAACAAGAGAGGATCTTTAACACCCAATATTAAAATTTACATATAACTATTGTATTAATCATGTTAAACAAAACACATCGTCTTTACACAGTCAGTTATGGGATTCGGATTAATAGAAAAATCAATTGCTTTGAAAATAATTTTCAATTATGAGTATGTTAAAGGTGGTTGATTCTCATTCCCCGTCGTTATCAAACACACGTTAACGATTTATTATTAACTTTGATTAACATAAATTTAAGATACAATCAAAATATAATACTATTTACCGACGACTACATTTCTGTGTAGTTGGCATTTCTTTACTTTTTGCACGAATCGCGCGGTCATTCATGCGAAACACAGCCGATATTATGTCCTATTAAAACACGTGCATTTTTCTAACTACTCGTACACTCCAATACGTGACTAAACACTTAAAACAACTTTCAGTAATCTGTATCTAAACAGTCTTAATGTCGTTTGAAATACCTGTTTAATAATTTCAACAACTTCCGGTCTAATATCGCTTTAATATTAATTTTTGTTTTATGATTGTTTTTGTCTTTCGTAATGTTAATATTTTTTCTTTACACAGGCAAAATGAAAGAATTTATATAACCAGTTATGCGAAACATTTGAAACCAATCTTGTTCATTATTTAGTACTAATAAATTAATAAATAACACACTTTAACTGAATGAATACTGTATTTCAAACAAAATGACGCATTCAATTATATTATAGTTATGTTAATATTTTCCGATCAGGCATATGTTTTAAACATAAATTTTATACAACAACATGCAAGCGAAAATAAAACTTCTTTCGGACATTTCATTATAACTTATCATTTGATTTGTAGATTACTTGTAGATATGAACATGATGAATGTGCTTGTATAGTGCAGAATGTGAAACAATTTTTCTAGTAGTCTAATCGTAAAATACGTATAATAGAAAAATATTTTACTTATCGATTTGAAGAAAGCTGTGTGCCTGACATGTGTTTTATAGAATTTTTGCCAAATATATAAACTCTATTATAATTGTAATAAATCGTTTGTATCACTAAGACCAAGTTAATAACATACATCGAAGGCAAGAAAAGTAACTTATTAAATTACACTCTGTATGCGTCAATCTGATTAAAATCATTTCCTGAAACCCGTTACGCTATCAGGATCTGACTACGAGAAACTAAAACATGCTTTTATCACAACCCGTTGAACCAATCAGATTGTCGCCTATAAAACCGCAAAAGTGAACGTAAAAATAGTATTTTAACTCATGGAAAGTGTTGACAGCTTGCGTAAGACATATTTTACTGGAGATATATATATATACATATATGTGTTTATGTAGTATTGCATGCATTTCTAATGTAATGACATCTTCAGATCATTTTGCGAGCGTTATAAATACGCTTCCTGTGTTGGCATTTTCTAAAAATAGTAATCGGGGGAAACCGCTATTACTTATGTACAGTGACTGCGCGCCGTCATCAGATCTAACATTTTGTTAGATCTGACTTTAGTGAGATTGTATATGCGTCTATGAAAAATATAACAGGACTACGTTCTACAAATTCTGAACGTGAAATACAGTCAGTTTCTAGCAGTGTTTACTCTTGAGTTTCTTTTATGTTTGCTTAAATAATAATACATTGCATTTCTAGCCTTGGAGAAACGAAGCGTAATTCAGTAAGGATCGCCACCACAGAGAATAAGAAACACAGTGACGGATGAAGTAAAAACATTTAATTTGATTATATTATATTCTCGATCTAAAATCAATAGCGCACCGAACACTTATAAATGTATTAAATACATGCACAATTATTGTTCATACTGACAGCATAGCATCGTATAAGCTTAAGCATACTGAAAGTGGAATCAGAATTTTCCTAAGGGGAATACTTCAAGCTGGAGATCCTTTATTTAAAGAAATATCTTATTCCACATTCAAGCCTATACGTTGAAAATGCGGTACTGTTAGCTTTATGGGTGCTTTTTGTGCCAAATAAAACAAACTCGTATACACAACTGAATAAGGAAATGCCGCAATAAGTTTTTATGTTACTCTCTTCTTGTTATTCAAACAGTTAAAGAACTTAACATTTAACGGTTCATGAAAACTTGGTTTTGATCAATATCATTTCCATTGGAAATTTCATCAAAAGAAAATATTCCAGTCGGATTCATTCCTATCGGAAATACTCAATTCTGTCGGAATTCAAAATAGATCATATCAGAAAATATGGTGAATATTCTAGTAAGACAACAGTTAAACAAATCGTTTTTTAATATAATACAATAACCAAGTATTATGACGATAAAAGTCAGAGATATAAGGATAATTATCTATATTTATGTAATGAGTCATTTTGACGAAAACATTAAACGATGTTGACGATTACAACAATATCAAGTTGTTGACCACGAGAGTCAGATTTTGTCAACAAAATATAATAAAAATAACTTACTTACAGAATAGTGAGTGTATATATAAAATGCTTTTAAAAGTATTTACATTTTGTTTTTCTTTAATCACAATCTTTTTTTTTCATTTTCACAAGGAAACACAACAACTGACTTTACTGACTGGAAATTATAAATAGGACATAAGTTGCGATTAAAATAAATGTTCGGAATAACTTTTTCCACAGGACTGATTCTGCTCGGAAAGATAAATACAAAATGAATTCCGATAGGAATTAAATAAACACAGGAAACATTCCGATCGGAATTTTTCAAACTAACAGTTCTATTATGCGTATCCATGATCGTACGAGACCATGTGGGTATCCTAATTTCATACAGATTTTAACCGAATTATTATTCTTGTATTAAACCGATCTTTTTTGTTTAATAATCATTATCTTCAAAATAATATAAGTTAAAACGTAACTTTTACATCAAATCTGAGATGATGGTAATTACAACACACTACTGTATACTATAACTTGTTCACGATTTTTATGCGCCCGTTTGAAAAACGGGACGTATTATGGGAACACCTGCGGCGGGCGGGCGGGTTGGCGGGCGGTGTCTACAGGGTTTCCGCTCTCTAAGTCAAAGAGTTTTCATCAGTTCTTTATCAAACTTGGTGAATATGTTGGTGTGCATAATGTCTCGACCAAGTTCTATAACCAGCCAAATCCCCCAATGCACTCCTGAATTATGGCCCTTGAATTGTCCAAAATTACTGTTTCCGCTCTCTAAGTCAAAGAGTTTTTTATCCGGTCTTTATCAAACTTGGTGAATATGTTGGTAGGCATAATATCTCTGCCAAGTTCGATAACCAGCCAAGTTGCTTCAGGCACTTAGGAGTGTTGGCTCTTTATTTATACGAAAAATGTGGTAAATTAGCCAAACTTTTTGACGGGCGTATTTTGTGGCATTTTAGCACTGTTGTTTAAAGATAATGTTGATTTTTCTTGAATTACATGTTTCTCTCTTTTTTTAAATACAATAGTTATTGTAAAATTTAGGTGAAATAACAACAATAACTATATGAATTTAAAAACTTGTATTTGTGAATTTCTTTTACATTGTCGATTAAACATGTTCTCTTATAAAATGAGTTCTCCACCGACTTCAGGACTGCTGCCCAAGAGATCATATTCTGCCGGTGATTTAGAAGTTATACATGTATCCGTGCGTCATGCAAATGTAATTCAAAAACAACCAACTTATCGCTTATTAAAATAGAAAAGGATAAAACGTTTTGAAATATTTATTTTTTGACATGAAATATTGCAGTCTCGGTTTTTAGCCGAAATATCGGAAACATAACGATTAGAACCAAGTTGAGCTTAAAGTTCCCTTTTCATGGAATAAAATTTACACAAGTAAGTAAACATAGGTACCCATTATGATTTACCGATAAAACGATGAAACTTACTATGAAACCTTTAACTCAGTATTTAACGCGATATTTTCAAATCAAGAACACTCCATAATCTGCATTGTATAATTTCAAATTAATTGCTGTATTTCTTGATCAGCACTATCGTATTAAAAGGTAAAAATAATGGAGATATATGGATAATTATCTAAATTAATGTAATGAGTCATTTTGACGAAAACAGTAAACGATGTTGACGATTACAATAATGTCAAGTTGTCAATCATGACCAAGAGAGTCAGATTTTGTCAACAAAATATAATAACAATAACTTACTTACAGAATAGTGCGTTTACATTGTGTTTTTCTTTTATCACAATCTATTTTTTTTTCATTTTCATCAGAAAAACAACAACTGACTTTACTGACTGGAAATTATAAATACGACATAGTTTGCGATTAAACTAAATGTTCGAATAACTTTTCCCACAGGACTGATTCCGCTCGGAAAGATAAATGCTACATGAATTCCGATAGGAATTAAATAAACGCAGGAATCATTCCGATCGGAATTAAATAAACGCAGGAATCATTCCGATCGGAATCACCTCTTCCGATCGGAATTTTTCCGATAGGAAAAAATTCCGATCGGAAAATTTTCCGACAGGAAAATTCAGGATTCCGATCGGAAAATGTCGATTCCGATCGGAATCGAAGTTTGACACTGAATTTATTTTCCAATTTTCTCGAAAACTAAACAAGATATGGCATTGAAACATTGCAGTTTTTCTATTTAAATCATGTGTAATCACCTGATAAAAAAAACCGCAAGAAAATCGATAAAATAAAAAAAAAGTTTTCGGAAAATATAATATTCCGAAAATTCACAGGATCGTGTTTTAGCTGCTTTAGTAGTTACAATTACGGACAGATCTAGGCTTATTGAAGAAATGCAGTATTGAGTTATTTATAAAATATATAGAACACAGAGTAAAATCAATAATGGTAAAATGGAAAAAATATTCATGTTCTATAAATCGAAAGATTATTGAAAACGTCAAAACGTTCGAACGAAAATAATGTAAATGAAATAAATGAGATAGGAATGGCGGACACACGAACTGTACACGAATATGGTAGTTCATCAACTTAGAATGTTATTGCCCTCTGTAACCGCTAATAAAGCCTAGCCAATTAAGGGCGTTTACATGGGTGAATTTCTTTCATATGATTGAGAGATTTCAGTGAAAAGCACATTTCGGCATAGTTCTTTCTAGATGTCTACAACTTATCTCAATAATCTCATACGAGTTTATAAGGCAAACAACATCAAACTGAAGTTGAAGTATATAAACAAGAATTATGATTAACTTGGACTAAATAATAGAAATACCTATACACCAATAAAGGTATGCTTAATTGAATGGAAAAAGTTACCAAGACGAATGTCTTTCAGTGAAACTTAAACAGACGAGAATCAATCATCTTTCCATAAAGTTTTACACAATTTATTGAACAATAATATTTATCGTTAGCCGCTATCTGAGTAACATGTATACATGTAATTATGTAATGGTTGCAGAAGAAAACCTCGACAAATCCCGTAATGTTGAAAACCCATGCCTACTGCATTGACTTCATTTTTCAGATTTCATTTTTCATATATACCTTTATACATGTATATCCTGTTATGAATTTCATTAACCATAGACTTGTGCGGGGCGAGTGTAAACAAATACCTGTCTTCGTAACGAAACGGCTCGCGGTTTCATGCGTCAGCTAACATTGATTATACAACTAACGATTGCGTGTACTTGCTGCTAAGAGTTCAGTCCGGTCACTATCTGACTATAGTGCATGAAACACCTTGTGGTTTTAGTTTCTTTCTGACACAAACTCCCAGTGGCAATTTGTTTCGCCACTGACCGTTCCAATGCGGTAACCCCGATGGTTCTCTTTTTTTTGTTTGGTGAAATATGCATATCAGAAATAGCCACATTTAAAAGACACAGGCTCACCACACAGCCAACAAAAAGAGAAAGAGAGAGCATGGTAAATAAAATGATCAGCTTCAAAACAGACACCACACACAATTAACAAAAATGGGATCCCGTGTGCGGGAGAGAGCATGGTAAATAAAATGATCGGCTTCAAACCTGACACCACACTCAATTAGCAAAAAATGAGAACACATGTGCGGGAGAAAGGTTAATAAAATGATCTGCTTCAAAACACACTCCACACACAATTAACAAACTGAGAACCCGTGGGGTTACCGCCTTGGAACTATCAGCGGCAAAACAAATTGCATATAAACTTTTCATATTGGAAAATAACTTGATTGATTTTTTCGGCGTTAGCTGCCTAAGCTGCCTTTTAAATCTAGCTTTTCAATCGATAACTAGTTGTAAACTAAGTGTTTTTGTTTATTTTGCTATTGGAAAATCAAATAAACTATCTCGTTGGTGTCTATTGCACAATAAAAGGCATATAGCGGGGCAGTGGTTAATGATTGTCGGAACTATTTCTACACAATGACGTAGATCCAAACTATTTTGGTGAGGCTCAACATAAACAATTCGTTATTCAGTTAGACAATTCAAAATTGAATAAGATCTATTACAAGATTGATGTTGTAAACATTTTACTAAACTCCCCAGAGTAGAAACTTCTCTACGTAGGTAAGTAATAATTAACTCTAAATGCATTTGCGGTAAAACGTTTTGTGCCGAAGTTCCGTGGTTGTGCCGATAAGTCGCTCGCTTTGCAAGCGAATGCCTCTGGTTCGAATGTCCTGTACTACGCGGATTTATTTTTATTTCCACGAAATCAATTACAAATTGAGCGTCATATTTACTAAACATTGGTGGCGTCTCCTTCATGACGCTATAAACTATCAACGCCGTTTATCTTCTTTAAAAAGGAATTTCTTGTTTAATCTTCTTCATTCAACTATTTTACTTATTAATTAAAAAAGTTGCTTTTTCAAGACTGAAAATACCTTCTGGATAATTCTTCATGTCGTCACTTTGACCTATTAGTAAGCATATTCCTGTTAGAAAATTCTAATTAGTATGCTTTTAAAAAGGAACAATATTTCAATTTCTTTCTTATTTTCATGTTTTTATTCTATATAAACAAATAATGCATAAACTTTCACCTTGAATGATGCCAACATCGAGAGACACAGTTGGTGTAAAAAATAATAATCTCCGATAAACTTAAGTAAACTTGATATATATTGTCACGAATCTTCAGATTTTTTTTTTAAATTTTCTTAATTAATGATTTAATTTAATGCTATTGCGAGTAAGTGTAGTTTTATAGGTTTTATTAAAATAACTAAACAAGTAATGTGCGGTTCATCTACTGTTCATGAACAGGATCAATCAAACCGAGTCTGCAATATTTTTCGGCGTTAGCTGTCTAAGCTCACTTTTGACCTAGTTTTTCGACCAATGAAATGTTGTAAATAATACTCGTACTCTCTTATTATGCAGAGGGAAAATGAAATAAACTATTTCGATTGGTAGCTATTTACACCTGAGAGGCATCTAGCAGGGTGGAGAGGTATCTAGTGGGATTTTTATTATTATACGGAGGAAAAATCAAATAGATTAATTCGATTGGTTGTTAGTGGGTGTTGTATTGGAGGAAAAAATATATTTACGATTTAAGTAACCAGTTAAGTCAATATTGATGGCTTAAATACAATATTATATGGAATATTCTTGGGTGTCAGGTAAACACTTGCATACAATACACAGTGTAAAACGAAAGAGAAGTGTAGATATTCCTAGTTCTTACTGGTTCCTTTCTAGTTCCTTTGATACTAATTGTTAATTTCAAGTACAAAATACAAGTTTATTGTAGTGTAGTGGCTAACACTCTCGCCTCTCAAGCGTAGGCCCCGGGTTCAATACTCAGGACGGACACTTTTTTTAAAGTTAATATACGTAAAAGTTGGTAGATTTCGCTCTTGTAACAGGCTGTTATTATTTATATTTATTAAATTTCAAGGACGTTTATTCATCTTGAATTCTCACTCTACACGAGGTATTTTATTGAAACTGAATATTTTGTTTCAGTATCTTTAATCGACTTGTTATCACTGTATGAAATTGTTGCAACAGCTTCAACATTTTTTTTTGAAAGACACTTTCAATAAATTTATGAGTTGTCATGATTCGGTCGCTTAATCTCTAAGTCATACTAAGAAGGCAGGGAGGGTTCGTCGACAGCTATAACGAATAAAATAAAATAACTAAACTGTGTCTGCTTTGCCTCTCTGTATTTCATTCTTTCTTATATACATGTATATATAAATCTTTTCCATCAACGCCGTTTATCTTTTTTAAAGATATTTCTTGTCATATTGTCATGTTCGGTGGCTTTTAGATGCTTATTTAATACAAGTTACTACCATTTCCGATGCACAACTATATAAAAACTTAATTAAAAAAATATCAATTTAAAATAATGTTTCTCATAATTTCTGAAATTTTTTATAAACAATTGAATTTATTTCAGAAATTAATTTTGTAAAACAATAACCGCGAAAAATCAATTTGTGCTCATAAATTAATGTTGTCACTGGTCAAAATGGCTGCCAGCAAATTATGATATTGAAATGCCACTATATCAGTTACTGTGCGACCGATTTTAAAAATCAGTTTTGAGCTTAGTATCAAAATGACTTTTGCAATTGCGCAAACACATTTCAAGTTTATTTAAAAACAAATGCTTAGGATTTTAAATAAATAATTACAAATAACAACTTAAAAACTGATCCAGTGTTTGGTATTCAAAAGTACAAAATTCATTTTAACACAAACTGTCACGTTGAGACTAGAGTACAGATCATGTGTGATGGCTTTGCATATTATTTTTATATAAAAGCACGAGTTGACATGAACTGTCATGTAATGCAATACTATTAATCTAGTTCAGAAAAGGAGCCTCAGAAGAGCTTAATAAAACATTTCCAAGACGAGTTTTATACTTTTTGACAACGAGTGTAGAATGTTTTTGTCACACGCTTCAAAATAAAATAAAGGTCAGAACAAAACCGTGTCAAACACCCAGGTCAAATCTGCTCGGGTTAAAGCATACACCAGTCGTATAGTACATTTTTGTGTCGCCCTTTCGAAGAAAAGGCGATTCATAGGGTTCGGTTTGTCCGTCCGTCGGTCCGGCGGTCCGTCCGTCACGAAAACTTAACGTTGGCTATGACTTTGCCATTTCTTAATATTTTTTCATCAAACTTTCAAATTGTATTGCTTAGGACAACATGCTCCTGATGATACCAAATTCTTAAGGTCAATGTCACATTTGATGGAGTTATGCCCCTTTTGGTACTTGGATTTTCACACGAAAACTAATCGTTAGCTATAACATTGCCATTTCTCATTATTTCTTCTTCAAACTTTAAAATTATATTGCTTACGACAACACACTCATAATGATACCACATTCTTTAGGTCATGGTAATATTTGATGCAGTAATTCCCCCATTTGTACTTTGATTTTGACACGACAACTTTACGTTGGCTATAACTTTGCCATTTCTGTGTATTTCTTCATTTCAAACTTCCAAAGAATATTGCTTATCACAACTTGCTTATGATGATGTTAGATTCTTTAGGTCAAGGTAACATTTGATGAAGTTATTCCCCTTTTTGTACTTGGATTTTTATACCAAAAACTTTACGTTGGCTATTACTTCTTATAATTTCTTAATATGTCCTTATTCAAATTTCAAATTATATTGCCCATGACATTATTCTCATGATGATGCCAAAATAGATCAAATTAGAATTATGTTCATTTTTACCTCCATTTTTATTCCCACTAAGTACCAGAGGGTTCCTTGAAAAAAGTTTATGCATCCAGATTTTTATCAGTTACTTCAACTGACTTGAAATCTTGTTGGTTAGCGAAATGAAAGTACAGAAGGAATAAAAAGTAACCAGCCAAACAGTCAAAAGAAAGAACGCTAGGTTATAATGTTACATGTGTGTTAGAGAAAAAAGTAATGGCTATATAATACTGAAAATAAGGCTGAGCATATAAAAACTATTTTTAATAGTTTCTCTTTTAGCCTATTCATGGACAATATTGGAAATGCATATTACTGCCCACGCCGCCTAGCCCAGGGTTGAGTGCAACTCAATGTTTACACCAATAAACAGTACAATGTAGACCATCCCAAACGATGGTTTGCATATGGCGGAACTTTCAATGGGGTATTTTCAGAGTAATACCATTCCATATTCAGCGGCGTATGGTTCCCAGATAAAAGAATGGGTTTGTCCTAAACGAGAAAACAATGGGTGGAACTAAACAGAATAAAATTTTGACAGGAGATCTTAGAATATAAACCCTGCATATCACAAACAACGCCAAAGGCAAAATTTAAAAAGCAGAAAGTACTAGTATATCCTTGGGGGTGATTGAACAATATCAAAATCTATATTGGCTGGGAAATTGAAACCACCCATCTCGAAACCGGCCGATATATGAAAACAAACGTAATTTCCAGAAGTAATTTTGAAAGCAACCGAAGACGACAAATATTAACATATTGCAGGCTTGAATTGATTGAGCTTGTTCATGGAAAGTAATGAAAATGCTTTCTCCCAGCGTAGCCACGTGTTGAGCGCTTCTCAATATTTACACATATATACGATATATACCTATGTATATTTTGTATGCAAACTGGTGTGCATAGCGCATACATTTGACATCTGTACCTCTCACACTTCTTCAATCACAGCTTTGAAATGTTCATATCCTTGCCATCATGTTCTGTGGTTGATGTACAATGTACCAAACCCTACTCGTGGCCATTTGTTTTAACATTTTGGACTTCAAATTTATAGCAAATGTTCACCGTCGAACGCCGGGATGGTCTGTCAAGTATGTTCCTTTTATGTGTATTTTGAACAAATGATGTCACTTTATTGACTTCGAATTTTATGGTTAATTTTTGCATGCAATTTCATTTCTTACTATTGCTATAACAAATGGTATGAAATGAATGTCAGATATGCCACCTTTCTATATTTTTTTTATGTTTTGGCTCGCGTTATGCATCTTTTGACAGGTTAAGGAAAATATGGTTTGGAGTTTGAATAAATACGCACTTAAAGCATACATATCTAACGCATTTTATAGATATTGTGATTGACAATCATTAAGAGTCATACAAATAAACACAACTGGACATTGCTCATGAATAAACTACTTCATTTAGGACGCTTATGTCGAAAGAAGTAATGAAGAAGTAAGCATACTTAACACAAGTAGGCGCCGTTGGCGATGCGGTTATAAGATGCAATTACACTTTATACACATGTTAAAATGTTAAGAAGAAGGCTTAGAAAATTTTACGAATTAAAGATACATATATAGAAGTTACAAAATGCTATGTTGCGGCTTTATTAACTGTAGATAAAAAAAGTGGCACATGTATATCGGTGATGGCAAAAGCCAGATAACAAAGCCTTTCTACACAGCCACAGTTATGTCGTTTTATTTGGCAATGTTATTAGATTCTTATGTTTTATATGTCAATGCGCTTTTGCATGCAGCATTATTGAGTACATGGGTGGTTTGCAATTATTTCACCAATACTCATACCATCGTTTGGGATGGATCAAAATTGTACTGTTTATTGGTGTAAATATTGAGTTGCGCTCAACCCGTGGCTAGGCGGCGTGGGCAGTAATATGCAATCCCATTACTGCCCATGAACAGGCTCAATCAAACCGAGCCTGCAGTATTTTCATATTTGTCGTGTTCGGTGGCTTTCAAGGTTCCCTTTTCATCTATCGTAATTGTTAATTTGACAACCTATAGGGACAAGTGTGAGGTAAGTGCACCTAGAACCTGGACTAAATTCCCAGTTGCATACTATTTTGCCACTGACGTTCTTAGGCGATAACATCATTTTCTTCTCTTCTTTCCGCTGCATGGGGAGGCTGTAAGTATGGCAATTTCTGACATGGTTATTTCACTTGTTTATCAAATAATACATAACACTTAGCGAACAAGATAAGCTGTGGGCTTACCGCTTTTGCTGCTGAGGTTTATAAACCAGGTTCTAAGGTACACCAACCTTACATTTACATAAGAATGATTGAACAAAAAAAAACAATTACTGGTCTTCTTAGTGAATAAGTTCTAGCCCACCTACCAACTCAACAAGCTTGAAAAAAGTACACAAACAGACAAAAAGTAAAAAGCTAATGAACGGTGGGTACTCAATGACTAGAGCACCTGCAGTCCTTTCAGCAATAGCTCGGTGTCAGGAATAAAGGAAACTCTTACAGATCGAGCAACAACGTTTTTTTTGCAATATTTTCCTATAAACCTTCATAAACTTCTAAACGCCTGCCACCGTCGTGTTAACAAATAATTAGGCAAAGCGATCAAGTTTGAAGATGGATAAAGGTAGATCTGGTTATTCAGCCATGCATATTGTTTTGAAATAATGAAATTTTTATGAAGCAATTTTTTCAAAGGTTTCAAGGAATCAAGCAGACAATACATTTATAAATGGAAGAAAACGCGGACGAAAAATAATCATAGAAAGATAATCAATCTATTCACAATGTTTTAATAACAGATCTATCTAATAAAAAGCGTAACTGAAGAGTCTAACAAAAACTACAATTGAATGTCAACGTGACGATATGAAGAATTATGACTCAAGATCCAGAAGGTAATTTTCTGTATTGAAAAAGAAACTATTTTTAAATCAATAAGTAAAATAGTTGAATGAAGAAGATTAAACAAGAAATCCCTTTTTAAAGAAGATAAACGGCTTTGATAGTTTATAGCGTCATGAAGGAGACGCCACCAATGTTTAGTAAATATGACGCTCAATTTGTAATTGATTTCGTGGAAATAAAAATAAATCCGCGTAGTACAGGACATTCGAACCAGAGGCATTCGCGTGCAAAGCGAGCGACTTATCGGCACAACCACGGAACTTCGGCACAAAACGTTTTACCGCAAATGCATTAGGAGTTAATTATTACTTAATTATTTGGTTTAAACCCCCAGTGGCAATTTGATTTGCCACTGACCGTTCCAAGGCGGTAACCCCTCGGGTTCTCATTTTTGTTTTTTGTTAGTGGCGTCCTTTTTGAAACTGATTATTTTATTAACCATGCTCTCTCCCCCTCTCTTCTTCTTGACTGTGTGCGGAGGCTGTTGTTTTCTGAATGTGGCAATTCCTGATATGCATCTTTCACCTTTTTTTACTTACGTAGAGAAGTTTCTACTCTGGGGAGTTTAGTAAAATGTTTAAAACATCAATCTTGTAATAGATCTTATTCAATTTTGAATTGTCTAACTGAATAACGAATTGTTTATGTTGAGCCTCACCAAAATAGTTTGGATCTACGTCATTGTGTAGAAATAGTTCCGACAATCATTAACCACTGCCCCGCTATATGCCTGTCTTGTGCAATAGACACCAACGAGATAGTTTATTTGATTTTCCAATAGCAAAATAAACAAAAACACTTATAGTTTACAACTAGTTATCGATTGAAAAGCTAGATTTAAAAGGCAGCTTAGGCAGCTAACGCCGAAAAAATCAATCAAGTTATTTTCCAATATGAAAAGTTTATATGCAATTTGTTTTGCCGCTGATAGTTCCAAGGCGGTAACCCCACGGGTTCTCAGTTTGTTAATTGTGTGTGGAGTGTGTTTTGAAGCAGATCATTTTATTAACCTTTCTCCCGCACATGTGTTCTCATTTTTTGCTAATTGAGTGTGGTGTCAGGTTTGAAGCCGATCATTTTATTTACCATGCTCTCTCCCGCACACGGGATCCCATTTTTGTTAATTAAACAAATTGCCACTGGGAGTTTGTGTCAGAAAGAAACTAAAACCACAAGGTATTTCATGCACTATAGTGACCGGACTGAACTCTTAGCAGCAAGTACACGCAATCGTTAGTTGTATAATCAATGTTAGCTGACGCATGAAACCGCGAGCCGTTTCGTTACGAAGACAGGTATTTGTTTACACTCGCCCCGCACAAGTCTATGGTTAATGAAATTCATAACAGGATATACATGTATAAAGGTATATATGAAAAATGAAATCTGAAAAATGAAGTCAATGCAGTAGGCATGGGTTTTCAACATTACGGGATTTGTCGAGGTTTTCTTCTGCAACCATTACATAATTACATGTATACATGTTACTCAGATAGCGGCTAACGATAAATATTATTGTTCAATAAATTGTGTAAAACTTTATGGAAAGATGATTGATTCTCGTCTGTTTAAGTTTCACTGAAAGACATTCGTCTTGGTAACTTTTTCCATTCAATTAAGCATACCTTTATTGGTGTATAGGTATTTCTATTATTTAGTCCAAGTTAATCATAATTCTTGTTTATATACTTCAACTTCAGTTTGATGTTGTTTGCCTTATAAACTCGTATGAGATTATTGAGATAAGTTGTAGACATCTAGAAAGAACTATGCCGAAATGTGCTTTACACTGAAATCTCTCAATCATATGAAAGAAATTCACCCATGTAAACGCCCTTAATTGGCTAGGCTTTATTAGCGGTTACAGAGGGCAATAACATTCTAAGTTGATGAACTACCATATTCGTGTACAGTTCGTGTGTCCGCCATTCCTATCTCATTTATTTCATTTACATTATTTTCGTTCGAACGTTTTGACGTTTTCAATAATCTTTCGATTTATAGAACATGAATATTTTTTCCATTTTACCATTATTGATTTTACTCTGTGTTCTATATATTTTATAAATAACTCAATACTGCATTTCTTCAATAAGTCTAGATCTGTCCGTAATTGTAACTACTAAAGCAGCTAAGATGATTAGTGCATTCAGAGTGATTCGGGAATCGTTAAAGAATATAGAATGAACAAAATTTAACCTTTTTAGTTTCTGAATAGATTATTCGTTTTCATTACGTTTTTCCCTTTTAAAAATGGATACTAACAAATATGAATTTTGTTATGAAATGTGATATTTAAATTTGACTAAATAACAATGGGTTGTTCTTTCAATAGAAGTAAACACTTAACAAGAATATTTGATGTTCTATCTCGTATTCCTTTTTTTTTACATATTTACTTATCAAAGTATTACTTTATTTGAACCATAATTTATTTCGGCATTCATATTTTTTAAGAACAATGACTTCAAGACACAATTTTGTCAATGCAAAACATTTGCAGTAAGAATTATAAACATTTGTGACAGATACGCTCATATTTTCTTTCAAAACATAATTCGCACACGTAAATAGGTGTGCCTTTTAATCATGATCAATGCAAAAAGGAGATAACACTCCTTTGTCTTCGTTATATTCTGTTGGATTTCTTTATCATACGTAAATGAAGATGATACTTTAGGATGATACTTTATTAAACCAACAAATATTTGTTTAAAAAGAACTTTCAGAAAAGTTTATTCTGAAATGTATTCATACTTATTGCGTCCGATCCGTTCCCGTTTCATCTATTGTCACTATCTTACATTTTGGGATCATTCTAATGAAATAATTGTTTTCTGGTAAAAAAATATTAATAAGTGAAAAAAAATCAAATAAATAATAAATACATTAAAAATTAAAAAAAACAAAAAAAACAAAACTGAAATAAATAATAAACACTAACAGTAAAAGACAAATTAATTCTTAATGATTTGAAAACAGAATTTGCGAAATAAAAATAATTCAATAGTTGGTATTTAGTAACATATCTTATTTGCATCTCTTTAATCCCGGGCATCATAAACGCTTATGTTTTTTTCAAAGTTGTCTACTAATTTGATGTTTATTCTTTAGGTTCTCTATAGCTTATGTCTTGGTTAAAATCAAATTTACATTAATCCAGAACGGCCAGATCTGTTCGTTCTTACAACAAAAGTAGCCCAGATGAGTGATGCATTCAAAGTGATTCGCGAATCGTTAATGAATATACACTGACAAATATTGTGTCGTAGATTATTCGTTTTCAGTACATTTTTCGCATATTTTAATATACACCAGTTTTGTCATTAATCTTGATCAATGAATTACATAATATTATGCTACTCTGGTCATTTATCAGGTCACGTTATTTACAGCAATCATATGGATTCTTATATACTGCTAAAGAACACACATTGAAAAATATTTTATAATTTTAATATTCATATTGGCTTTTAAATAAACTTTTCTTTTATTTAATTGAGTCTTTCACATTATCAAACAGGTGTAAAGTGTGCTTTTAATCCTAATCCTTGAAAGAAATGGGATTTGTATTGTTGTCTATCATCGACATATACTCCACTTCTCACCAATTAGGAAATGTTTATTGTAAACTCCAGAAAAAGTATTTGCGCAAGTTTATGCAACATAAACAAATTTAATCAAACTATCTATAATCGAAAATTCACGTATGTCAGAACTTGTAATCGGTTACCGTGTAACATAATGTCGATCACTTTATCTGGGTTATCATCGACTTGCTCATTCGGTAGGGTGTACAACATTATGTGGATAGACACTGTCGCCGTACGGGGTTAATTCCCAGTGTGGGCATCAAATTATTGAATTGTTGTTTTCAAATTGATTTTTTGTTCAATAAGGAAAGCCGAATATGTCTGAAATTTAAAGGTTATTTGCTCAAATGTATCTGAAACATATGTTTGCGTACGTCTTTACATTAGTTTCTGTCCAGCTAGAGAATTATATTACACTTTCTCAAAAGCATTTCAAATTAAAAAAATTGACACTGCTTCATTTTTTCTCTTCTTACATGCAAATTTATATTCAGTTTACATGTAATCGTAGCCTTATGATTCTAACTCTTAATGTGGTTTAGATTCCTATGTATTTAATACTTAAATTTCTTTAAACTGATATCATTGTTATTTTGGTATTAAATTCTTATCTTTATCACAACAACATTTAACAATCACAAAGACTGCCAGTATATCAATTATACGTTTTTACATTAGTTTCTGTCCAGCTAGAGAATTTTATTATACTTTCTCAAAAGCATTTTAAGTTTAAAATATGGACCTTACTTCATTTTGTCTCTTCTTGCATGCGAATTTATATTCAGTTTACATGTTATCGTAACCTTATGATTCTAACTCTTAACGTGGGTTAGTTTCCTATGTATTTAATACTTAAATTTCTTTAAACTATTATCATTGTTATTTTCTTATTTTATCGCTCATATTTTCTTTCAAATTATAATTTTTGTATTTATTTCTTGATTTTTTATATGTCTTTCATATATTTTTCATCTTATATTTATTTTCTCGTTAATTACGGTCAAAACTAGTATATAAATTTTTGGATCTGGCTGTTGTTGTTTTTTCCAGCACACACTGAGTATATAGCTTTAGATTTATGTTTTCATTACTCTTTTTTAATTTTATGTTTAAGAAATTTGCTTTTAGTATGTGTCTCCCATTGATTTCAGGAATCAAGATTATATTTTTTACTTTCACTTTGAACCAGGAAGTAAGATTTCTTTAAATTTCTTGAAAACCCTAACACTATTTTGAAGAATTGGCACTAAATATTGTAGACCAGCATATACTTATTTCAGGTATGAGTTGCTTTATTATATTGTGCATGAATTTCAGAGTTCTCATGCATACGGTTTTTCTTTTGTTTTAGCATGTGCTTGGTAATTAGAACATGAATTAGACTAAACTGAGCTTGCACACATTTACTACTTCCATAGATAAATACATTTATTTACTAAAATCTAGATGGCAATAAGTATTTCCCCCAAAATTCATTTTTTTGAAATTTTAGCCTGTTTTCGCCATTTGCCATTCACATCTTTCTATCACCTCTGACTACTAATAATATAGTTATGCAACTAAATATTGCAATATGCGTTGTTCTGTTAAAATATACGAACAAAGGTTCAAGAAGATTTCATTTAGGTATTGCAATTATCATTGGTTTAATTTATGATAAACTGCCATATTTTTGCTGGCCTTTACCAGATCGGTAAAATAAAAGTTTTATGAAGTAAGAAATTGTTGAAAAACATTATTGTAATAACAATGTGTTGTCTATAGCTTGAGCCGAGTAACATACATTTTGTATAGCTATTAATTATTGTTTAATGTATTTTAAATTTAAATCTTAATAAAAGATAGTTTAGGCGCTTTGTTATGTTTATATTGTACAGTATTTAGCACATACTTTGTCAGTTCAACTTTATCACTCTTAATAATAATAGTCAATCTTGTGGTCAATGATCGTCATAATCCCGCTGAACAATCCGTGTCATAATCCCATCATTGGACAATGTCATGGAGATGAATTTCACTATTTGCCGATATGTTAACAGTTTCAAAATAAACAAAAGTGGTTTGCAAATCAATGCTATTTTAGCAGAACCAATATTGTAGAAATTTATAGAATTAATAATCACAGAAACACAGAGAAACTGAATGATTTAGGGATATTTCGATGGAAATATCTTGAAATATTTTCGCTTATTCTGATACGTTTAAAACATACTTTATTATAGAGATTTATTGGGAATAATCATGGAATTCAAAGTTAACAGACCTTAAACATATTATATAACAATAGAGATACTTAGCAAGACTTTCTTTTAAAAGATTGAGCTCTTATCATATAACAATACAGATACTTAAACATGGTCAGACTTTATTTTAAAAGTTTAAGCTCTTATACTGTCGATATTGTTTAAAGAAAATAATTATAAGTGTACTACTATTTGTGATTTCTATGCATTTACATCTTTTATGCACTACACTCATTTGCTTACTTAATTACTGGCGTAAGTCGTTTCCTATTTTTATGTTAAGGCGTAAGCTAGTAAAGCTACACTGTTAGTCTTTATGTCGCCATGACCATAACAGCATATTTATCTGTATTGTAAATAATATTACGGTTTTTATTGATCTTAGCGCAAAAAAGTTGAAGTAGAGCAATAAAAACAACAAGTGAAATGATTAAATTTTTCATTTCAAAGAATTGCAATAATATACAGTCATAAATAACAGTTTTCAATAATTTTTTGTGATAATCCTTTGCATTTCAAACGGACGAAATAATGTAACTTAACGTTAAAAAAGTGAAATATGAATAACACGGAATTGTAACATTCAAAAGACACAGCCTCCTCACACAATCAAGAAGAAGAGGAGAGCATGTTTTTATATAAATAGACACATTTTCACAAAATTCAAATTTCAAAAAACATTTTCAAGAATCAGCAAAATGACACATTTAAAGCATATTAAATAAATAAATAAATAAATAAATAAAAAGTTATAAATGAATAAATAAATAAATAAATATGATTAACACATATCATTTGCGAGCACTTTAATGGGGGCTTTGGCATACGTTTGAATATGCATGCAAAGTAAAACATATTTCTTTAGGAACAATTGGAAAATATCACTAGTATTTTATTTCATCCCAATGTTGCAGTTTTGTCATAATTGGTAAACACAGAGTAATGATACGTCTACAAATACGAAATATGTTGGAAATAAATGTAAAGACACAATGGTTTAACCTATTTGAGTTTAAAATGCCCGTATGCTAAGGTCGACACCTTGTTATCGAAAATGTAGTGATTATCATCAAAAAGCGAAAGTCCAGTTTTTGATGAATGAATGGTATAAACTGATGCGAATGACGTTTAGTCTATACTCGTTAACAGTTCTTCAAAGTTACCGCGAAGTTTATCCTTTTGATTTAATGTCAGGCACGAATGATCACGCTGTGGCAATGAACCGTACTTGCACCCGATACACACTGATCGCGCCACTGTATCCAACTTATCGATTATCGCTTTGGCATAACGCACCTTCAGCGAAAACTCCAGCGCACTAACTAATCTCCTCTAGAATCCGTTAAAGAGTGGTGCTGCTATGGCGTCCATTGTGCCGAGTAGTTGACTGTATACAATTATAATGATTCTATTTTCTCGCCCGCGAAAACAAAATGGTATACTACAATTAATCCCCCATTCATTCCCGACCCATTTGTTTGCAGAGTAATTTGTTTTGGCAATCGACTTTACAAACAATTTACAGGGATTTATCATACCAGACCGGATTTACTATTACTTAATTATTGCGTCAATCAAACAATCATACCAGACAGGATTAACAATCCACTTAATTATTGAGATTAATCATACCAGACCGGATTTACAATTACTTAATTATTGCATCAATCAAACAATCATACCAGACAGGATTAACTATCCACTTAATTATTGGGATTAATCATACCAGACCGGATTAACTTTTACTTAATTATTGAATTAATCAAACAATCATACCAGACAGGATTAACTATCCACTTAATTAGTGTCAAAATCCACTTGACAAGGATTAATCATACCAGACAGGATTAACTATTACTTAATTATTGACTTAATCCTCTTAACAATCACTTGAAACGGATTAAGAGGATTAAATATTACGTCATAATCCTTGCTCTTGCTCATGGCTCCGGCTCTTGAAAACGCCTCGCTCTCACACACATACTACTAATAATCTATTTCAGACTTTAATTTAAGGGCCTGCCACACTCCTCCCAATTCTATTAATCGATAAAAAGAAAATTATCAAAATCTCAATAACGGCAAACTGCTGTTAATTGAAACTTTGCACAAATGTATGTTATTAATGTATCTTTATTTTACAGATGGTAAGACACGTTAGAAAAGTAAAGAACAATAGCGAGATCAAAAAATTCCCTCAACTTCTATTTACATAAATTCACAAAAACTAAAGAACACAAAACATCATTTTAAATGCCCACATGAGTAATATGATACTGACAACAATTTATTGTGCCCTCGTGATTTACATATGTAAACTTTACGAGATATTAGTAAAAGTGTGTTTGACCTTCAATTTCCTGGTCGCGTAAACTGATGACAATCACTGATTTCGCTTTTAATAGTTGAAAGTTTTTTACAAAGTACACAACATTTTCTTGTCAGTATCATTGCGCTCACGAGGGAATTTAAAATTATGTTCTGCATCCCTTAGTTTTTGTGAATTTATGCAAATAGAATTCAAGGAATTTTTAGGTCTAGCTTTGTTTCTTTACTTTTCTAACGTGTCGTTCTGTATGCAAAATAAAGTTACATTAGTAACATTCATTTGTGCAAAGTTTCATTGAACGGCATTTTGCCATTACTGAGATTTGATGATTTTTATTTTATCGATGAATAGAATTGGGAGGAGTGTGGCAAGCCCTTAAAAAAATATTGACCCCTTCATAATTCAGGAAAATGGAGATAATATTGACCTCTGTAAAAACAATAACAACATATTCCCGCTTTATCTGATGTCCATATATGTGCAAATACCAGAAAATTAATTCATGATAAAATAAAGCATCACTGAACAAAAGTTTTGATTTAGCAGAACAGAACAGAACAGAACATATCGTTTATTTCGTCCAAGTGCATGATTACACAATAAGGACAATATAACACAATGTAACAAATACATACATATATATCTGACTTCCGGTAAACAGGTAAACAATCTGGGTGTGTATGTGGGGGGGGGGGGAGGGAGAGAGCAAGTCTCAGAAAATTAATAATCCCATGTCTTGTAGACAAAAAAAATTACATTATTTCGATCTGCGTAAAGGGACTAAACTATATAAATAAATCTTCATCAATGTATGTTATAGTAGTGATAAAATTAAACTAAATGATAATAATATTGACATTAATAATAATAATATTATTAATAATATTCACATTATCATTATTAAAGCTACTTACAACAACAGGCAAAAAATGAACAAATATACAAAACTATAGTATAGTTCAGTGTGCATGCTACGCTCCTGGTGATTTACGTCATAGCTCGGTTAGAGAGTTTTTAGAGTAATATGGATTTACCTGTAACGTTATTGTTATTGTTCAGAGTTTTGACAGTTAAGTCATAGTTTCCATTTAAATAAGTTTACATTTCTTATGTCGACATACAGAACAGATTATATGAACAATGACACATTTACGTATTTACGGTTGAGATTAGAGATTAGCCAAAATGAGATACCCCGTTTGCATCTATTTCCGCGGTACTAAGCTTTATAACAAATAAATATAATAAAAAAGTCACATACCTTTGTTTTCTTTTGTGTTCAATACATCCACCAATCTTTCATTTAAGATCCAGCAACAAGAATATCCAATAATTGTTTGAAGTTTTTTATTTTAACGGCTTTGTTTATGTCACGTGACAACACCCATTGTCTAAGGGAGGTAAATCTGGTTCCGCGGTATGAAAGTCTTTACCATACTGTCTGAACAGGTGTATTGGTATCAAAACATTAACTGTTGAACATTTTAAACAAATTCAGCCACCACACATTCATAACAAAAAAATTGTAAAAAGTCAACAATAACATGGCCATTTACACACACATGTATACACTCCTGTTAATGTTTTTATTTCTATTACTCTTCTTTTGCACAATGGGGGCATCTAAAGACAGTTGCCCTCCTAATAACCTTCACTTCAGTGCAAAATTTCAAGTGCACCCAGTGAGGACAGAAATCACACTTCCCCCATTTCACAAAAACAATGCTTGTGCATCCTTTTAAGTCAGCTGGGGACCATAAATTGCACACACAGCATTTGTCTTCATCTGAATCACCAATGTCACTGTCACTGCTATCAGAGATGGATGGGGTAGTGAGACATATTGGTCCACCAGATTTAGATATACCAGATGTACTGGGCTTTTCAAGGTTTAAAGGTGATTTGGAAATATTGCTTTTGATTTGTTTGTTACAGACTTCTTGTTTGTTAATACATTTGGCTGCTGACTTGCTTGCATTTGATTTGGCTTTATTTTCAATAATGGCAGTATTCTTGCTGTTTAACAAATTGCCACATAAATAGGGTGGAACAAATTTTTTCTTTAGTCTCTGCTTTACTTGCACAGATGTTATTGTTCTGCTTTCAAAGAAAGATGTTACATTATGTTCAGACTTTTGAGACTTTGGATCTTTATGTGAAACTTTCTGCTGGCATGGTACATTTTCATCTGCTTCACAAGTGGATGGCTCAGCAGGATAAATGGAAGATGGTGCAGTATCCTTTATAGAAATACATGCTTCATCTAAAGGCAAAATACCTGATTTTTTGAATGCAGCAGTAATATTTGATGGGGAAAATGCCTTCAAGTAAGGGTTTCCAGTTAACTTGGCAATTTCATACTTGGTAATGTAGGCTCCTGGGTTCTTTTGAAGGTACTGCTGGCATTCAGAATAATAAAACTTTTTAAACGGCCCAAACACACCAACATCTAATGGTTGAGTGAGGTGGCTAGTGTGTGGTGGCAAAACAAACAACAGAACATTTGATTTCTTTGCCCATTCAGTCAATGTTAATGATAAATGGGACTTATGCCCATCATACAAGATCAGGGTAGGATGATTGTCCGCTGCATTTGAAGTAAAGTGCTTGCTGATGTGTCCTGTGACATAATTTTCAAAAACAGCTGAATTCACCCAGCCACTGTCTGACATTTCTCCACCAGATCCATGAGGTGCATCTTCAATGAATTTGGGATTCCATCTCTTACCTGGAAAGATGTAATATGGAGGAACAAAATTGCCTAATGCATTTGCTCCACCAATAATGGTAACATTAGATGACTTTGGAGATGTTACTGTCTGGGGCTTGGATTCTTTGTCACAGACAATTTTTGGTGGAGTGTGTTGAGTGCTTATGCCAGTTTCATCGATATTGTATATCCGTTCTGGCTTATCAAGGAGATCATTTTCAGTGAGAATTTCTCGTAGTTCACGAAAAAAGTTTTCAATTTTTTCATGTGAAGCCCCTTTGGCTCTAGAAATTTCAAGCTTTTGAGGTTGTACAATTTTCAGATCTGGGTGTCTTTTCAAAAAAGCATAAAACCATACAGTACTCAAAGAATCTTTAGATTTAACATCCTTGCCCAACGAACGAGCATAGTCAGCTGCAAGAAATCGAATGTTTGTCATGGTATACCCATAACCCACATTTGCCATATGCTTGATATGATGAGCAAGCGCAGACTCTTCTATATCAGTGAACAAAGTTTCTGGTCCAACCTTACAATCCACTGATACAATGTGTCTAGTATGGTCTCTTAAAGTGGATTCTGGCACACCATACATACGACAAGCCCTATAAACTGACATGCCAGATAATGTAGCTGCATATGCCAATTTCAAATTTTCTCTTTCATAAGGTTTTCTTCCAGTTGTGCCATGAACACTAGCTCCCTAAGAAAGAGAAAAAATTGTAACCTTATTTTATGACTACAGTATGGTAGAGGTTTTAAATAACCAATGTCAACAATTTTGACAGCAGACAGCTCGCAAATTCAAACATTTCAAGATAAGTACATCAGAAACATGTGTGCTCTTGTTTAAACAATTGTTCATTTGAGTCAATCTTATATATTTACACATTTTACCTACCAAAAAGCGACTCATTCTGCAATATTTTGCAAATTAATGTTTGACAGCAGATAAGTAGGTCACTTCTGTTTACATACAGGTGGCGCTTCAAGTGAAAATACCGAAAAGTGAAAATAACGCGGAACCGGATTTAACGCGGAAATAGATGCAACGAGTATACATGCGAGTGAGAAAAACGTGCGTTTGGTAACAATGAATGAAAACAGCGAGAATATATTGAAAAGAAGCGATTATTGCAAGTGTGTCATGGGGACATGAGCTAATGTTTACAGGTAAGAGTAGATCTAGTTTAATTGTTCGCATTTTCTGGTCGTAAGAAATTAGGTCTAAATGATATATATTGCTACACAGGGCTGAATATGTTTTAGCAACAACAACAGCAAAGGAAACAAACAAACTATTAAAGTACAATTCAACATTGTAGTTTTACAATAATGATGAATATTCTTGGATTATATACATTTAAACATACAATTAGTGTCCATTATTGTTTTGTTAAACCTGAAATTAGGTCTAAATGATATATATTGCTACACAGGGTTGAAGATGTTTTAACAACAACAAAGGGAACAAACAAACAATTATAGTACAGTTCAACATTGTAGTTTTACAATACTGATAAATATTCTTGGAGTATATACATTTAAACATACAATTAGTGTCCATTATTGTTTTGTTAAACCTGAATGTCATAATAAACATAAATAAGCCCATATACATGTGAGGAAAGAGTAGATCCAGATCAGTTGGCACATAAATGCCATCTGATCAGGATCTACACTTACATACTTCTATGGAGTCGAGGGTCAAAATAACACAGAAAGCCCATTAACTAGGAGAATATGACATGTAAGGTGTAACTTAGTACATGTTTACTTGTATGAATAATAATAAATCTTAATTACATGTTATATTCTATCAAAATATGTTTTAAACCCGGTGGCATTGGAATATTAAATGTATTGAGATTAATGCACAAATATTCGCAATTAATGCGCAAATTTACTCATAATAATTTTTATAAACTTAATTGCTTCTTTTAAATTTGAAACGGCAGGAGAAGATAAGACGGTATTTAATGACAAGTTGTAAAGTTGTGTATTTGTATTGAGTAGAAAGTGGTTTCTTTCATTTCGAAAAAAAGAGCAATCAACAATATAATGTCGTTCTGAACCAATCTGTTCATTTTCACATAATGGACAAAATCTGTTATCAAATGGTGTACCATCATATCGGCCTGTTTCAACAGGAAGATGATGATAAGCAGTTCTGAATTTAAAAAGGGTCAAGTATTCTGTTTTGCTTAAGGATTTAAAGTAGTTTTCAAACTCATGATTTTCTTTAAAAGTAGAATATATTTGGCCTTTGTTTGAAGTTCTTAGTTGTTCATGCCAAGATTGTTTGAACTGGTCAATAAGTGTTTGTTTAACTAGTTTATGAATGTTTTTATTAGTGAGTTCAAACTGATTATTCCACAAATCTGGTTGTCCAACAGACTGTAATATTTCTTTAATTTTATTTGCCCATTTAAAATTATTATCTGGGAGATGCATCATATATTTATAAATTTGATGAGAATATTTTTGTTCTTTTCCTGTAATTAGGCGGTTCCAATAAGCGATCATTCGGCTTTTTACAATTATAGCGATTGGATACCTTCCAAGTTCCCCATATATAAAAGACATTGGAGTAGATTTTCTGGCTTAGGTAATTTTCCTTAAGAAGTTATTGTGAATTTTCTCTAACATTTCTATGTTTTCATATCCAAATATTTCAGAACCGTAAGTTAGAATTGGAAGTACAGTATGGTCAAAGAGTTTTATCAATAAATCTATTGGTAAGTCAGCATTGTTAGCTTTAGTGAAAAGAAGATGCATGGCTTTTGATGCCTGCTCTGTAATATGTTTCCTGGCTTTTAAGAAGGATCCATTGCTAGATAGTGTAAGTCCTAAATAATGATAGTTATCTTGAATTTCAATTGTTTTGTCCCCTATTTTAAAGTTGTAATTTCTTAAATTTCTAGCTCCAAATATTAGAATTTTAGTTTTGTTTACATTAATATTGAGATGCCAATTATTACAATAGTTATTGAAAACATTTAAGCTTCTTTGAAAATCAGATGGTGACTCAGATATTAAGATAGTGTCATCGGCATAAAGCAAGATCAGGAGTTTAAGCCACATTGTTAAGTCTAAAGGATCTTTAAGCTCTTCACCAACTGAACCATTAAGATACATGTAGGTCTGGAGGTCATTTAAAAATAGCGAAAAAAGGACTGGTGAAAGATTTTCGCCTTGTCTAACTCCGATTTCAGATATGAAGAGTGCGGAATTTTCGCCCTTAAAAGAAACATATGATTTAATACTCATGTACATGTTGTTAATGATATTAAAGAACTTTCCAGTTATGTTGTTTTGTAAAAGTTTATGCCAAAGGCCTACCCGCCACACTTTATCGAAGGCTTGAGAAAAATCAATAAAACAGCAATAAAGTTTTTGTTTTCTTTTCTTTAAGATTTCAATAAGTGAAATAGTAAAGATATGGTCTAAGCAAGAGTACCCTCTTCTAAAACCAGCTTGATTTTCTTCTAAAATATTGTTATCTTCTAAGTATTTGTTTAACCTCTGATTAAGAATTGCTGTAAATAATTTACCTAAACAACTCAGGATAGTTATTGGTCTATAGTTGCTTGGGTCTTTAGGGTCTCCTTTGTTTTTGTAGATAGGCATGATCATGCCCTCCAACCAGGAGTTTGGAATAAATCCTTTTTCAAATACACAATTGAATAATTTTACATAAAAAGGTGTCAATAATACTTTTGTTGCTTTAATATATTCATTTAATATACTATCAGTTGGGCTTGGTGCTTTAGCGTTTTTCAGGTTAGATATACATTTTAATATTTCTTCATTTGTAATTATTGAGTTTAATGAATCATTTGAGTTTTGATGATTAATTGTATCATTATTTAAACTAGTATCATTAATTGTATTCATATTTATATTTTTAAAATAATCACAGAATTCTTGGATATTTGGTGAGGGAACATCTTTAGACTTTGGTTTCAAGTTATTCAAAAATTTCCAATATTTTTGGGGATTTTTATCACTTAAAATTCTAAGTTTTATTGAATTGTCTTGTTTGTATTTTTTTATGTAGAAGTTCATTGTGCGTTTGTATTGTTTACTGGCATTTCGCAATCTTGTCTTACTATCAATATTTTTCTTTGAAATATTATCATTTTTTGCTTCATGGTAGTTCCGCCGAGCTTCGTGACATTTTGGTCCAAACCAGGGTTTATTACTTGTATTAGTATTAAAAGACAAAGACTTATGGATTTCGGGAAAAGTAAGATCCGAAGAATTAGTAAAAATATCACTTAGTGCCTTTGTAATATATTCTATGGTTTCCCGGGATTGAGGATATGTATTCATTTGATCACAAAGAGATTGGATTTCTTCAACGTTAATATTATTTATAAAATTGGTTTCTTTTTCATGTTTCCATATTCGTTTATGGCTATGTTGATTGTTCTTTATTTCGTTTTGTGGGTTATCTTGAATATCAAGTTTCCACGTGATCGCGTTATGTCCGTCAGAAAAAAGTGCATCAGTTTCTATTATTTCAAACCATTTTATGTATTTGTAACATTCGGCGGTTGCGATTACATAGTCTATAACTGAACGGTCTCTAAAAGTAAAATTTCCAACATACTGGTCTTGAAACATGCGTCCGTTAAGTATAAAGATGTTTTTCTTTTTACAGATATCTATTAAACGTAAACCATGAGTATTTGTTCTTTTATCGGCGGAGTTTCTGTTTAGTGAAATAGATAAATTTTCAAGTATTGTATATTTATCAAGTTGGGATTGTAACTCGTCGTCTATATCAAAAATATGATTAATATGTTGGTCACTACGGATAAAGTCTCGTAATGTACCTACGCGGCTATTAGTATCGCCGGCTAAATAAACGTATTTGTTTTCTTGGCATTTTTGTGTAATTTCATCCTCAAAAATTTCAAAATTTTCAGCTGTAAAAAATCTAGAATTTTCAGGTGGTAAATATATTGACCCTAATATTATATTTTCATCATAATTAGTAAGTTCCTTATTAATAGAAATCCACAAAATATATTCAGACTCGTTCGGAATTACGTTGACGTAGGTTGCAATTGTATCTCTTACATATATACCAATGCCCCCGGATTTACGTTTATAAGCTTGTGATCGATGTTTTGGTATAAATGTATAATTATTAATATCAACTAAATCATTATTGTCAAGATGTGTTTCCGAAATACATAAAATATCAAAATCATTTACGAAATCTAAAAATTCTCTGTAGTCCAGTCTTTTCTTCAATCCATTTACATTTAAAGTTCCTAATTGAATTGTTTTATATTTCAGGTTATGAGGCGATTCTTCCTCCCCAATGTCCTAATACTGAGAGTCATTGGAGCTAGCACTTACACTTGACTTCTGTGTTGCCCAAGGTCGGTGATTTATAGTTCCAGTCTGTGAGGGCGTTGCACGATTGGGTAGCGGGTTACGTGGAGGATTAGGGGCATGATTACGTTGTCCACGTGATTTAAGCGGCGAGGAAGACTGTTCACGTCTCGGAACATGTGGAGTAGAGCTACGCGATGCTGTAGAATCCTTGCTACGTTCCTGCACGACTGAAGAATATGATTGCGTATCAGTGTTTTGAATAGGAGCAGTTTGCGCACGAGAATCACCTGAGTTGTTGACCTGATTATCACTGGTGTCGCGACTATGATCAGACGACGGCACATTTCCACGGGATAATTGTGAACTTGGAGCCGGTTGATCAGTTGGGATGTTCGTAAACACTGGCTTACTAATTGGAATGCGGTTACCCTGCATAACGAGGTTCCATTGAGGGAATGCATCGTGCATTACACGGCTATCCTTAACTAGCTTTGCTGGGTAGACAATGCTAATTTTGCTCTCCTTGTAAGCAGCCCTAAGTCTCTTATATTCAGGCCATAGGGACTTGCGAGCATCAACTATTTCCTTGGGAAAGTCCCTGTTTATGTTGAAGTTGGTCCCTCTCAACATGTTTGCGCGGCTGAGTACAAACTCGGTATCACGAGTGTCTAAAAAGTACACTATGATTGGACGTGTTGAGCCGGGTTTAAATCTACCTAGTCTGTGTGCACGTGGCATAGGAGGACAGGGTTCTATTTGGAGTTTTGTTTGGAGAAAGTCAGAAATAACTTGAAAACAGTTCTCATCCTTGTTCTCAGGAATACCGCCAAATATGAGGTTATTTCTCCTGCTTCTCGCCTCAAGATCTATAGATTTATACTCGAGGAGCTTTATACGGAATTCATGCTCGGACATTTAGATCTCAACCTCTCTGATATCACTTTGCACGTTTATAACAGGGTTTAAAATATGCATGTATTTAAGTCAATGAGGATCTGATCTGGAACAGTTGAAAGAAATAAATATGGCATCCGCAGAAAACTGTTTTGAGTCGGTGGCAGGATATTGGTTGAGAACGACAAATAAGATACATTTAGTTCGTAATAAAAAAGATGAAAGCGAAACTTTGAAAACCACCGAACAAGACAAATATGAACATATTGCAGGCTTGGTTTGATTGAGCCTGTTCATAAGCAGTAATGGAAATGCATATTACTGCCCACGCAGCCTAGCCATGGGTTGAGCGCAACTCAAAATTTACACTAATAAACAGTAGAGTTTTGATCCACCCCTAACGCTGGTATGCATATGGCGTAATAAGTTTAAAATCACTGCTGCAACAAAGTATTTCTAAGCCAGTATTTTAGATTTGGTTTTTAAACCATCAATCAATTCAAAAATTAAGGTTATCAACATGCGTGCTTGGTGATCATTCCATCAGTTGATCGTTATGCATACATTACGTCTTTGTTTGCAGGAAGGTTGCATTAGATTAAGAGGTTTTGAGAGAAAGTTGAAGGTCGATCTTTATCTTTTGTCACTGCCATCGTGTTTTGAATGCAGGGGCTCTGGTTTTGTTAAGGACTGTTTTGATTTACAATGCTATGAGCTTTTTATGTGTTTTATGTAAGTGTGCTTTTGCCTGCATCATTGTCGATTTGACGGTGGGTTGGAATAGATGAATAGGGAGCTTTGAAAGCCATCGAACGCGCCAAATATGAAACTATTGCAGGCTCGGAGTTTATTTACCAAGAAAACGTGTTTGTTTATATGAAAACCAGTGGGGGTAATTTTGTGGTTGGTGCATCGTAGAACCTAGTTTAAACCCGCCGTGGCAAATTATTTTGCCGCTGAAAGTTCCAATGCGGTATCCCATCAGGATTTTATTTCGTCAATTGTGTGGTTTCCGATTAACTTTATAAATCAAGGATATTGTTTGTTCACTCCTTTATTGCTACATGGAGAGGTTGTGTTTTCTGGATGTGGCAATTCCGACTATGCAAGTTTCACCTTTATATTTACGATACAAACAAGTGATACAAGAAAAAAATGATTATTAACCACAAAACTCCTGTGCCCAAGGTTTTAAAATTAACCATGGAAACCAGTCTCATATCTCAAGCATGTGATTGGCTGAAATGGCGACAGTTGCCATTTCAGCCAATCAGATGCTTGAGATTTGAGACTGGTTTCCATGCTCAGTTATATAACTGTCAGCCCTGATCAAATAAACTCACCGAAACAGTACGATGCAAACGACTTCGTTGGTACCAAATAATACTGTATTGCATCTCCACATTTTCTTATTTTGATAGTATATTGTTGAGTGTCACACGTGTCCGCTGAAGTTCGCACACATACATCAACGGTAACTGGAGTATACGTAAGCGTGGCAACGTTTGGATGAATCCCTAAAATATGCGTCACAAATTAAAAATGTTATTCGATTACGCAATAATTTGTTGTTTACTATTCAAAGTATGAAACAGGCAATAATTGTATGATAAAATTCATTACACTACCAATGTCTATAAAAATGACTGTTTGATTGCAATCTGTCATCTTATTGATTGAATGATTCTGAAGGTTGATGTGCCTGATGAAAAAACCGGTTTGCTTGTGAGAAGTTCTGATCTCGAACCTGAGACAATTATTGCATTTGTCAAGCAGATGGGGATTAGCATAACTACACTTGCACATAATTATTGTTGTCTTCTACTTATTGGATGAAATTTCTAAAAAGCAGTTTCTCTTTGTTTTTGAATTTGTTATATTTGAAATATCGCAAGGATTAATTGTGCCAACGAGAAGAGTTCTAGTGTATGTAACGGATTTTGTTCATTTCACAGAACACAGAAAAGTAGCGAACGCCACTTCTGGGATAAATCGCTCTGGAAAGCGAGAATATTTCGAAACAATACACGTAACGGCATTCGTATCAATAAGGTTCGATTCTATTCATGTATATAAAATGCAATTAAAGCAACACGAAGTTTACTTAACACATGTGTATTTGTTTTTTTCTATTATGTTACACTATACAAGATTTGTATTAAAAGATGAACATCCCGTCAAACAAAGGATGTAAATACCATGATTGGTTGGTCGATTAGAATGAACTTACACTACCGTTCAAGTATATTGGTTCTAGGCCTCCACATGTAAAGCTGTTGGGTAGATTTGTTGTGTCCGGCATGATGTATTGGCGGCCATCCTTTGTGACACTGTACCAACCTTCGGTCAAGTGATGGTCGTTAACCAAGGGCGCACTGGTGTTGTCTGTCGTGTAGGATGTAGCTCGTCGCTCAAGCTCGGGTAAGATGACAGCATCTTCACACGCTGTTGTACATTAGACTTTTTTAAAATAAATGTGATAACTGACTGATTAGACAACAAAAATATGGCAAATGAAATGTCAAAATGTTTAGTTAAAAAAGATGAAATATGCATATCAGGAATCGCCACGCTCAGAAAACACAGACAACCCACGAACCAAAATTTAATAAATTAGAGAGGAAAAAGAGAGCAAGCGTTTATAAAAATATCAATGTCAAATAAAACAAAGAAATGACGCTCTTGCTTTATTTAACAATTTCAACATACGTCTTAGATCACCGCGTGTTTTGATAGTAATTTGAGTGGCTTAAATATATTAGTGCAAAGAAGTTAGAAGTAATGCGTAACAAGCATTTGATATGTAAAATATCAAATGTTGATATATTCTTTTATATTGTAATTCTTATTAAATACAAATAAAAGAAGGAATATGGCGTAGAAAATAACTAATTATACATGCATCATGTATTTACAGTTGAGTACATGTAATTAAGCAAAACGTACTTAGTCTCTTTTTTACTGAAGGATTATAAACGAAATTTACAACATATAAATCCACATTTTATGCACTTTTTTGCACATAGAATTGAAATTGTAATCAAACCATTGTTTCCTGTTTAAAACGTAATAAAATGTAACACTAACCAAACAACTGAATTACTGCGTTGCAGAAACATATTAAAATAAAATACATCGCTAGCTTTACTGTTAAACACATTAAACCGGAAACTGTTTTGACAGTTGTTATGTAACTGTACTTTTTACAAATTACATATATATGTTGTCAGTCTTCACCTTTTACTCTTACAAATAAATGCATGTTACAGTTTTAAAAATAAGAATCGTTTAAACATCTTTGTAAGCTATCGTTATATTCATGCTTCTTATGATCAAATGTATGACTTATGAGTATTAATTATCCCTTTAATAATTGCAAATAAATGACCGGGTCAAATAAATTCATTAATATGGTTATGTTTATTAGGTATTTTTAACAATTAAAATATATAACATACACACTAATATTGTTTAATTAATTCAACGCTGATTGCCCAGTAGATAAAACAAAAATGATACTTTGCTCTTCGAACAGAATATTCGGTATCTTCAAAAGAGCACTCAATATTTTAGAGACATCTTGATATCAAAATTGTGACATCCAGTGTTCTCGTACTCAATATTGTTTGAGTTCATCTTTATTTTCGAATCTTTTAAGTTAAAATTGTATAAATAGGTTAAATGAAAACTGTTTATCGCCGCCCTGATTTTAGTGAAAAATGTATTCATTGTTGGGTGAATAGAAATAAATCGGGTTAAAGTATCCAATTAAGTATTATCCTCTGTTTTCTATTATAAACTGTAAAGACTATATTGTTATTTATTTTCCAACCTGTCTTGAAAAAGGAAGAACCAAAACTATCATAAATTGTAAAGAAATACAATAAATGACCAGTTAAAACTTTGGTTGAGTGTGTTTTAACATGTAATCATCAATTCATTTATGTAACCAACCACAAGAACACTGTCATAGCTTAAAATAATTTACTTAGCGCCTTATACTTATGCCATATTGCCTTATTATGCGTATTTGATGCACACTAAATGAAAGTAATTTAGTGATTCTACAGTATAGTGTCAATGACAGGTCTGGTTTGCTTTTTTCAACAATCTATCTGGGCATAACACATAAGAGCTGTGCAGACTGGAACACGTATGACTAAATAGACTATAAATATTCAGATCTTCAGATTTAGAGTGTTTGACAGGCTCTGTCAATTAGCAGATTTCGACATAAATAACACATAATAAAAACCTACATATACATGTACCTTAAGTAGTGGCAGATCATAAGTGGTGTTGACACAGAATGTTAGAGGGCGAACATTTGGAAGCGTAATCAAAATGTACAATCCTCGAAACAAACTCAGAAAATTGCATTATTTAAATTGTAAATTGCCGCTTAAGATTTCTTCCAAAAGAACAACTAGCTATTTTTATACTTAAATAGCTTAATCTGATTTATAGTATTTAGATACTTATATGGTTTGATATTGACAAAGGATACTTTTAGAGAGGAAGTGCGCTAGGTGCGCCCCAGAACACAGTTTATTATATATTTCCATTACCGTCCATGAACAGGCTCAATCAAACCGAGCCTGCAATGGTTTCATATTTTCGTGTCCAGTGGCTTTCTAAGTTCCATTTTCATCAATTATAATATCACAGTAGCGTTGTTTTCTGTGCGGCGGCTGTAAAATGTCTTCGCGTGCATTCAATCAACACTGTTATCAGTTATTTCCTTTGACGGTCGTTGAGCACGATACAACTAACTTAATTGTGCTTCTAACTTTAAATTTGTTAGATATTTCTCCCAGTTTAAAAAGTGGTAGCCATACCATAGATTGGGATACTGTTCTATCACCACTTCCTGCTTTTTGAATTGACCTGTGGCGTTGTCTGTGATATGCAACATTTATATTAATATTATCAGATCCCCTGTCAAAATTCTATAATTATATGTTGTTCCGCACATTTTTCTCGTTTCGGGCAAACTCATTCTTTTTTCTAGGGACGATAAGCCGCTGATCATGGAATTATGTAATCATATCATAGCCCCTTAGAAGGTTCCACGTTTGGATAGGATGAATTAAACTTTTACTATTTTCTGGTGTAAATATTGCGTTGCGCTCAACCCTGGTCTTTGCGTCGTGTGCAGTATACTGCCTATGAACGAACTAAATCAAACTGATCCCGCAATATTTTTATATTATCGTTTTTGATGGCTTTTAAAGTTCCATTTTTATCTATTAAATCAAGCTTATCCTGCAATATTTTCATATTTGTCGTGTTCGGTTACTTTCAAAGTTCTTTTCATCTTTTTCAATATAACAGTCGCGTTGTTTGTGCCGTGTGGCGCCTATAAAACACCTATACATATCATGAATGGTCACATCCAAAAGACACAGCCTCCCTACCCCGCTAAACAGTAGAGACGAAAAGATGTTGTGAAATGATAAATTTCAAAATAGACATCAAAAACGATTAATGAACATGAGAACGCATAAAATGTTTTGCTTTACATTCAATCAGAGCCGTTATCAATTACGCCGTTGAGAACGATTTTTATGTATGGTAAAGGTATTCCTTAAACATGTGTTTCAATATTTCGGCCTATTTTCATGGTTTTAATGGTTTAAATATCCTATATATTTATAGATTTGGATAATGTTCTATCGCTTCTAGGATATACCTCCTGTTTTTTTTTAACTTTTGCCTTTGAAGTTGACAGCGACATTAAGTTATATTAAATTTTCGATTAAGACAGCACTTAATTTCGAGAAAAGTAAGATAAGAACATTGATAAAATGTTTAACATTCGAAATTCGTTTACACGATGTTTCTTTCCAACAGTAAGAAAAAGTGAATTGCCGCTGTAAAAATTATCCTACTATAATTATAAATAACTATATACTATGCATTTCCATTACTTCCTAGAAACTGACTCAGTCAAAACAAGACTGCAATATTTTGATATGTGTCGTTTTCAGTAGCTTTCACAGTTATTTTCCCATCTCTTTATATATCTTAGTAGCGTTGTTTGTGCGGAGTGTATATTGTGTACGTCTAATAAGCATTTTCATTACTGTCCAGGAATAGGTTTAATCAAACCGAGCCTGCAATAATTTAACATTTGCCGTGGTTGGTCGCTTCCACAGTTCTTGTGTATCTATTTTTATACCACAGTAGCGTTGTTTGTGCCCAGTGGCGGCTGTGAAAGGTCTCTCTGTACATTCAATTAGTACTGTTAACAATTACCATATTTGTAGGCCGTGGAGCAATGACCCTTCTTCATATTTACTATATGTACCCTTCTTCACTTTGTACAGATTATTGGAGTCCAAGTTCAAACAACAAATGCCTCATTCTTCGAAGAATTCAGTCATCTTTCATTTGTTGAAACTAATACCGCTTTTTTTAACTTTTAAACTCGAGTTGAAATATATAAATGGTTTTATTCCGAACGATAAGGATTGGTTTATAAGCAGGTTAACTTCCCTTGTAAACAAAATTTACATGTAATAACCTGGGAATTTCATTGTCATGATATATCTGGTGTTGAATGCAAGAACGATTTTATATTTGACACTTTAAATTTGAATTTAAAGTGTGATAAACATGCAATGGGCAAGTTTTGAAAACACATAAATACAGTTTCTCACACATAACTGATATATTATTAATGCCATAATTTTAAAATTGTAAATTGAACTTATTAGACCGCTAAATTAATAGTTAATTCTGTACGATGAACTATGGAAATAAGAAAATTAAGACCTCCATCAAAAAGAGGTCCGGGTTATTGGAAATTAAACAATACTTATTTGGAAGATGATGGTTTTATAAATAACATTTCAGCTATTATAAACTCATTTAATGTTTTAAATATACGTTGTCATCGACTTAAGTGGGAACTTTGTAAAAATGAAATTAAGGAAAAATCAATAGCATTTGCAAAACAAAAAGCAAGAGAGAGGCAAAATGAGTTAGATACGTTAGAAAAGAGATTAAAATATTTATACAGTTTAAATGATAACCACATAAACATCCAAACAAAAGCTGAAATTATACAAATAGAGAAAGAACTCGAAAACATTTATTCATTTAGAGCACGCGAAGCACAGATAAGGTCACGTATTCAATTACTAGAAACTAACGAAAAAAAATACAAAATTCTTTCTTAGTTTAGAAAAGTCGAGACAAAGTAGAAAGGTTTTAAGTTCAGTTAAAATAAATGGAAAATCTATCACCGATTTATCCATCATATTGAACGAAGAGGTTAAATTTTATGAAAACTTATACAAAAGTGATAACCAACACGTAAATTGTGACGATTATTTAAGTAACACTATATTATCAAATATTTTAAACTGTGAAGAAGCCAAAGTTTGCGAAGGTCCTCTTACATATGATGAATGTTTTGAAGCGCTTAAAGATATGAAATTAAATAAAAGTCCCGGTCTTGATGGACTAACGGTTGAGTTCTATCAAAAATTTTGGGACAAATTAGGTTATCTTGTTATTAATAGCCTTAATGAAGGATACTTAGCCGGAGAGCTTTCAGGCACACAAAAACAAAGTGTCTTTACTTTAATCTACAAAAAAGGTGATCCAGAAAATCTCGAAAACTGGAGACCAATATCACTTCTCAATATCGACTATAAAATAGCCGCAAGAACTCTTGCTAAACGTTTACAAAAAACTTTACCAAAAATTATTAGTTTAGACCAACAGGGCTTTATACAAAACAGATTCATTGGTTATAATTTAAGACAAATTCAAGATGTAATTGACTATGCGGATATACTTAACATTGATGCAGCTATTCTATTTTTAGACTTCAAAAAGGCATTTGATACTTTAGAGTGGAAATTTATGGTAGCGTGTTGAAAAAATTTGGATTTGGAACGTCATTCATTAAATGGGTGCAAACATTTTATAACAATATAACATCGTGCGTGATAAATAGTGGTTGGAAATCACAACATTTTAAACTAAATCGTGGCATTAGACAAGGATGTCCGCTGTCTGCCCTTTTGTTTATTATTGTTGCCGAAATAATGGCTTTAAAAATAAAAAAACTGTGAAGATATAACCGGTGTACGTGTAATGGACACACATAATAACGCAGTATCAAGTCTAAAGATAACACAACTTGCCGATGACACAACATTATTTTTAAAAAATGAAGATGAAATTACAATAGCTTTAAAATTAATTGAAGAATTTGGTGAATATTCAGGTCTGATTTTAAACAAAAATAAAACAGAAGGTTTATGGATAGGAAGAGCGAAACATAACAATCGCGACGTATGTAACATAAAGTTCTCTACTCAAGTGAAAGCATTAGGTATTTATTTTGGGACAGAGAAAAATATTTACGATTTAACTTGGAATGAAAAAGTACAAAAATGTCATTACCTTATTGATAAATGGAGTGGCATAACCCTTACCTTTTATGGAAAAATATTGGTATTAAAAACTCTCATTATTCCAAAACTAAATTACATCCTGCAAGTAATGAAAATACCGGGTAAAATTCTACAGGATCTAAATGCAATGTTCTTTAAGTTTTTATGGTCCAGCAAAAATGAAAAAATTAAAAGGACGATAAATTACAAGGTGGCTTAGAAATAACCGATTTAGAAACATAATTATTCAAAAGCATTAACTTTAAAATGGATAAAAAATCTAGTCGACAATCAGACACAAGCTAATTGGAAAGTAATCCCAAACTTTTTTCTTAGTCAATTTGGACAAAAGTATCTTATTTTTGATATGCAACTTGATTCATACAGGTCCTTACAAAAACCAAAGTACAATATACCAGATTTCTATAAACATCTTATAGAATCGTACATCTCTTTTAATAAAACAAAACAAACACAAGAACCCAAGACATATTATGATATTCGTAAACAAATTATATGGGGAAATCAGAATATTAAATTAAATGGTAAATCTCTAGTCTTCCACAATTTTATTAAATCAAATATTTTATATATTAATGATATAATTAACGATTCTGGGGAAATAGACCCGATAAAGATTTATGAAACCCTAGTAAACAAAACAAATTGGATCTCGCAAGTAAAAAAATTCAGTCTGCTATACCATGATCATGGAAAAATATGTTAAAAATAGAAGAATCGGTCAAAACTAACGTCAAAACTGAAATGAAAAAGAATATAGATTTTTCAAATGAATATTTTTATCAAATACTTCTTCAAAGTAAGTTTGAAAAACCCTATGTACATGCCTTTTGGGAAAGGCTATTTGGTAAAGCAATTGAATGGACCTCATTTTACTATATTTTAAACAAAGTAATATTAGATAACAAATTAAAGGAATTTAGATTCAAAACAATTCATAGAATTATTGCGACTAATGAAAATTTGTTCAGATGGAAACTTTCAAACTCTCCTTTATGTAACCATTGCAGACAATATGAAGACTACACTCACTTTTTTATAGAGTGTGAACGAATTAAAACCTTTTGGCAGATAGTTTCTTCCATTTTTAAAAAATGTGGTTTTTCAGTCAGAATGAATTGCTTAGAGCGTATCGTTATTGGGTATAAAATATCGATAAATGAATATCAACAAGTAAATATTCTGTTAAGTCAAATAGGTTCATGCATATATAGATCATACTTTTTAAGTGAGAGGAGAACTGAACATTATAATGTTGAAAAACTGTTATACGGAGATTTATATATTTTATGTAAATACTACGAAAGAAAAAATGAAAAATGTATATTGATATCAAAATTCTTGAAGCATCTTCAATTATCAATATGAGATTTGTTAGGGTCATATACAACACATACTTGATGTTAGCTACCTATTAATATGTCACCTTACTCTGTTCTTACTTTGCTTAGCATTGTATATATATAAATGTTGTTGCTGTTTTGATGGTAAAATATGAAAAATAAAAAAAATAAAAAAATGAACTATGGAAATCACTAATAATGTCGCCAAATGATATAACATGACATAAAACACTTATCTTATAAAATACTCAAGTCATGTTTAAAAATACCACGGGTTGTCTGCATTGTGATCTTTTTTTTTCATTTTGTGTATGATATCATTAATCCATTTGATTTGCTACGGTCATTCAACAATTATCGTTTCGCTATTTTTTTCGGGCGCCAGTTAATTAAAAACATCATATCGTGATACTGATGCTTCTATTGCCTCAAAACCAACGGGAAAGGCATTATTTGAGTCTATAATCATGCACTGAACTGACCTCAAATACTTTTGGAACATTTAATAGTTTGAAAAATAAGATAACATAGCTTCCTCTTCATGTTTTGAACGTCTCATCAAAATATATTATTCACTATTAATCTGATTAAAATCGCCTCCTGATTTAAACCGCTACGATATCAGGAACTCACGACGAGTTACTTAAACATGCGTTTTCAACAATCTTTCAAATCAATCAGATTGACGCCTACGCAATCTCAAAAGTCGCCATAATTGTCGCAGCGTTCCGAACGTTATATTAATTATGCAAGTAATTATGTGTTCTAAAACATGGAAAGTATTGACACTCCGCGTAAGACATATTTTACTTTAGATATGTGTGTTTTATGAAGTACCCCATTCATTTCCACTGTAATCTCTTCTGGTATTTTTTTAAACTTCGTGATCGGCTTTTCAAACTTCCTGATTGACTGTCTCTAAAACTACCGGGGAAATCCACTGTTGCTTATAATCCGATTCAATGATATTACAGTGGTCTTTAACAAGTGGGAAGTAAATTCCTCTTGTCGGGATTATGAGTGGTTAAAAGAAGAAAAATATTTATAGAACCAGCAAATGTTTTCTTTAGATAACGGAAAACTGCGTACTTAATTTTATTACGTATTTAGTCATCACATGTCTTCACAAAATGCAAAACCTTTCGAGTCGGGGCAAACGTTTTTCTCTTAAACACTCATTCAAGCAATTGTGCACGACAGGTTGTTGTTTCTTTTTTGTTGTTTTATGTTTCTTTACATAATTAAATAGGGACAACTTGTTTATATAAGGATTTAGTATGCGAGTTGGAGTTTCTTTTCAAGAACATTATCGATGCTGCAGTAAATAATTTAACCCTGAAAATTGAGAAAAAAAACAACTATATATCTAACAACTAATGTTCATATTTTTTAAAGTATATTTGAGTTTCATTTAGTTAGAATAAGTTTATTATTTTAATAATTTGATTCAAAACTTAACGAAAATGACTATGCAAATGTTGAATAAAACGATTCACAGAAAAGTTTGATTGTTTTACATGGTAAAATTGCCGAACTGGTAGGCGCTGTGGAATTTTCATATGCAAGTGAGACACACAATAGAAAGACCAACAATTTGTTGTGTGTGATGATGTTGAAAATCTAATAAAACTAGACTGATTGCTTAAATGAAACATTTAAAGCAAGAAAAAGCTCAACTGTTCCAAGGCGATAACCCCTCGGGTTCTCACTTTCGTTTATTGTTTGTGGCGTCTATATTGAAATTGATTATCGTCATTCCATCTTCTCTTTTCCTCTCTACTGTTTGGCTGTGTGGGGAGGCTGTGTCTGCTGGATGTGGCCATCCCTGATATGCATATTTCATTTTTTTTCAACATAGCATTTATTAAAAAGCTTACTGTCATATAAAAGGTGGTTGAGTTGACTTTGTTTTGTTACCAAAACATTATGACTCGCTAAGGATGTGACCGACTTAAGTGACCGTTTCGACGGTGACGTGAAACACTTTTAGGTAGTATTCAAACAAGTTATGCATAACACCGATTTACTCTTTTCTGTTAATTATTTTCCAATTTAACCCATCTTATGTGTCTTTTCGTAATAAGGATATTTCCAGTCGGCAATATTTTTTCATAATAGTGTTGTGTTTTTTTTCAACCAACTCATGGCGTGATATATATCCCATAATTAGTTTGACATAACTTACAGACGGGGTCCTTATATTGAAGAATTCATTAAAAACGGGTAATAAATTCCCAGAATCTCTTAATTTCAATGTCTAATTAGCATTTTTATCACTAAATTCGAATAATAAAACAATTGATTTTGCAAATAATTTTTAAAATAATGTAGGGACTCATGAAAAGAACCAGTTAAGGTTTTTGATACATTTGGGATGTTATGTCATTGCCTGAGAATGTATAATGAGGGATGACTGTATATAAGGACTAAGGATTGGTCCTTGAAGAAGTGCTTACGTATAGATAATAATAAATCCAGATAATGACTAAATCCTCTTAAAGATAAGTTTCTTCGTAAAATATATTATAGATGTCAATCATTTTGGATGTTGTCAGATAAGAACTAAACACGGCTGAGAGGACTGAACTAAAAATGATTCAGAAAAGTTTTGTGATTTTTATGATTATTACCTTCAACAAAGGTTAATTTAATTTTTTGTTCTTATTTATGTTTTTGAAATTAAAGATAAATAATATAAAATTAAAAGAAACTTCATAGAACGTTATAAAATTTGAACTTAAAAATCATTCTTTAGTTCTGCAATTCTCACACCCTGACTTTGTGGTAAATGTAAGACCAAATGCACTGCAAAACGCTTTAATTACGCGATGTCAAAATTCACAAAATTTGTCAAAAATGTTTTCTTTATTCGCGTGTTTATAAATTCGCGATGTCGTTTTTGGATATATATTTTCGAATATATTCAAAGTCATCATGTATTCGCGGTATTTATGAATTTGCGAGGTAAGTGATTCGCGAATATTTGCGAGAAAAAAAAGCTAACGCGAATAAAACCAGTTTTACAGTATGCAATGAAAGGACGTACCGGGTATTTACGGATTTTTATCGTTATTTTGCAGGCTTCGCACAGAGAAGAAGTTCAGATAACTTTTGCCAAGTATCTCCTGGAACAGGTAAAAAATATAATCTCATTTAACAAAGATCTTTTTCCTAGCGGAAATTTAAAAAAAACGCTTTTAAAAGATGTTCAGTATTTTACCGAAATAAATTATTTCATAAAACAAATCAAAGATCAGTATACTTCAGAATACCACGACTTATATCTTAAGATCAGATACAATGATGTTAAATAATTTTATAATTGACGACAACTGTATTTGAAACACTGTCAATGAAAATAAGAGGAAAGACGATTGCCAAGTAGTGTGAACATTTGCTAAAACTTGAAATCAAAATTGAATCAAATATTATTTTTTATTCAGTCTTTCTGTTTCTTTTAAAATTTCGTAATGATCTTGTTGTAATTGACCGGTGTGTAAATAATGAGAATTCAATTTAATTTTTGATGTTCTATTTTCTAAGTAAAAATATTTTCGCGGGCTTCCAACCCTCTAAAATTCATTTTTCTCTTTTATGCTTGTTCGTTCAAGAGCAAAATGAATTTTAGAGATAGAGAAATATGTTAATATGTTTCTTACTTAGAAAATTGAACGATTAATCAAAACTAATGAATTCTTATAATTTACACTCTGGTCAATTACAACATGATCACAACGAAATTTTAAAAGAAACATAATGACATAATAAAAATATCTTAACCTACGAAGAATGCGAGATAGATAATCTTGATAGTTAATTTTCGGACCAGCCTGTTCAAAGATTATCATAAAGCCAACAAATATTTTTCATTAATTTATATACATACAGTTATCTAAAGTTTACAGCTTTGGTTCTCTCCCCACTCTGTATTTTCTTTATCTTTTACATTCTTCTTGCTTATCCCTTTAAAAATTACCAATCCTTTTAGTGACATTATTTGAAAAAATAACAAGAGCATTTGTACCAGCTATATTTCATCATCTTTCTATTTAGTACAAAATGTCTTAATCATTTGTTGATCTTTCTATTACAGTTAAATCTGTCTTTAGGGACCACTTTTGGGAAAACACAAAAGTGTTTTTTTAAGTGAAGGTGGTGTTTGTTTACAAGCAGAGTTTTCTTTAAACCAGTCAGTTGGCAGATATACGTGATTTGTATTCACAGGAGGTCTTTATTGAAGGTTTTACTTACTAACAGTAAAAGATCTGTTATGACACGAATTGTATTGTTGGTTTTTGTTTTAAATTTCCTTCGAAGTTTGAATTTTCTTTAAAACTATGTACATAGTATGTGTGTGAAGTTGGCAATGAGTAATGAGTAGGGAATTGGATATTCAATATCCAGCTGAAATCGAATCCACTGCCAGCAGTGAGTTGGGTATTCGCTTTACACACACAGCGCATACCCTAATGAGATCGAATCCACAGCCAGCTGTGAGTTGGGTATTCGTTCTACACTGACAGCGAATACCCTAATGAGATCGAATCCACAGCCAGCTGTGAGTTGGGTATTCGTTCTACATTGACAGCGAATACCCTAATGAGATCGAATCCACAGCCAGCTGTGAGTTGGGTATTCGTTCTACACTGACAGCGAATACCGTAATGAGATCGAATCCACAGCCAGCTGTGAGTTGGGTATTCGCTTTGCACAAACAGCGAATACCCTAATGAGATCGAATCCACTGCCAGCAGTGAGTTGGATATTAGCTTTACACACACAGCGAATACCCTAATGAGATCGAATTCACAGCCAGCTGTGAGTTGGGTATTCGTTCTACACTGACAGCGAATACCCTAATGAGATCAAATCCACAGCCAGCTGTGAGTTGGGTATTCGCTCTACACTGACAGCGAATACCCTAATGAGATCGAATCCACAGCCAGCAGTGAGTTGGATATTCGCTTTACAAACACAGTGAATACCCTTATGAGATCGAATCCACAGCCAGCAGTGAGTTGGGTATTCGCTTTACACAAACAGCGAATACCCTAATGAGATCGAATCCACTGCCAGCTGTGAGTTGGGTATTCGCTTTACACACAGCGAATACCCTAATGAGATCGAATCCACTGCCAGCTGTGAGTTGGGTATTCGTTCTACACTGACAGCGAATACCCTAATGAGATCGAATCCACAGCCAGCTGTGAGTTGGATATTCGTTCTACACTGACAGCGAAAACCCTAATGAGATCGAATCCACAGCCAGCTGTGAGTTGGGTATTCGATCTACACTGACAGCGAATACCCTAATGAGATCGAATCCACTGCCAGCTGTGAGTTGGGTATTCGCTTTGCACAAACAGCGAATACCCTAATGAGATCGAATCCACAGCCAGCTGTGAGTTGGGTATTCGTTCTACACTGACAGCGAATACCCTGATGAGATCAAATCCACAGCCGGCCTTGAGTTGGGTATTCGTTCTACACTGACAGCGAATACCCTAATGAGATCGAATCCACAGCCAGATGTGAGTTGGGTATTCGTTCTACACTGACAGCGAATAACCTAATGAGATCGAATCCACTGCCAGCAGTGAGTTGGGTATGCGTTTAACAAACACAGCGAATACCCTAATGAGATCGAACCCACAGCCAGCTGTGAGTTGGGTATTCGTTTTGCACAAACAGCGAATACCCTAATGAGATCGAATTCACAGCCAGCTGTGAGTTGGGTTTTCGTTCTACACTGACAGCGAATACCCTAATAAGATCGAATCCACAGCCAGCTGTGAGTTGGGTATTCGTTCTACACTGACAGCGAATACCCTAATGAGATCGAATCCACTGCCAGCAGTGAGTTGGGTATTCGGTTTACACACACAGCGAATACCCTAATGAGATCGAATTCACAGCCAGCTGTGAGTTGGGTATTCGCTTTGCACAAACAGCGAATACCCTAATCAGATCGAATCCACAGCAAACTGTGAGTTGGGTATTCGTTCTACACTGACATCGAATATCCTAATGAAATCGAATCCACTGCCAGCAGTGAGTTGGGTATTCGCTTTACACACGCAGCGAATACCCTAATGAGATCGAATCCACAGCCAGCAGTGAGTTGGGTATTCGCTTTACACAAACAGCGAATACCCTAATGAGAATGAATCTACAGCCAGCTGTGAGTTGGGTATTCGTTCTACCCTGACAGCGAATACCCTAATGAGATCGAATACACAGCCATCTGTGAGTTGGGTATTCGTTTTACACTGACAGCTAATACCCTAATGAGATCGAATCCACTGCCAGCAGTGAGTTGGGTATTCGTTCTACAATGACAGGGAATACCTTAATGAGATCGAATCAACTGCCAGCAGTGAGTTGGGTATTCGCTTTACACACACAGCGAATATCCTAATGAGATCGAATCCACAGCCAACAGTGAGTTTGGCATTCGCTTTACACAAACAGCGAATACCCTAATGAGATAGAATCCACTGCCAGCTGTGAGTTGGGTATTCGCTTTGCACAAACAGCGAATACCCTAATGAGATCGAATCCACAGCCAACTGTGAGTTGGGTATTCGTTATACACTGACAGCGAATACCCTAATGAGATCGAATCCACAGCCAGCTGTGAGTTGGGTATTCGTTCTACACTGCCAGCGAATACCCTAATGAGATCGGATCCACTGCCAGCAGTGAGTTGGGTATTCGCTTTACACACACAGCGAATACCCTAATGAGATCGAGCCCACTGCCAGCTGTGAGTTGGGTATTCGCTTTGCACAAACAGCGAATACCCTAATGAGATCGAATCCACTGCCAGCAATCAGTTGGGTATTCGCTTTACACACACAGCGAATACCCTAATGAGATCGAATCCACAGGCAGCAGTGAGTTGGGTATTCACTTTACAAAAACAGCGAATATCCTGAGGGAGATCGAATCCACTGCCAGCTGTGAGTTGGGTATTCGCTTTACACACACAGCGAATACCCTAATGAGATCGAATCCACTGCCAGCTGTGAATTGGGTATTCGCTTTGCACAAACAGCGAATACCCTAATGAGATCGAATCCACAGCCAGCTGTGAGTTGGGTATTTGTTCTACACTGACAGAGAATACCCTAATGAGATCGAATCCACTGCCAGCTGTGAGTTGGGTATTCGTTTTACACACACAGCGAATACCCTAATGAGATCGATTCCACAGCCAGCAGTGAGTTCGGTATTCGCTTTACACAAACAGCGAATACCCTTATGAGATCGAGTTGGATATTCGCTTTACACAAACGCCAAATACCCTATGGAAGTGGTCCGGAATAAACTGTGATGGGGTGATCCGGAACTGTTTTTTTCATGTTGAAGTGTATTTGCACGTCATTTCTTTATTTACTTACTCTTATTTTTAGTAACTAATTTGTACCTTTACTCCGAATGGAAGTGACTGTTTTTTTTAACCATTTTGAATGAATATCTTGCTGTTGCTTAAGAAGGACGAATTTTTCTTTGAAAATTGTTGGTTAACATTTAGTGACCGGAAATTAACCGGAGTTATTCTTTGGACTCGGGAAGTTATATCCAGGCGATAACCGGAAGTGATCCGGAATAGACCATGTTGGGGTGATCCGGAACTAACCATTTTTAGTATTTTTATTGAAATAAACGCAATGAGCAGCAATGAGTTTGTGCAATGAATTGGGTTTTCGCTTTGAACTCACAGCCAATACCGTAATGAGACCGAATCCACTGACAGCAGTGAGTTGGGTATTCAATTTACACAAAAGGGGAATACCAAAAGTGAGATCAAATCAAGTGCCATTAGTGAGTTGGGTATTCGACTACACTGACAGCGAATACCCTAATGAGATCGAATCCACTGACAGCTGTGAGTTGGGTATTCGTTCTACACTGTCAGCGAATACCCTAATGAGATCGAATCCACTGCCAGCGGAGAGTTGGGTTTTCGTTCTACACATACAGCGAATACCCTAATGAGTTTTGAGCGAATACCCTACTCATTGAAGAAACACACTGCTATGCTGCTCATTGCGTTTATTTCAATAAAAATACTAAAAATGGGTAGTTCCGGATCACCCCAACATGGTCTATTCCGGATCACTTCCGTTTATCGCCTGGAAATAACTTCCAGAGTCCGAAAAATATGTCTGAATAATTTCCGGTCACTAAAATTTAACCAAGAATTTTCAAAGTAAAATTCTGTTTTCTTAAGCAACTGCAAGATATTTATTCAAAATTGTTTGCATTTAAATTTGTTCAGATTAAGAACAAACATAATATAAAATATTTTCAAATTTTATCATGCAAATACCTGTATAAAAACAGTAATTTTAGCAATTAAAAGGGCAACATGTATTTTATGTACTGATATGTCGTTATGTAAATTTAAATGAAGCTATGTACCAGTCCATTTCAGGTGATTGTTATCTTGTGCTTCTTGTGTTTTGTCTTTGACTCTATAGTTTAGTTTAAAAGATTATTTACTTTAAACTGTAACTCCAAAATATCGTTCATATAAAACATGTTTTTGTTAATTATTATGAAAAGCTGATAACATATTGGGTTCTTTTATTATACTGATTACGTTTTTGCGTGTAAAAATGCCATATCAGATGATTGATTTTTTAAGAACTTAACTTGACTGTCATGAGTTTGTGCAAACTTGCACGTAGAGAAGGGCGTGTTTCTTTCCCAGTTTTTTCTGATATTACTCTTGATATTTATAATTGATGTAATGTGTATGTAAATTTATGTGCGTGCAATTTTGTTAACATAAATCCTACGCCATGTATTCTTGATATAATATTCTGTATATTATATTTATTATTCTCACGTTTATGTATTAACATACTTAAATTAAATGTTTAAGTTGAACACTTAATATAAAGCTGCTAATAAGGGTTTGCGACCAACAACAGTGGCCCTAAATAACCATACATTCTTAAACTTTTGTTACGTGTTTATTTAGTTATTTATTTATGATATTGTCTGTTGATTTTACCCTCAGATCCATGTCAAAGGTTCAACACATTAGATATACCGTACCTGGATTCAAGACACCCCAGCATAAAATACACGGGGAACTTTCTTGATGAATCAAAATTCTGTGACAAGAACGTCCTGACTGTTGGAAGATGGTATATAGCAGATTGGAAGATGACAAACACGTGCGTGGAGCCGGAGAGATGTGGCTCACGCTTTCCAATTTGGCTAAATGGTAGGGCATGTTACAATTGACATTTAAACAGATTCTATATTATTGATAATATTTAACATTGGTACATGTAACTATGGTTATTTATGAATGGTATGCACTTATCAAAAGCTTTAAATGCACATTTTTTCAATTTTAAATATCTCAACAAAAAATCCAATTATTTAAATAGTGCATTTGATTAAATATTATTAATATTCGTTTGTGTTAATTCAGTTAAACAGCAATTTGCCGTTAGAGAGATTTTGGTAACTTTCTTTTTTATCGATAAAAGTAAAAACTAGTGTAGATGGCCCTTAAAGTTGTTTGCAATTGTTATGTATTTTATTCATTTATGTTCCTCAATAGATCAATCTGTAAACAGAATACCAGTGTAGTTTTATTGAAGACGATCATATTTTTGTATCTGGCGATCAAGAGTCCGAATCCCGAAAAAACGGGTAGTTCACCTCAATCCTGCGAGTCGTGTCGTGTGATTTTGACCTTCTGGATATAAATAAATTAAACTAAGTCAAGGATTTAAACAAAACTCTCCTATTTCGAGTACGTGTCGAAGAAGACAACCCTTAATTTTCCGCCCATCACAAATACCGCAAAAAATAAATATCTAACCTATGTACAAACAAGATCTATACAATGTATACAGTAAAAATTAAACCGCGGAATACAAGTCCTGTGATTCATAAATTGGCGGATTCAGATGCCCCTTTCGAACTCTAAATGTTGATGGGCGTGTATATACAGGGGGGTTAACTTACTTGTAAGAAAATTACTGATCTCTAACCGAACAGATCCTATTTTAAACGCGGTATCGCAAATACGGTGCCAAAAATATACATCCGCACTTCCGGAACTAGTACGCCTCTACCAAACGAGATATAGGCATGAAATTGCTTTCATTTATTTTCCTGACATGTTATTCCTGCAAATAAGTCACAAACAGGTCGATTTCTAACGGTTAAGAGGCCCCCAGATGAAGAGAAAAAAATGCATATTTTAAAACGGACTTCATTCGAATGGACCACGGAGGAATAATGAGTTATTTACCTTAATACAACCCAAACGTGAGATCTTTAGCCTGAACACCGTTAACAACTTAACTTGATATAACGGTCCTGACGGAACGGAATTTAGACTATGGCGCTGGTTTCTAAGAAGCATGCAAAAAGATAACGTAGATGCTGATGTTTGATTTCTTGTAATGGACCAAACTGGAACAAAAATATACTGTACATAGAGACTGAGAGACTAATGTTTTGACATTGTAGTTACTGCTAGTCAGAATGTTAGATGATATTATAATGGACCAAACTTGAACTTTGAAGGGTAACACAGGTCAACAGCGGCACCAGACGTGGTCACTTTAGACAAAGCCGCCCATCTAAAGCTTGAGAATGCTATTCCATTCCCCCTTTGCAAGAAAAGTCTTCTAAATGTTGATGAAACAATATTTGGACGTTGTAGTAACATCAAATCAGAAATTGAGCTGATCTATAACGACATGTTAAATAATAAAAAACATACGGGTGTTGTATTTTCTACAGGGTTTAGAAATAATGTTATGCGTCTTTTTTTAGAAAGCAAACCTTTATAGCAAAATATTATTTGCTTATAAGTTGAACTGATACTTTTTTTAATCAAACAACTGTTCAGGATGATCCCATATATGAAATAGATATTGATTTTGTTGGTCAAGAGCAAGACATCGTGTATGTTTTTCTTAGAGACTAACGACTATCCGACTTTGGCGGGAAAGGCTGTCCGTAAACAAAAGTCACAAAAAGCTAGTCGGTCATTAGCATAAACTTTTAACCAAAAACCCATGCGTTCTCTTCTTGGGATCAATTGCGAACGGTTGGACTCTTCGCAGTTGCAATCCAAATTGAATTTAATTTGTAAAAGATTTCCGGGGATACCCCTGACCCTAATGTCTGCTTCCCCATACACATGCAATATAATGGATCTGGACTCGGTCTTGGGATACTAAACAATAACATCATTTTGACAAGTACAGTAAGGTAGACAACACAAGCACTATCATTTCTATGTAGGGGCGATCTTCTAGATTATACTGCAAATAATGCAAAACCAACCTTTAAAGTAGAGAAATAGTTGTGAAGAATTTTCAGAAAAGTGGCATAACGACAATTTCTTTAATTGATGATAGATTAATTTAAATACAAATTGTGCTTCTTGAGTTTCTGTAATAGTTTCAGAGAAAATCGTTCAAACAAAAACAAAAGATATGAGCAGCATAAAGCTTAAAAGAAAATAATAAATGCATCAGCATCCTAATTTATTGTTTACTGTCTTCTAAAGCTCGTCAACTTAAGTTTGACGAGATCTGCTGACCCAACTAAAACTACACTTTAAGAATGTTGGTAATGGATACTGAATATTATAAGCATCGCTTTTCTGCTCACTTTACAAATACGCATCGACTGAGGAAAGTTCTATGGTACCTCTTTGAGCATTTGCGTTAATGTAACATATTCATCCGATTCGCTGGTGCTTACACTACGTCATTATTTCTACACGTCCTGAATAAAAAAATAAATTACGTCTATTAGAGACATGATTATTTATATTAATGCCTGTTGCCGGTATACGTCTTCTTCATGTTTCAATAAATCAAACATCAGCCGTTCAAATGTGTTTGCATGCTTTAAAGTAACAGCATTGTACAATGTATATATGTTCTCTTGTTTATGTTTTGCACATACAGAGAAATGTAAATGGAAATAAACTTGAAACATCAACTAAATTAACAAATAGTTAGTCAGATACAATCTGTGTGACATTGATCGACAGAAAACTGGCCAGATCCTTGACTTCCATTGGTGCAAAAGTAAATGTAAGCACGAATACATATTTATTCTATTAATTTATTTGCTAATGACCGACTAGCTTTTTGGAAAGCTAAAACTTGTTAAGCATGTTATGGGCAGTAATGGAAATGCAAATAACTGCTCCCGCCGCCTAGCCTGGAATGAGCGCAACTCAATATTTACACCAATCAATAGTACAATTTTGAACCATCTCAAAAGTGTGTATACGGTGGTGAGCATGGAACGTTCAGTGCGATATTTCAGATTAATACTTTTCCATGTTCAGCGGCATATGGTCCCCAGATAAAAGAATGGGGTTGCCCTAAACGAGTAAACAATGGGCGGAACTAAACAGAACAGAATTTCGAGAGGTGATCTGAGAATATAACTCCTGCATACCACAGACAACGCCAAATGCAAAATTTGAAAGCGTTAAGTATATTCTTCGGGTGATTGAATAATATCCAAATCAATATTGGCCGGGATATTGAAACCAAGTGATTCAGTGTTGATAAACTCTTCAAATAAACGTTCGTGGAATGTTTGGAGACGATCAATTGGGTAGGAGGGGTTTGAAATTTATTTGTTTAAATGGTTGCAGGCTGTGGTAACTTTGTTATTATATTAATTTGAGGTGCTCATCCAACTCTCGCTGATAACATTGTTACCAGGGACGGATGTGTAAGAACCCATGAAAGTTGCTGCAACACATCGTATGAAGTCCAAATCAAAAACTGTACATCCTACACAGTCTATTGTTTCCTCCAGCTCCCTTCAGCTTGCCCTCAGCGTTATTGTTTCGGTAGGTTGATTTTAGTTCAGTTGTAGTTATTATACCCTATATGTGTTTTTAAAGTAAATCAGATTTATCTGGAAAATTTTGATGAATGCATTGCTTTTTATGATAAAATGCATTTACATGTAACAAAGGATCCTGATTTCATGAAACCGTTTAGTTTTCTAAGTTTTCTTTTGTTTGTAAGAGATGTTGATACAATAACATTCACCTGAAGAAGAGTCAAATAAACTCGAAACGCGTAGTGAAATATTTGAGTTTGTCTTCCTTTATTTGTTTATATTTAGTTTTCTATATCACTCTATATCATTGAAAAATTAATTTGTGTATGTTTATATTATACAGATATAGATTTATCCAAGTTAACTACAACGGAGAAAACAAACCCAATGACAACAACTGTCGAAAAAGGTACAATCTTATCTCATGTTCTTTAAATATGATGATCTCATAAAGCAGTATGAAAAGTTAGCCAAGTTTTAAAAATATAACAAGAGTTAATAATAAATATTTATAAACTCTTTCATCTAAACAGCTGAACAAATAAACCGACTTTACGAGCAGCAATATAACTCACAGCATATATACCTCACAGAAAGCTATTTTTTACAAACATATTTGTTTAAACAATATATATAATATCAAGTAGATGTTTGGAAAGGAAAGATACTCGACTAATCTCGGTCGTTCAAATACGTTTTTAAAAAGTTGGAAAAAACGTGCAAAACTTAGAAATGACTATTCGTTTTTTTCATTTGTATCTTATATTTCAAATATATATTATATCACAAAATTTATATTTATTATTATTATAATGTAGTGCATACAGTGCATAAGTGTCTGAGAGTTTATTTTCAAACACCATTTGACACGTCATGAAGCGTCTGTGTCACGTGTCACTGAAAAAGGACACATAACCGGTTTTATTCTTGCTTTATTTTACTTGTTTCTAGAAAGTATTTCATTGCCTGAGCATTGAGAAGTATTTATGACTTCACTTTGTGATTCCAGGTACTTCCGGTTCTCAAACGCTTGGTGTCAGCCCCGTTCTTGTTATACTACTGTTCATGATCATGAACTGAAGACCTGCGACAGAAATGAGGATATTTGTTTAAAACAAATTCTTCTTAACACAAACTTACTGAAAGTTTAAACTAACACAAAAAAATTTGAAGACCGCGCGAAAGACAGAAACATGTGTTTACTTTATTTTATTGTTTTACCTTTGTCAACAAAATATATTGATCAATGATGCATCTTTTAAGTTCAATTCTAAAGATGTATATCGTTCTTTCTTTGATAATAAATTAAAATCATATCTTTCTGACATAAACAATGCTTATTAGAAAAAACTAAAAACAATTAATGGTTTATAATCACAAATCTACTTAACAACAAACTTGCCAATATAGGACATATCGATGTAGTCATAAAATGTCATATCGTTTTCAGTGACGAAATGTGTATTCGAAAGGTTTGATAAAGAATGATTTCAAGTATTCGTTAAATGTAAACCTCGTTGGTTTCGTCACCACCCCACCACCCCGCGCTTACTTACCTCAGAATCGATCAATAAAAAACATATGTTGAAATTCGAATACCACAACCAGATATTATGTACAACAAGATATTATGTACAAAAGATTTCTATTTCGTGTGGTTTGCATATCAGGAAAATCCAAATTTGATTTTAAAAAAATCCTTATATTAAAGGCTAGAAATAAAATAGGATAGGGAGAAGTAATACCATAGTTAATTATATCAATTACAATTACATATGATTAACCAGAATGAGAACAACAAGGTTACCGCCTTCATGGTCAGTAACAAATTCTTTTGCAACTAGGGATTTAAACCAGATTAAAGGTTGCAACAATATCAAACTTTCCGCCGACAGATTTTCTGAAAAACAAATACAAGTTGCATTCGTGAAGTAACTGCAACCAACCCATATACCATATACCGAGTTGCATGCAAATCCTGTAAAACATAATAATTGTTAACTTACTTCATGGCACCGCTGTCAAGCAGGACAAATAATAATCGATACGACAATAGTACGCTTTCCGCATCAACTCAGTCATAGTGCCACGATTTGTCTACTTGGCAAAATGTTTACATAAATAAATAATAAATAAACGTGGTTCAACGTAACTTAATCTGTTTAAACGTGGCATAACGTCAACAAGGAATTTTAAATTGTTCAGAATTTGGTGACCTTTTCAAAAACTCTCTTAATAAAATACTACAACGTGGCACCAACGTGGCAAGACTTCGTGCAGTGTAGTATATCGTGGCTACAATGAAACAAAAACTGAAAGTAACAGGTACGATATAAAATAGTCAGTAACACACTTTTAGCATCAGGATTAATTTAGTTAGATTAATTGAAGAAATACGTACATGTTGCTAGACGTAAAAAACACAACCAGTCACCGTACCCGAAAAGCTCTCGTTGGCTCACAAACAGAAATACAACCAAAACGGTAAGGAAAACGATGAATTTGGGTTTATCACTAGGTTAAAACTAGAAAAAGATATGTTATCACAGAAAAATATTTTAAAACAACTGTTGAATTTCAGTCACAATTTAGAATTCGAACAATAAATTTTATTTCTTGAGCTAAAGATGAATTTCAAAATACATATAATGCATTTACCTTTCGGACATAAATTATCAAAGCAATATAAAGGATTCGGAGTTAAATATTTTTATTCGATACGCATTTATGACCAACAGTATAAGTTACTGAAATTAAACATTTTTCTTCTCGTTAACATAGCTTGGACAAACCTAGAACATGGTTTAACATGTGTTTACTACAATACAGTGCCATACCCATACGACATAACCCTACTACCTGACTTTACAACCAGAAAAAGAACATGAAACCTGGATTAAATCCTCAGTTGGAAATAAATTTTGTTACAAGGCGGTAGGTCCGCAGGTTCGTTTTCTTTTTCATTTTAAAAATCACCCCCACTGACACTTGATTGATTATTTAATGTCTTGATACGTAGGACCTTAAAATTTATATACCACTCACACCTTTATCATTAAGCTAAGTTCATGCAGTTTCCTTTAAATGTATTTTAATTTATTGAATAGGTGTTCATTGACATTCTTTTCATTGCTTTGAAAGAGGGTTCGGCAAATAAAATTCATGAAAAACAGTTTTAGAATGGAGAATTCTTTGTTTTCCGCAAGAAAAAATAATTATAGATTGCAAAATCGAATAAATATCATGTTACACAGCTGCATTGATTAGTAACAACAAAATTAATAACAACTTGTCCAACGGAAAATTTTAACGCCAGTAATTGGAACAACAAATAGTGATCGATAGAAATATCCACGTGGTTTTACTAATTCTGTTTAAGTTGTTGTAACCCATTCACGAACCTGTTTATCGGAAAAGACTTGCTGTTGTTTCCTGGAAAGAACACTTGTTAAAATTTATGATAAATAATGACATAACGTTTTTACGATGTTTACTTCCATACTTCTTACTTCACATGCACAAAATAAAAATAAACTCTTGGCATTTTTATAATCACTTCGGGACAATAAATTTATCAAGTGTCACACTTTAAAGAAATTTAAACCGGCAATAAATATTTCAGTCATGACTTCAGCATTATAGGCCGCAATGATGATATGATATGTATAATAAAATGTGCAACTCTGATAACTACATTGCTATAATGTTGCTATGGGGTAACTATACACGTTTAAATCGAGTCTACCAAATATAGATCCATGTAATCCATCATAAATTTTAATAAAATGCACGACAAAATTCAAATAAAGAACATTATGACATTAAAACCCAATAACAATAACAGCCGATTTGAGACCACACTTCTGGGACAATTACCTAAGTTTTAGATCTTTGTTACCTTACTCGCTTGTGATCAGGAGCTTTTTTGGATGTGTTGAGCTTTTTTAAATCTCAGTAACGGTTATCTCATATTCTTTCTAACTATCATGTATTATTATCAATGATTAATTACATGTCGCGTATTAGTCTTAATGTATAGACGTTTTTATATAAAAAAAACTCTAACGCAAAATGGCTTAGGCCTACCTGGCTTTCCGATCAAACACGTTGTTTCTCTTAGTTCCTTTTCGAATGGTCTGGTTGACTTCTGTCACTTCCCGTCATTACTGTTTCGAAAACACTTCGTCTCTTCAAGTGCTGGTTTATATCAAACTAATACTTACGTATGTTTCTTAATTTAGCGGACAAATCCAGTGATTCTACAGGTGGTACTGTTATTGGTATTGGTGTGGCAGCTGGGATAGTATGTGTTGTATTAGTTATTGGACTATTAATCTATATTAAAAGAAGGTATGCGTAATTTACTTCAATATTTATTCTATATCTTTATTCGATTTACGAGACTCTAAGACACGTCATATTATGTTACAATCAATACTTAAATCTTTCCAAACTTGTCTTTTATTTTTATTACATTTCAGTCATTCTCCTTTTTATCTTAGAAAATATTGTATAAATTGAGTGATTTACTACATTAGTAAATCTATGGGCTAACTTTATAAATTACTTAAAAAATATTCAACTCTTCCACGACAGTGCAATTACGGCTGTAGACGGCCCTAAATATGTTATTTCTGGTTGCCCATGAATGTTTGGTCATAGTCTTTAATCTTCTATTTGCATTTATTTCAAATTAATCGAAAAGTCAAGAGCGATGCCTCCTCTGAAAGCTCTCGTTTTAAATGTTAGATGTAAGAGATCGTGTCTGAGTGATCGTGGCTGAGTGATATGAAACAAAAGCAAAAACGACTGTTTTATCACCGATACATTTAAAGATTAAGACATGCGATAGAATGAAATTTAGTATTAAGGTTTAAATAAAAATAGTCATAAACAAGCATCAACGAAAAGCATAATCAATTCGCCCATTGACTTACTTCAAGACAATACTCGTTGGCTGAAGATTTCTGGAGATTTTTCTAGTTATCTCCATCATGCTAATTTTCAGACCTAAATCATCTTCTATATGTTATTTTTAGGAATGATCGAAGCCCAACGACAACAGATCCGAGTAAGCTTTTTTACATTTAGTTCTAGTTTAAATCGAGATTTTTTATTCATTACACCCGTTCTTTCAATTAAAACACGTTTCTCATTAATTTAAACAGCTATCATTCAAACTAACATTAACAAACTTTAGACGATAATGGATATAGGGGACTAAGAATCCATTTTTAGAAAGTTTAATTGTTTATATATATGCATATATTACTTTGTTGTAAGAAACTGGCTTAATTTCATGAATATCCATAGAGAGAATTTACCTAAATCGCTGAAGGGGCCTATACAGAGTAGTTACAATTTTCTTAGATTTTTTTATGCGAACATTTATGCACAGATATCCGACAGGTTTATATTAAATTCTTTGTACATTTCAGGCTTAGCAGTAGCTAATGAAACATATGCCGGAACTTTTATTTGACGAATACACTATAATTTTAGTTTACTAACTTCACATGCATATACACTGTTTTCGATTTTTCATTTGTGAGATAACTCTTTACTGAACATGCTCCGCAAATAACAAAATATTCCATTAAAAATCATTAAAACAAGACAAAGTACACCACACATATAAAGCACTATTATCAATAGATGAAAGGGGGACTTTGAAATCTACCGAACACGACAAATATGAAAATATTGCAGGCTTGATTTGATTAAGCCTGTTTCCTTGCATTTTGCTATTTTTAATCTCCACTTGTTTCCGGCTTCTGTAACCAGGCTACCTTACCAAGGGGAAATTGCCCCTTTGAATCCCTTGTCTGGGCCAACAACTTGAAAAAAGCTGGCTACGCCCCTGCTGTTCATTGAAATGCAAATTACTGCCTTCGGCGCTTACATAAAACATATTTTGAATTATCGCTTTCTCCAGTCATTTGAACACCCACCTGACTATCTAACATCATCAAAGATAATTCTATTAAGTGCATGTTTTGCGAAAACTTGTTTGTGTTCACTGTCACTAATGTTGTGGCCGATCCGTATTTACACTTGCCCAACATGTTCTGATATGAACAAGAAAGTACAAATTGTATTGGTGAATTAGCTCCATTCCATCCATAGAACTAGACAATGTCGCAAAATCACATAACATTTAAAACATAAGAACCACATAGTATTGTCAAGCAAAAAGGTAGATACTAAATGTTCTTAGTGTGACAAAATAAAAGATTTCATTTACATAGTTTTCATATAAACATTCATAAACTCTTAAATCCTGCCACTGTCGTACAACCAAAGAGTTTTTTTAATATACATATTCTCTTATAAAAAAGCTAGAAATCGATATCGTTTGTTGTTGTTGTTTTTATTTTGTTTAGTTTTTGTTGCTGTTCTTGTTTCTGTTGTTGTTTTCATCAAATCTCGATAAAACATTTCCCGAAGAAAACCTTGTCGCGACATTGATTTTAACCTGTCAACAAACAAAAACTTTAAATGCGTTTTCTCCCTTTATCTGAACTAAGTTAAATCCTCAGAATAATAATAATATCCTCATCAAAAGCAGTGATGCTGAGAGATATTTCCTTTTGCAAATCTAGAATAAGGTCGCCGCACAACACTCAAAAAAATAGTAGTAGATAATGAAGAGGACGGCTAATGCAGGTGAAACAGAAAGTGTTTTCTAGATATCTAGATATGATATATACTTATTTCTTTATTTATAAAGTTAATATCAGCATGAATAAATATGCTAATGGACAAAAGTCTACAATATCTTTATTGTTTTCAATGCACACTCATAAATTTGTATAATATCGATGGAAAGAGGACAATTATATGCATTCAATGAAAAACAGAATTATAGCCAGCACTACCGATATACTAATATGTTGAAAATTGGCATTTTTGTAGGATTTCACGAGTTTAAAAGATATTATATACCGGAAAGACTTTTGGCCATTAGTATATATTAAAATGATAAGGTAAGAAATGAAAAAGAGAACACAAAACCAACATAACATTTAATTTTATTGTCACCATTACCATTGTCTTTATGTATAATGTTTGTTCGCTTTCAATGTAAACAAAAATAAAGATTTTTTTAAATGACAGAAAACAAAACAAGTGTGAAACTCCAGATCAAACAGTTGAAACAAATCTGGTTTTGTATGATATATTTCAACCTTATTTCTTAATACAAAACGGCTGCCTAAAAGCACTATTTTGGCCCTCCGCACTGAAATAGATGGATTAAAAACGAGACAAATCAGTGATGCGATGGTAGTTCCAATAATTATCTCGATGTTAATGTAGCTTAAAACTTGTCACTGTTATTGAAATAAATACAATAATAATTATTTCACAACTTTTAAGGCCTCCTCACACATAGGCGAATCCATTCAGCGCAGCCCGACGAATGGCGTAAATTTGTCAATACTTGCGAATTTTGAACGAAACTTTTCGAAAATTTATTACATAATTTGAAATATATCGAAAGGCAAACGTAGTGGAACTATTAGTTGCTGATGATTTACGAAGGGTGTCGAAGGGTTACTGTTTCTCTCTAAAATGCGTTGGGTCGCGCAAACAATCTGTGTTAATTCCTTTCAGCGAATAGGAACGCAATCATGCGAACCAAGGCGCAGTTTTGCGCACGCTTCCGATGACGTCCGTTGCTTTACGAAAGAGTATTTCCGCATCCGACCGTTAACGGACGCTAAACAAGACTGGAGAAAACCAAGTGGGTCAAATTTCAGTTTTTTCTCAAAAGAAAATTCGTGAGTATAATATCTTGTATTAGTATAATTACGTCTCTTGTAGGCATATTTTTTTAAAAGATTATTTATATTTTGTATGTTCTTCTATCCCTTTTATTAGGAGTTATCGGAGAGGCGCCAATCGATATAGGTCTACACTTTTATTATTATTGCAAAGTTCTGATGTTTATTAACAATCGGCTTCCAAATCTTAAATAAGGGGGCTTTTAAATGTATTATTTTTTTAATTTTCTTTCATATTTTCAAATTTACATTTTGGTACATTCCATTATTTGAATTAGACTTTGAGTTAACATTTGATTTCTCACAACTTCCCATTTCTTTTCTTGCTGTGCTGTAGCGCCTGAAAATGACAGTCATTGTATCCTCTAAGCTGCGACCTCTCCTTAATCTCCCAGGTCTCCTCATCTATCCTAATTGTCAACCAGTGCTTTCTGCATAATGGAGTACCTCATCCTTATGTTGTCCAGAATACAGATCTTGACAATCACCTTCTCTGTAAATGAACTGTGGTTCTTCTTTGAGATGAATATCATAAATAACCGAAAACAAATTTTAGTATGCGTAGAATTCTAACGTGAAAATATTTCTTTTAAAAATGAAATTATAGTCAGACTGCGATAGGTCGAACTCGGTTGTTGTGGTTGAATTCATCCTTTTCGAACAATTTTAATGTACCGAGAAATAATGATTTGTGCTCTGTAAGTAAATATTCTTGTTTAAGGGAGTATTTAGATTGAAATTTTTATTACCGGAAAAGAAACTTGAACATCTGGCAATTAAAACAAATAACAGTCCCTGCAACAGTCAGTGAAGTTTGACTGTATGTTTTGTTTCGCCAAATAACGATAATAATCCAGAGTCAGCTTGCTACCGTGACCACACAACGTGAACTTATACATATAGACCGAGTCGACAAAGCCTTACTAAAAAGCCATAATGATAATAATAATAATAATAATAAGTAGAAGAAGAATAATAAGTAGAAGAAGAATAAGAATATAAGATAGCAGAGCTGGCAGGCTTTCTGATGGTTATGTGTTTGCAATCAATGGCAGCAACACAACTCATTAGATCAACTTCTTACGGAAACAATCAACCATTTGTTTCCGTTCTTCAGGTGTAAAGGGAGCTGTTATAGTCTCATCAACATGTTCCCGACAAATACCATTGCGTTATTTCTCCAGATGGGACGTGCTCTGGCTCCACGTCTACACGGCCTCAAATAAACTTGGGAATGTTAAGTTGTTTTGGGGAGACTTATTGGTGATCCACAGCAGCTACATACTTTATCGTCAAGCGATGTATAACTTTCATTCTAAAGAATGAATAACTTTAAATATCGGCATTTTGCTTCATCGTTTTACTTATGAAAATAAACTGTTCATATACTAAAAACTACTCAAGATGCGTTATGATTCGTATGTCTTATTTACCCTTAGTAATAATACGTATGCCAGCGTATGTCGTTCGTTTTAAGAACGTCAACCAATCGCTACAATTTGCTTTCATTCGCCATGAAATTTCGAATTCAGTTAGTATACGTTATTATTCGCTAGGTTTCGCAAACTGTCGCAAAGATTCGTCATGAGATCGCTCTCGATCGCTTGATATGCAAATTAGTTGATCCGGCCCGGATAACTTGCGAACTCTAACGCAAGTTGCCGAAAGCTTTGCGAAGGCTTTGCGATTGTTTAACGTATTGAAACGAATGTATACGAATCACAGACGAAACTTTTATTCGCCACAATTTTTTGAATATGTTCAAAATTTTCTGACGAACTAGCCTAATCGCAACGATTGGTAACGCTCATAAACGCACTCATACGAACACTACCAACGATGTACAACATACATACACGAATGGGAACGAATACTGCTCAAGTTCTATTCGCCAGAATACGCAAGTTGACGTAGGGGGGCTTTCGCCTATGTGTGAGGAGGCCTTTAAGCCAAGAAACCCAAGAAGCCGAACTACATACCAGAGCTCGTATATTATAATTTCAAAGAATTCTTTAGCCTTCTTAATATTACACCAGTTACCATGTGCGTTTTTATAAGGTAACCTTTTGTTCCTCCTATCTGTAATATTGACTACCATTTCCGTTTATTGATTTTGACGTATGTTCCCTTTAAATAATCATATATAAAAATGAAATAGGCATATCAGGAAAAAAGTGAACTATGCATATCAGAATTGCCGCACCCAAAAACACACCCTCACCTGGCAGCCAAAAAGTAGAGAGGATTATAATTTATTATATAAATTTATAACATATTTTATTTCATCTAAACACAAAACTTCTGAACATAACAGTCTTTGTATATTCGTTATGATGTTGCCCACATGGTTACTCCCGTATCCAGGCTTGCATCAAGCTCGGCTTAGCGGCAGACATCACGACCGTGTAAGTTGTATGCCTGAAATATCAGAAGTACACGGTTTTATATACTTTAACCGAAGCCCGGACAATTCAGAAAAGTCTTAATCACAAGGAAGTAAAGGCTTTCTATTAAAACACGGACTTGACCAACAGTTTAGATTTAGATATATAGAAGACAATGCAGAAATTTCTTGAATTCGTGTACCTTACTTTTGATATGGGATAAAATGGGCAAAAATAATAATGTTTGCTCTTTATGGAACGAATATTTTAGAGTTTACGATGTCAATATAACTCTTGAGAGTAATTGTAACTACGAATTTACAAAGATATATTCAAAGATTTGAATAAAGTATGCCTCCCCCCTCTCTCTCTCTCTCTCTCTCTCTCTCTCTCTCTCTCTCTCTCTCTCTCCTCAGTGTGAAAATCAAAATAAATAACGTTATAATGTGCTTGGATTTTGTTATATTTAAGTTAAGCAATGCAGCAATACTGCTAGTTGAAAATAAGCACACTTTCAGTCTCCAGTCTAATCCAAGACAAGCGTTTCTCCATACTTAGCTAACATTTGAGACTACATGTCTTACTTGTTCAGCACTAGAGGCGTCGACATAACATTGAACAAATTCATGACGTTAATGTTGTCCTGACCGAGAGCCGTCATCGCTTTATTTGCTGGTGTTCTGTAAACATCAGAAATTATCAAATGGAAATATATCTCAGCTATGTTACCAATTGTAGCAGTGTTTTAGGAATGTAATTTCTTCGTCCGTACAGAGTAAAATTAAAATACATGTAAATTGTTTTGAATAAATCATCTGCACTTAAAGCTATAGGTATTAATTAAGAATTTATAGTAGCAGTAAGACAAAAACTAACTAGTTTAAAAACAATAAATATTTGTTTATATAAATGAACGGCGTTGATGAGAAAGCTCTCCGGTTATGAAATGAAAAAAAATGAAATGAGCATATCAGGAATAGCGACATGCTGACGACACAGCCATGCACTCTGTCAAAAAGTAGAGAGTGTTTATAAAAGGATAGAGATTTGAAAAAAAGTAAAGTGTAAATAAAATCAAAGGACTGAGTGTACAAACATTGAAGCATTTGGAAGCTAAGCTAGATAAAAAAGATGCTTAAAAACAAACAGAAAAATGGCTTTTATTATGTTCAGTGCATGCGAATCTTATACATAAACATATCATTTTTCTCAAAACTAGGTCAATAGTAAGCTTAGACATCTTGGCCGAATAACTAAACTTAAAATGATTACATACCTTCTGTCATCATCTGCTGGGGGAGGGACCCAATGATCATAGTTTGTTTCAACCAAAAACCACCTACAACATGTATGTTGTTTTTTTTTCAAACTGATTAACAAAATCATGCATGAATAGATTATGCATACTTGCAAAAGTTTGTTGTATGTTTACTAGTAGTGTTTTGTAATTTTAATGGGCATCTTTTTGCCCGTAACGGCATGTGACTGGGTAAGCCTAAACATACTGGTCTTCACTATTTAATAAATATTTCCTTTAACATAGTTTATCACTATTATTTTATTATTTGTTGCTGTGACCATTTATTTCAATGTGAAAAGTTAAATGTTAAAAAGAAGTGTTCAAATTTAGTATAACTAAATGTCATTTTGAAAACTTATATCTTTCCGACTAGATATATTTATTCATTGACTTAGAACACCCAGTCAAACATTGTATTATCAATTTCGAGTTTGCATAATATATTTTAAAGTGATGAACATTTGTTTTACATCTTGCTAATCTTCACATTGGACAATTATATTCTTGTTAGAAAAATCAAATTGATACTGGCCTTCCGCTAGAAGCGTCCAACTTCCATACGTCATCAGGGGCAAATCGTCCCTTGGTTACCACAGCCCCCTCGCCCTTACCAACACCGGCAATGATGAAGTACGCATCGGCTGCAGTCGGCGTGTATGACAGTCTCTCAACAGCCGCAGAGAAGTTCTGATCATTGGCGATTGCCTGAGTTAAGTGATACAGAGTTCAGTATATTTAGACAGCTATATAACTATCCTTAACAAACACCTGCATGTTAATTCAGTTTCTTTTTTAACCAACATGATCATTCATTTTGTATTTTAGTTACAATTTTATAAACATAGATGAAAATAATGGCTGACACTATTTTGTTTCTCAAATATATACTTGAAAAGAAAGGCTCATTTTTCATTCATAATTTGCAAGTTTCCTCATGCAATTGTCATCTATTGTGCATATAAGCGATTGATAGTGTGGTCAGAATCCAGTGTCGCCGCCGTGTTGGTGTTTCTGATCTGAGGTTTTTTAAAATTTTTTATGATTATCAAACGTGTAGGCATAAATAAATATTGGAAAACAAACTCCAAACTTTCACTATGCGTTTCGAGTTCAGGTATGCAATTCATATAACGAATAACTTACATCTCTGACTAGAAATGAAACGGGAACAGCCAATTATTAGATTCCAAAGTAAACTCCCTTGATCTGAAAACAAGAGTAATATTCTGCATGTATAAAATTACTGGAGCTAAACAGTGTAAACTCTATTAAGCAAATTTCTCAAAATTCAACATGATGTTTTCATTCGTCATCATTTACGCAATAAAGTCACCATTTACACAATTAAACTATTGAAGTTTCTGTAAGTAAAAGTTGAATTATGCATATAGCCACATGGTCACATCCAGAAGACACATCCTCCCAACACAGCTCAATAGTAGAGAGGAATGAAATGATCAAGTTCAAGATTGCAAAAAACAAATATTAACTTAATGAAAACACGGGGGTAACCGGCTTGGAACAATCAAAATATTTTCCCACTTGGCGGTTTAAACCTAGGCTCTATGTAACAGCAACCTCACACTTGCACCAACCAGTTATCATATGAAACAACATCAAGATGTCTTTGTTAATTACCTCCAATCAGCATTTTACATACATATGTAAAGATTACAACAAACAAAAAGTCCTAGTACCTCTTTCATCCACGGTGATGGTGAAGGCATTGTTCCTTTGTCCTGTGAGAATACCAACGTAGCCAGCATACGTTATTGCACTATACACTGTCTGTAAATACAATACGTTGTTTAATTAAATGTACAACGTTACAACAGACTGCATTAGAAGGCACAGTAGCCTTCTTTGGCTTTTCTTGAGTTTTTCCAAAGTACAAATATGAACTAACACTAGATTTTTTTTAGGTTTATCAATCACTCTTTTTATATTTCGGAAGATTTACTTGGACTGCCGAGTTTTGTTGTACTTAACCGTGGTATATCACTGGTATCGCACACATATAACAGTATATAATAAAATTATAAATTTTCTTAGAACAAAATTTAAATTTCGCTTGTACACATGTTTGGGGAAATTTTATAATAAATGCTGAAAGTATTTACTGCAATAATTACTATTGTCATATTCTTACTCATTTGTTTAACCATTGTTAAACCAATGACTTTCGCTATATTAACGGAAGTATAATTTCCCTTAAACCCAAAATATTCCGTATAACTAGTAAACGAACATCTTAATGAATTATTTCTCTTTTGGTGCATTTGAATTTGGATGCAGTTCTTTGTCTTACTTTTTCTGTAAATCAATAGATCTTTTTATCTTCATCACCGTACTATAGCACTGTTTTTATCAACTTTTGCTGATTTAAACCAAGCTTGCAATATTTCCTTATCTGTAATAATTTCCCAACTTTGAAATTCGGCTTTCTACTATTTGGCCATGCAATTAACGACTCTCAGTCCGCTGTTTTATAAAACCCTAGAGTAAGGGTAAAAAAGTCCTGTTAAAGCATAAAGGCATTGTGCCGAATGAGTCAAAACCTCAGAAATACATCGAAAAATAATGTTTTAAAAATTATGTTCGGCCCAAGAACATAAAACTAAGATTGGAGACCAGTCTCAAATCTCAAGCATCTGATTGGCTGAAACTGCGACTGGTCGCCATTTCAGCCAATCAGATGCTTGAGATTAGAGACTGGTCTCCTGATTTAGTTTTGTGATTTTGGCCCTTGATGTTCCTACCTGTCCTCCTGTCTGGAAGTCTACAAAGACAGTGATGTTCTTCAATATGTCGGTAAAGCTGTAGTCAAGGTTCCTCGAGTGCCAGATCTGACCGCTAGAATCTTGCGACACTATACTGGTGCAAAATCTGTAACATTCAATTTAAAAAGCCTGCCTTTATTACAGTGAACTAATTTCTTTTTTCAATAGGATTCTCAACAACTTCATGAGAACATATGCAGTAGAAAAAATCAAAACAAGATGTCACAGTTTGATATCTTTTTTGTATTTCGGAGTTATACACCGTTTTAAACGAACGAACGACGACCGATCATTACATTTTGTTAGAAAAACGTACACTCATAAACACATGTATCCTACCCTAATCTTTCATTTGACAAACAATGGAGGACGTGTAAACTGTTTCTATCTCGTTCCTTCTGTGATTATTGTCTCTGAAAATCATAAAGTGCTTGACTCATCATCTCCTTGCATAGTTTTATTACTCTCTCATTAAAATTTTAACTAAGGAAAGTAGTCTAATACATGTATTACATGTATATACGTACGCCGAGACGTCGTAGATCAGATTGGCCATAACAACATCTCCCACACTGATATTCAGGGCATTGGCGATACCTTAAACATGACAGAAAGAGATTGATAAATATATGCCAAGCAAGGCATCAAAAAGCATCATTTATATAATGAAAACAAAATGAAGACAGAAGAGATAAGCGTATGGTAAATTTACCAGTTTTAGACTCCATTAACAACACAACAAACAAGGTGGGGAGAAAAGTTCAAGTAGTGTCAGTATCATAATCCACTCTCTTGTGACTTAAAACCATTTCGAATTAAAAAAAAACCAACTTGGCATTCGTCACACTGACTACACTACTGAAAAGCAAAACAAAACAAGTCGCCTTTATTAAAAGACATACACAATATCATGTTTAAAAATATTTATTTAAGAAGTAAAAAGAGAAAATCACATATCAGGTAAAACCACCATTAGATATTAAAGGCTCCCTCCACAGCCAAAAAACAAGCGTATGTTTACAACATAACCAATTAAAATAACAAGGCAGTCGTAACGACAGCAATATCCCCCGCCGCAGATGTGAATGTGGGAAAGGTTATGGATGGTTTAGAGAAAATTGAAAAATAGCTCTGGGCAACGGGCAGGCAGGTGGAAGCCAATTCAAGTGCAAGGGTATGTCGTGTTCAGATAAGTTTCAGAGTATTGCCCTGCTCAAACACCAGAGGCGGCCTTGACCTTGAGCCAGCCAGGTTGGAACATGGGTTCTGCACATCAGGTTCATGAACTGAACATTTCACTTAAGTTTCATTATATTCATTCCAGGGGTTCAGAAGATATGAACTGGACACGAAATGTATGGTTCAAATCTTCAAACACCACTGGGTGACCTTGACATTGAGCCGGCCATGTTGAACATGGGTTCTGCACGTCTTCTTGATGGGGAGAACATTTGACTAACGTTTCATGAAATTCGTTCTAGGGGTTAAAAAGTTATACATCGGACACAAAGCATCCAACTTTCATGAAATTCCTTCAAGGCTTTTCAAAAAAAAAACACTGGTGACCTTGACATTGAGGCGGCCATGTTGGAACATGGGTTCTGCACGTCGTCTTCATGGGGAGAACGTTTGACTAAAGTTTCATGAAATTCCTTCTAAGGGTTGAAAAGTTATGGACCGGACACGAAATATGCTCAAACACCACAGGCGGCATTGACCTTGAGCCAGCCAGGTTGGAACATGGGTTCAGCACATCATGTTCATGAACTGAACATTTCATTTAAGTTTCATGATATTCATTCCAGGGGTTCCATCTAGGGGTTGAAAAGTTACGAAAGTGCGCGCACGGAAGGACGGACGGACGGGCGGACGGACGGACGAAGACCATTCCTATATCCCCCAGCCGCTATGCGGCGGGGGATAATAAATATCACCAACAAAGCGCCTAAAGTGACATTTTCCCTTCTTTTATACCTTCTAAACGAAATACTATTTGGTTTCAACGAAATGAGAATTATTATTTCGTTTAAACGAAATAATACCCCTAAAAGTATGAAAAATGTTAGTTCAACTGTGGTAATAATTAATGAAATGTATTTTACAGCTTGTTGGTTCCCGCTTGTCTGACGTATTAATCCCATGATAATTACCTTGAAAGTAATACAATATGATAAGTTTTGTGCATATTCCAGTTTGCGTTATCATGTATTTGATAACAATTACAATTGTATCCGCGACTTTTTTTAATCAACTAACAATACCAAATATGACCACGCGCTTTTAAAAGTAAATAGAAACTCTTTTTACTCACTTTAACGTGAGTAAATTAATTATTTCCTTATCTCATAATACGTAAAAAACACAAACAAAAACTAGGAATAGGTCGTTGTATTCAGCGGTAATATACATTAAAATTTTCAAATGTCTGTAAAGTCCAAGTTCAAGTTGCTCAAAAACTGTCCAAAGAGGTAGAAATCAGTGGGCCTGTAGTGTGCGAACCGTCCGAATGAAAAGCTGACATCCGTAGTTCTGGCTATTTAGCAGTCCAGAAGACGAACGGAAAACTTTCAACACATCTGGATAAAGCTTCGTCTAATAGTACCACTCGAACCTGAAACTAGTGAATGGCCTTAAAATATCCATATTTCTTACAAGATAAATAAATATATTGTTTATGACTAAGAGAAAACAACAAAACTCGAAACACCTGAAACAAAAATAAACACTTTATTTACACCCATTTTTCAATTTATTCTCTGAAAGTTCTGTTAAACCTCGACAACCATCCAAAAATAATATTAACAACCTATAGGGCGGGTGGGCGGGTGCCGACATGTTTACCGCTGAATAGAAACGCCTCGAATGGTGTACACAGATAAAACCAACACTTAAATAGCCTAATCGCACGAGATACACGCACCTTTTCCCTCCACACTAACAATTACCGTCAAGTTCGTATTATTCGAAACGGAAATAATTTCATTTAAGGTGGAATGTACCTTTAAAAATATTTTCAAGAAAATAGTTGAATTTGGTATCAAATGAAAGTTTGTGATATTCCTGATACGAAATGGATATTGGTTTTGACAGTTATAAATCCTATCACTGTACATGACGTCGCAAACAACACCATCTACGCACGTGTTTGACCGTCCGTCAATGGCCGTAAAATCGCCGTATTTTTCATTTTTGACCTAAACTAGTGACGCATAGAGGACAATTTAACCAAACAGAATGATCATGTTAGTGATTTCCTTCATGCTGATAGGAAAAACATGATACATTTCTGTACAATTTTTAAATTAAAAACAAAAATGGGATGTTTTAAAATTTCGAGTTTTCATCGATTTTTCACATTTAAAGTCCAATTAGAAAAAATTGGCCAGAAATTTTTTTGCAATTTTTTGATATATTCAGGAACAATATATTTTCAATTTCATAGTCAATTTTCAAAAACTTTCACCTTCGATTTATTTTTCAATCGCGATTTGATGAAGTACACCACACGTCGTATTTTGACGCCGTAAATATCAACGTTCGCGATCCCATTATTTTGATTATTAAGTAACGTTCGTTTTTAAGATGAACACGTGAGATTCGTAATTCAAAAAGGAAATTTTTCGTTTATGGAAATTCATTAATGGCAAAATCTCACTAAAGTCAGATCTAACAAAATGTTAGATCTGATGACGGCCTGCAGTCACCTTACACAAGTAACAGCGGTTTTCACCGATTACTATTTTTAGAAATTGTCGTCACAGGAAGGATGATTTATAACGCTCGCAAAATGATCTAAAGATGCCATTACATTAGAAATGAATGCAATACTACATAAACATATAAATATATCTTCAGTAAAAATGTCTTACGCAGACTGTCAACAATTCCATAGTTTAAAAAACTATTTTTACTTTCACTTTTGCGATTTTGTAGGCGACAATCTGATTGGTTCAAAGGGTTAGTGATAAAACCACGTTTTTGTAACTCGTCTTCAGATCCTGATAGCGTAGCGGTTTTCAGGATATGATTTTAATCAGATTGTTAATGGCACAGTTTTTCGTCCAGTTCAAATAAGTGCATGCTATTGCCAAGATAAAGACCGCTTTTATTTATTCTATAGTCTATTCAAAAAGAAAGTATGGACTTAGTTTTCGGTGATTTTTCTTTTACTGCTTTTCTTAATGCCAAAATATTTAATTGGTATCAAAATTGAGATTATATCATTTAAATTCTAAAGTTAAACTATCTATGTCTATTCCCAATGTTGATACCAAAACATTTAGGCATTAAGAAAAGCAATTAATGAGCAATCACCGAAAAGAGAGTGTGCACTTTCTTTTGGAATGGAGTATATATAAACTATAGAACGTAAACGAGCTCATAAAATTATAAAAAAAAAAAACAACAAATTTTGTTGAACCAAATGTGTTGCATTTGTGATCATTTAAAATATGGATTACCGAAATTACTTTTTAAATTCAATGTTAAAAACTGAAGTACGTAGAACGGTACGCATTTTATAACCTAATAAAATAATCTGTACAACAAATAATCAATGAGATCGTTCAATACTTTTGATTCTGTGTAAGTTCGCCTTATGTTCGTATATGTGCATGATGCTCTAAATCTAAAAACATGTAAAATGTATTTACGCATTTGGTAAGCTATTAAAAAGGTTTTGCACCTAGGCCTAGAATACGACCCCCCACCCCGTGGGAAAACATTGTCGCAAATCTGGGTTGCTCATATCAAAATATATAGCTGGTCGTCAGTAACATGGACTTATCAAGACTGAAAAACATGCGCTTATGCCTGTTCGCCAAGACCGGGTAAATGGTATCAAACAACACCCTATGACGATGTTAACGCGCACTAATTTGTTGCAGCATCCGTTGACACAAATCTTAGAAACTCTGCCACTTCGTCCTGTTTGTCGAAAACTTGACAGTACTCTTTTTGCACATATCTTTCAAAATTAAAACAAAAAGCGTGTTTGTAAATAGAACAAGAATAATAGTACATGTTATTGAAAGAATGATGTAAAAAACAATATGAACAATGTTTCCAGAACACTATATACCATACATGCACAAAAGAAATGTGGAAACACATTTGCAAAATGCAAGTGACATAACTAAAAGATATTTTATCAAAGAATCGATAATCATATGCATGGTACTCGTATAAATGCGTGTCAATATTCCGTCACTCGCCGATGCAAACGCATAACGGATGGCATTGATAATCAAAATAGCAGATTCTTTAAAACACAATTTTCTTTGTGGCTAGTCCCATTAAATTAATGCGCCGGTAATAATGAACCAACGAATCAATAAATAAATCAATCAATCAATTGATTGTTACCGTGTTCTAAGTGACAAATTATAAGAATAGGTTCCGATGTTTGATTGAAATTCCAAAAAAAAACGTTTTGATGTTTGATTCAAATTGCATATCGTTTTCTTGTGTTCTCTTGTGGTTTTATTTTAACGCGATCCCAAAATGCGAAAAGTGTGTTTTAATTTTGTCTTTATCTTTCTCATCCTGCGCATATTAAAATTTGGTACATAATTAATATATATTTGCCAAAAAAGTTTTTTGATATGGAGTTTTTTTATTTGCAAAAAGAACTCTGTTGTCTATATTTAATATGAATATATTAAAAACTACTATTATTTCTTCTTGTAAACTAGGGCAATGTATTTTTATTACAAATTACAAGCAAATAATACATAAAGGGAAGTAATAGCCCGACCGTCTTTAACTGACAAAGAAAGAAAAGAAGAATTCGATGCTTGTTAAATTCATCAAGTTTCTGGAAGAAATCTGTAACCCAGGTGTGAAATTGAAATTGCCGACTTCATGTTGAACATAGATGTGAATCATGTTGAACTGACGAGATGTGAGTGGTCATTTATCTGTTTGACAATTTAGACTGACATTACACAGTTTGTGAAACTCAGTCCATATGTATGTACGTACTTGCGTCAGTGAAGAGCTATTACATTTATACTTAAATTTCATATTGTGCGAAATAGTTCCTTCAACAAAATGTTTATCATTGTCTCGGCTGGAAGATATTAAAAACAGAGGACAAGATCATTACGTATATATCAACATAGGATTAGGCATGAAACGTTTAACGGCACCGATAGTTTATAAAGTCACGTGGCAAACGGTGGTCGCACGGGGTTGAAACATGATTTATTTTGACGGCCGTGAGTTCATATTCCACCAACTCTTGAGTTTTTTTATCCAGTGATAAGCAATCTTTTATGTTGGTTGTGTTTTTTCTAATTAAGGAAACTTAAGCCATAAATATCTGTCACATTTGAAGTAAGATAATATTATAATTGTGGCATTGCATGCTAAAATTCAATAATATCGTATCTTTAAAGGTTACTGATATTGTTTTAGATATGTAATTCGATGTGTATATTGCATTAATTTTAAACTTTGAAAATGAAAAACAATCATACGGAACATATTCAGCCGCAATATATTTGAAAATGTATTTGCTCTGGTTCTAAAAACATTTATAGGTTTTATCTAATTAGCGCGGAATACAGCTTTTATTTCATCAATTTTGATATGAAAACTGGCTTTTAAATGTCATTTGTGTATCGTTGTTTTATTTTCAAAATAACAAATCAAATCTGAATTTTTGTAAACGTTGTTTATTCAAAGGACTAGCGTCAACAATCATATACAGCATAACGAAACGTAAACTTCGATATTTACGGCGTCAAAATAAGACGTGTGGTGTACTTCATCAAATCGCGATTGAAAAATAAATCGATGGTGAAAGTTTTTGAAAATTGACTATGGAATTGAAAATATATTGTTCCTGAATATATCAAAAAATTGCAAAAAAATTTCTGGCAGATTTTTTCTAATCGGACTTTAAATGTGAAAAATCGACGAAAACTCGAAATTTTAAAACATCCCATTTTTGTTATTAATTTAACAATTGTAAATAAATTTATAATGTTTTTCCTATCAGCATGAAGGAAATCACTAACATGATCATTCTGTTTGGTTTAATTGTCTCTATGCGTCACTTTTTTAGATCAAAAATGAAAAATACGGCGATTTTACGGCCATTGACAGACGGTCAAAAACGTGCGTAGATGGTGTTGTTTGCGACGTCATGTACAGTGATAGGATTTATAACTGTCAAAACCAATGTCCATTTCGTATCAGGAATATCACAAACTTTCATTTGATACCAAATTCAACTATTTTCTTGAAAATATTTTTAAAGGTACATTCCACCTTTTTATGTAAATGGGTCACTTTTTTCTATTTAATAAATCTAATTTAAAGACTATTTAAACGTTGAACTGACGTGTCTAACGTTCGCACCTCTCATTTCACCGGCATATGGGTCCTCGATGTAGTAATCCAAATCTGTGGCAATCAGCTCCACATAGGGCAGTAGGTCATCCGGTATATAAGATCTGAGACATAAAGGACGTTATTTAATGCACACCTATCAACAGGTTGTTTTTTACATGGAGTAACTTTCGTTACGTTTTTTTTTCTTTGTTTTTATTTTGTTTCAATTTGCACAATTTGTCAAACCTTTTCGGTATTGATGAATTCTATTTTAATATAATAACTAAAGTTCTAGTGATATTTTGACAAGACATTATTCTGTTTGACAAGAAAGGGCATTATGTGAACAAAATAACATTGTGTGGTTGTTCGGAAAGTTTTGAGACAACCTTGATAAATTTGGTTGCCAAAGGGATATTTAAACAAGAAAACATGTGTAACTTATGGTAATCCTTTATCTATATCTCTGGGCAATTTACAGACAAATACCACATCGATTTCAAATCAAACTTTGCATGCATAGATAACAATCAACAAACTTGCGGCTCACAGCGCTGTAAAAACGTCATAATAATTGACCTCAAATCTTACAAGTCACTTTTTCTAGATGTATCGTCCGTCACATTTCAAGCATTTTCATGTATCCTTACCCAGCGATTTAATTCATTTGAATACCAGTTACTTGGCGAATGAAGACACAAAACTCATTACACGACCACACAGCTGTCAAACATACTACCCCGAAGCTCTGACTTGATGGCGGGAAACACAGCATAGTCCTTCGGGGCAAGGTCTGGTGAGTAAGCTTGGTGAAGCAAATAGTTGAAACTTATCACATCCAGTTCCGACGAGGTTGTGGCGGCCGTAATTGACGACGACGACGGACGGCAGCCGCTCCACTGTTAATTCGCTGGAGATGTCCGATCCTCCCGAAACTCCTTGTGCCAACGATACACAAGCTCCCGGCTTATTCCCTGCCCGTTGCCTGCCTTTTCCAAAAGCTACTTTGTTTCCATGGGTGATTTCCCTGTTTTAATGGACATCTTTATTAACATTCGCTGTTCTGTCTTTGATGGCGTCTCCAACGGATATACGACGTTACACGTGTAAAATGACGTTGATTACAAAAATCAAGTTTTCGCGGAAAAATACGATGAACAAAATACAAATATATGTTTATTTTTTTTAATTAAATGCTGTGTTGCTATAGTTACATCCAATGCACCCATATGCTACTAATACATCGAGTGCACTGTTTTCATACTAATAATAAATTTAACTATATGTGGACGCAAAATCCTCTTTCTGTTTGTATTTTAAACCGATTATTTGGATGTATCTCAAAACTTTCCGAACAACCCTCGTAAGTTATGCAACATCAGACAGATACGGCGTTCCACAAGAAAGTACTAAAACTAATGTTTGAGCTTACGCGAGTATATCATGAACGTCTTTGACAAGCTCGGTGTGATCCAGAGCAACCTGCTGCCAGCGCTTCTCCGGTGCCAGGTCCAGGTTCACAGTGTACCGCTTTGGAATTCTGGTCCCGGGTTGGCCCTGAATCTGTCGGAAACATCCTAACGCCAGGCCCACGGTTAAAAAAAATATCCAACAAAGTCGAGACATCTTTATGTCACTCGTATGTATGAATTTGACACAGTACTCGGATATGAAGCTGCTGATAAGATAAATATATAAATTATCAGTTTTAGCCTTATGATGACAATCATATGTCCCATTTTCAATGTAGATAATTAATTAATTGTTTTAACTTAGACAGCGCATGCTACTTTCACAGCCTTTTATGATACGTTTTAAGGAAGTTTTTTCCGCTGCACTTTGCGAGACGAACAATTTAACAGCTTAATTGAATACTCCCAAATGTGTAGATTGTCATTATTGAATTCAATGAGATGCCAATTTACTAAATGTTTACAGGTTTCATTGATAATGTTATAGAATAAAGCGGTAAAATAGTTTTTATGTCAAAAACGTTTTCATTCTTAACATCAAAAACTGTATTCAATTTTACAGGATATAGAACATCGATAAAAATACTGAATGAACCAAACTGAAGAATACTTGCATGCATCAATACCTTATTATATCACAATTAAAGTAGACCCTGCACTTTGAATACAGAATGTATTGACATAAACAAATGCATTGATAAAAACGCTGTTCGTTTTTTACTTATGTTTTCGAGTTGTTTTTAACTCGATATATTATTGCCATATCAAACATATCTAAACATCTGCACTCGTTTAAACCGAATTTGATAAAATTAAAAGAAAGTCATTAAGCCCGATGCCCATATATTATTGTCTAGTAACCAACCTCCATTTCCACCAATCAGGCCCCGTGATTATAAACTCAGTTTGAGCATGAACATTTGATGGGCACTCTTATTTATTTTTATTTAACGATCATGAACTGATAATATGAATTAATTAATCTCAATAAAAGCTATGGAGCAGAAAGTTATTTCAAAAATATGAAAGCTGTTAATGTTCTAGACATTTTAATTTGAGCATGGACTTGATCTGAGCGTGAAAAAAAAGTTTTTAATCAAGGGGACAGATGCTTGAGACTGTTCTCTAATCACGGTTTTATGTCTTAGATCCGGGTTTCATGAAGCCTGAATCAAGGTATGGGATAACATTTTTTAATAAATAACAAGCAGCCTCTCTTGACCTGGCGCTCGATGCACATAAGTAATGCCTTAATGTTTGGAATTTATTTTCAGAACATTCTAAGCGGTGAATAGTATCTGGGCATAATTATACGTTTAAATGTTCGTTCCTTTTTAAATCCCATCAGAGATGTGATTAAATTTTATTACACTAGGTCCAAAATCGTATGATAACTGAAGGATCTTGTTATGTTACCCAAACATTCGCCTTAGTGTTTAAAGCTTACAAACGAGAATATGGACGGACGCGAAATATATCCGAATAGCATTCTAGCTTTTAGGGAATTCTTTGTCAATAAAAATGAACTGGAATTTAGTGTTCCTCGGAATAAATGTGTCGCCTAAAATGCATTTGAAATGGGCGTAACTAAAACAAATAGTAAAGTAGGAATTATCATGTTTATTGTCACCTATGGCTGTGTTCATGCAGATTATATATTCCAAGTATTAAGTGAATAGGACAAGTACTTTCAAAGTTATAGGCAACATTCATTTCCAATGAAAGTAATTTGAAAGGGGCATAACTCAAAAATTAGTGAAAAAGGAATTCTTATTCTTATTGTCTTTTTTCATGCAGATGATATATTGCAATTAAATATTTAGTTAAAAAGATAAGGACTTTCAATGTTACAGGCAACATTAAGTGTGACACAAAATAGAATTAAATAACACTACATACCTTGTTTTTTTCTTCAAAACGATAAGTGATTAGGATGTCCGCAAATGACTTTAACAGAAGTTCCTTTGCGAGCTCGAACTGTGTGTATATTTAACGACAGAAATTAAAAGCATCATTTATATGTTACATCTATGTGAAATCTATGAAATAAATCTAGCATCAGTACAAATATTGTATCCAGCCACTCAGGACGATTCCGGCCTACTGAACCGAATGACTGTTATATCCTCTTTATTTTCCGTTTTCTGTTTCACTCCTCTACAACTCAGTATATGTTGAAAATTACATGTATATACAAATCACGGAGGACAGTGTAATCATATTAAACCAGCGATAGTTTTGTGTCTTTCAAATAAACTTTCAAATCAGGAATGCTTTCTCAATTTATAAATGTCAGGTTTTGTCAATTGTAGTTATAACTGTTTCCTATATGATATATTGTAAAGATTTCTTTTATGTCGGCGATGTTGTTGTATATGGGGAAGATAAATGTAAATATGGTTTTATTTATCCTCAACTTTCATAGTTTCAAGTGTTAAGACGCAATCAATATTGAAGAAGTTTGTTTTGAATTAGTCTCGTTACTTCAACAAAGTATTGCTCTGTGATGTGACAAAAACGAAGCCCTTAATTAAGTGACATTTTCCATACTTTTAAGGGGTATGTTTTAGTTTAAAACAAAATATTATTTCGTCATTACCAACCCACTTTACTTTTTCAGTTTGATGCTCTGGCTATTTATCGGGCAGTATTGGAAACTGCGTTTGGTAGACTTTCAAAAAGTTCTGATTCGACTATTGAGCCAAACATATCTAACAAACCTTACTAATAATGAAAACTGCCAAAAACTTTAAATATGAATGCAGAGAAAATATACTTGGTCAGCTGAATTTAGCAAAAATATGTAAAGTTATTTATTATAGGATGGATGAACATTTGCACGTAGAGTTCAGTCAAATTAATGCTCTAATTATCCAGCACTAAAACAAAAGAAAGAAAAAAAACGTTTGCATCAGTACTCTAAAATTCATTAACAATATTTATTTGAAAAAACATACAGTACCTTGTTTAATAAACAGCTGTATGCTTATCTAAAATATGTTGTAGCGATTCGAAGCAGATCGAATTTTAGGAAATACGAGAAAAATTCCCTTTTTGCCAACTTTCGGTTTCAAAGGCAGAACATTTTGATGTATTAGTTATAAACCTGACATTATTTTGACAGATGCCAATCAGTGTTAAACCTTTTTATAGAGGTAAAACAGCAATTGTTTTCTTATGCAAAAGGTATTTCCTTTTTGCCCGTGTCTGTGTTAAGAAAATAAAGCACTCTTTCATATTACTTGGGCATTCAAACCTAAATACAGTCTTAAAATACTATATTGCTTCACTTTTATTTAGCTGGCAATGAGCAATAATATCGGGTTCTAAAAAGATATAAGCTGTTGGGATAGGCATATTTAATTGTTATATGATAATATCACATACAAAAATTTGTCAACAAAACAAAAGATATATTTATATTATTTGTGTTCATCTACGCTTCATTCGTTTTTGTAAATGACAGTACTTAACTATACAAGAAACTTAAAAACTTCGTATAAAAACGAATGTATTCGCAGTCATATTCAAATGTGCACCTAAACACCCTGTATTGGATATTATTATTTATTATATACCCATGAATGATTTTATTTAAGGATTGAATCGATAGTTGATGGTTTCCATTTGGGTATGGAAAACAGTTGGGTTGTTTAAAGTGTGTGAAGCCCGGAGGGCTTCACGCGTACTTTAAACAATCCAACTGTTTTTCATACCCAAATGAAAACTATCAAATATTGATTCAATCCTTATACTTACACTCATTAATAATCTAATTAATACAGAAATCACTAGAAGAATTAGAGATATTACGGCTTTTTCGAAAGGCTGTTGGAACAGCTACGTTGACGACAAAGTGAATGACGGCACGCTTTTTCGCAGCAACTCGTGGCAAAACGTGCGTGCAAGGCGACGTCACACGTCAAAACATCGTGCAACGTCCAATAAATTGAGAACGGCTCTACTGTAGCCACGCCTTTTAAATAATACGTCACACTGTTTACCATTAATTTTAAGGATTGAATCGATATTTGATGGTTTTCATTTGAGTATGGAAAACAGTTGGGTTGTTTAAAGTGTGTGAAGGGCTTCACGCGTACTTTAAACAATCCAACTGTTTTTCGTACCCAAATGAAAACCATCAAATATCGATTCAATCCTTATATTTACACACATTAATTCTCTCTTTAATACAGAAATTATTAGAAGAATTTGTGATATTACGGCTTTTTCGAATGGCTGTTGGAACAGCAACATTGACGACAAAGTGAATGACGGCACGCTTTTTCACAGCAACTCGTGGCAAAACGTGCGTGCTCGGCGACGTCACACGTCACATCATTGTGCAACGTCCAATAAATTGAGAACGGTTCTAGTTTTGCCACGCCTTTCAAATTATTACGTCACACTGTTTACCATTAGAAATTATGATTCGTTAGATGAATAAGACTTCATCGTAGAGGACGCATTTGAAGTGTAAATATTTAAGGATTGAATCGATATTTGATGTTTTTCATTTGGGTATGGAAAACAGTTGGTCTGTTTAAAGTGTGTGAAGCCCGAAGGGCTTCACGCATACTTTAAACAATCCAACTGTTTTTCATACCCAAATGAAAAACATCAAATGTCGATTCAATCCTTATATTTACACATATTTAAACTCTCATAAATACAGAAATTATTAGAAGAATTTATAATATAACGGCTTTTTCTTATGGCTGTTAGAACAGCTATGTTCACGACAAACTGAAGGACTGCATGCTTTTTCGCAACAACTCGTGGCAAAACGTGCATGCTCTGCGACGTCACAGGTCAAAACAATGTGCAACGTCCAATAAACTGCGAACGGTTTTTCTGGAGCCACGCCTTTAGTCTCAATCATTCAGACGCTCTGATTTCGCAATGGCGATCAGTACGTCTGAAGACATTGTTCGTTAAAAAATCAGACACTCCAAAACGAGGCTTGTAATTAGGGCATTAGTATGGAACGTCGTTGTTGTCTTGTGAAAATTATTTTTTAGACTGTCGCCCTGTCAGCTGGAAATCGATAAAACATAATTATCCTACGGGGGCACGCATTTTTAACTGCATTATTGCGCCCAAAGGCGCGTTCAAGTAAACTGAGGAAGGCATCCAATTTGATGTTAAGTGTTGCTTTGTTTTTGTGTTTGGCTGCAGAATGTTGGAATATTTTTCAGGTCAAACTATTTTTTACTGTTCTAACTTTTCTAAACGTATAAATAATAAACATACATAATTAGATTTATTTATGCAAAGTTTGACTGAACTGCATTTTCCCGTTAGAGAGATTTTGGTATTCTTCACTTTTTATCATTAACCGTACAATGACAACTGCCATACCATATGTACGTATGTATGTATGTATTCTGTAATTTCCTCCTTTATTCATAGGAGCACACCTCTTCACCAGAGGATAAGGATTTTCGTATATGTACACTTTCTTTTACATGCATTATAGGAGATCGCTGTATTCAGCGTATGTTACCCTTAACATCATATTCATGATATCAACAAGTATATATCAACACCACCACTGAGTATTTACACACATATATCTATATATAGATATAAATCTGACAGGTGCAGATAACTATAGAGCGATAGCTTTAAACTACAGATACAGGGAATCCGGGTAGGCAACCACAGCTCTTTTCGAAGAGACCCTCTGATTCTTTAACGTGCCCGGTTTATAATACCGATACACGCACTAGATTCTTCTTCCTGGAAGTGAACCAGTACTAAGTTGGGTTGGAAACACTAGACGTATATTACAGAAATTTCAAGTGCCGTGTTCTGGATTCGAACTCACGACCTCCGGATTTGTAGACCAACGCGTTACCACTGGACCACCCGTCCACCTATACAACGTGACAGTCTAATACCATAATCACGAAGAGGCAGCAACGGCGAGTCATATATTTGTATTCATTTATGTAAAATCGGGTAGGCAAGTACTTAAACGTCATTTGTTTATAAACCATATACCTGATTTTGTAGCTCGATATCTTATTACCTTAATTTCACTTTGCCCAGTGTGGGAGAAATACGGTTGAAGCACTGTTAACAAATTTCATTAGAAATCGCGATTGATTTTGGATTTGTTTACCATACAAAAGCGCCACCTGTCGGTCAGACTTTTTATATAGCGATGTCTCTAGACGTTCGTCAGAGCAGTGTGACACTGATCAATGACAGAACGTCTAGATGATCTAGACTACCACGCCTTTTAAACTATTACGTCACACTGTTCACCATTAGAAATTATGATTTCTTAGGTGAATAAGACTTCATCGTAGAGAATGAAGTTGAAGTGTAAATATAACAGTGTTAATCGTCCAAATTGATACATTTAATATGTAAGTTTGCCTCACATTTCTGATAAATTTCATGGAATTAAAGGAACAAAGCGTATGAAGTAAAAATGTTAGGCAAGTGATAATTCCTGAACCTACCGTTTATATAAACAGAAAATGAAAATAGAGCCATTATACATTCGGGATTCATACATGTACACCGAACTGTTTTCCTTACCCACATGAACACCATCAAATATCGATTCAGTCCTTCATTATGATTCTTTAGGTGAATAACACTTCATCATAGAGGATGAAGTTGAAGTGTAAATATGAGTATGGTTAACATTTGAGTGTTAATAATGTTCGCTCTTCTTCAAGTCAGAACTTCAAGAAGTTTTTGACGTCGTTTTTTACGGTCGCTCCAATGCAGTGCCCTGAACATCTTGGTCGACATGTTAGAATGACTTGTAGCAATCTCGGGCTTAACACACCTTAAACAACCCAAATGTTAACCATACCTTGACGAACGCGATAAAATATTATTAATTCATTTTTTATATTTACACTCCTAAATATCGTCTATTCTTACCAAAATATTAAGGAGAATTTGTGACACACGGCCGTTTGAATGGTTGTCTACATATTGAATGAAGGCACGCTTTTTTCGCAGCAACCCTTGGTACATTGTAATCGATGTCACAAGACAAAAATGTGCATAGAAAAATGTTTTAATATTTTGGGCTCAGCTTTTGTTGCAGTCGCGCCAGGTAAGCGGTTTTTGATTCAAAAAGGGAATGGTCTGCAGTAAGACTTCCATCATATTTAAGTGCAAGATGAGAGTAAATTCAACAATAAAATACCGGGCACTGTGATCCTTGTATTTGCTACAAAATACTTTCACAACAATACACAAGCATTTCTGTGATCTTTTATTATTTCACACGCATAAAAATGACAAAATATTGTTTAATTCCAATAAAAACATGATCTTTATAAAGAAAATATTTTTATAATGTTAATATCACAGTTTCTTTACGTATGTGTTCTAATAATATTTGTTCTAAATGTGGCAGTCTAAAACTTTCCCCTGAGCCCCTTCTCCAGCTCGATAATTTTCTCCACGCCGCGCCTCATCTCTTGTACAGCGTCGATCTCTGTGAGGCCCATTCGACGCTTGTTAGAAATATCATACACTCCGCCAACACTGTCCGAGTGCTCACCATGAATACCTAAAACATATCTCATACATTAAAATTTAAATACATTTTGTACTTGAATGAACGGAAAACGTTAGTCGTCATATACAGACGAGTGAAGTAAACATAATTGAAAAGAAGCAGGCGGATTCAGTAAATACGAAAATGTACTGACAATTTTAGCGAATACATATCGCTAGGTTTACTCTTAACAAGGAATCAGCGTTAAATCTGCAAAAAGTAATAATGAAATACGTGAAGATATGATTTTACAATTGTAAGGTATAAGATTATTTTATGCTTTCCAATGAATTAAAGAATTTTCTCGGTGAAATGGAAGTAGTATCCAACTGTTTTTTATTATGAATGAGAACGTTTTGGCTCAACTTTGGGTATATGGCATCATCATGTAACATTGTAACAAACGTTTTTGGCGCGTACATACAATTTGTTGATGAAACGCGCGGCGCTTTCAAAGTATCTTTACAAGTATTTCCTCTGGGCTGTAAGTTCAATCCTTCACAGATATTCTTGAAATCCTTGTGCTTTGAGAGATTTGGGATCCGGATGTGCACACTAGCACGAAGTGTAGTACCCAGGTTGGTTGGACAGAATGTCAGGTAGCCAAACTTGGGGTGATGAGCAAACGTGAGTTTCGTCTCCAAGGCTCTTAGACCCTGAAAGATAATATCACGCCATGAATGAACACGCGAAATATGACATCAAATTTTAGGATTTTCGCTGCTGCTTATTCATATTCGTTCAGTTCTTTGTAAAGGATATACCTACCAATTTTAAAACTTTTCCGTGTAGCTTCATATTTTGATTAGTCATAGTAGAAAAGAAAGGTAAATGTTGATAAAACGCACCCATTAAGGCGTTGCCAGATTCGAGCCATGATTCCATCTCTGTGTTTAGAAATGTTGACCATTCCAGTCTAATTTTGTTGCCGCATTTCTTTTGGTAAATAAGTATACAATAACAAGACGTCGCCCATACCCTGTCGGGTTCTTTGGGTAGAAAAGCGTACCATAACGAGACTTTACCAGACCTCAACCAAACTGCCGCTTCTCAATGAGAGTTAGTAGGACACGTCGTCAGACCTCTGCCATGCTACCGCCTCTTTGTGTAAAAAAGCTTACATTAACGAGACGTTCACAGACCTCAAACATGCTGGCATCACTTTGTGTGAAGAAAAGCTTGCCTAAACAAAACGTTGCCAGACCCTGGCAATGCTGCAGCATTATTTTTTATCTAGAAAAGTTTCTTATAACTAGACGTTGCCGGATCGCAGACAGGCTGCCGCCATTCATTTTGTAGAATATCTTGCATTATCGTGATGTTGTCAGTACAACCATGCTGCCGCCGCTGTGTATAGAAAGGCTTTCTTTAACCCAGACCCCGGCCATGCTTCTGGCATAAGGAAAAAAATGCTTACCTTAAGACCTCGGACATGCAGCCTCATTTCCATGTGTAGTAAAGATTACCTTAACGAGATGTTGCCAGACCCCGGCCATGCTACCATCATTCTGCATGTAAACAAGCTTGTTTTTGTATGGACTGGGTTGCGAGACTTCAACCATGCTGATGCCTTTCTTTGAATATCGATAAGCTTACCTAAATAAGACGTTGCCAGACCTCGGCCTGGTTGCCTCCGTTCTGCATGGAGATGAAAACTTACCTTAACGAGACGTTGCCAGACCTCGGCCAGGTTGCCTCCGTTCTGCATGGAGATGATGCGGAGATGGTCCTCCTCGTTGACCCACACCAGGAACTTCTTATTGTTGCTGAAGAAGATTCCACGACCGGCCGGCCAGTCGTCATAGCCGTTGGCATCTCCTAAAACTCTACAACAATAGATATATTAATCAGTAAAAACTGCGTATACATTATAAAAAACGGACTTGAATTTGATGAAGTTTGAAAAAAATGAGACTATGAAAGATAATATCAAAATTCACAGTAGTTTTATGCGACTATCATTTAATATAAGTTATTAAGCATAAAGTTTAAGCTAGTCTAAAACAAATAATGGTTCTGGATTAGATCACATATTTACAGTCAGGGGACATAATTGATCATCCACCTGACAAAAATGAAGTTTTGTAACTTTTGTCTCTCTTCGGCTACATATGTACGAGTTACATGGCATGCGCTTGTTTAATTTGTTGTGGCAGGTATTTTTACATACGGGTCGTCATCTCTGAAGAGGAAGTGGTCCTCGGTCATTTGTTTCTGTACTTCCGGTGTCATGCCTTGCAGTGGGTAGTATTTTCCCGCCAGTTCACCTCGCAGTGTCCTCAGAGCCTCAACGGTCATCCGCTCCATCTCAAGACGGTCCTGCGGTCATACGTACATTTATACAAGTCGAACGTCAATGATAAGAATTAGAGTAAAAGCTAGTTTGTTCAAAACTCAATACGCCCAGAAAAGAGAGAAGAGCGGGGTTGTGAGGGTAGAAACCCCATTTTAAATATTACTGAAATTTCTAGGCACACGACTTACTTTTTACTGAGATGTTGGGGTCGTGACCTCGTGATAACGATCGATTCGTTAATAATAATTAATTATAATAATGTGTGTATTATTTTTATGGAGATATCTAAAAAATCAAATACATGTATTAATTTGAAATTTCTTATAATAAAATTAGTGTTTGATTTTGCTTAAAATTGAAAAGAAAATTCAATTGTTTCCCTTTAAACTGAGTTCATAAAAATGTATTCTCCATAATTCTCTTGAATATTAGTATTCTCACATATTTTGATAAAATGCTTAATGGAATAATATAAGTGACTTGACACCATTTTTTACCCTTTACTCCATGGGTATGGCTTTTATCCAATGGGGGAACTGTGTAAATCCAGATCTTGCAGATTGTGCCATCTGATCAGGATCTGCACTGTTTGTGTTTGGTTTATTAGGTTATTTCTGAACACAAACCAACTAGTGCAGATCCAGATCATATGTCATTAATGTGCCAGCTGATGTAGATCTTCAATATCTGCACATGCGTTCAAACACGTATGGAGTAAAAGGCTAAATAATTCGATCTGTATCATAACAATGTTACTGTCAACAATATCAATATTATTATAACTTGATATGAAATTACTTTAACTAGGATCTCTAAAATGATCACCAGATGTGATCGTGAGGATGTTTGATTCAAAGCTGTCCTCTTGGTTCTTCGTAACCTGGTGGCTCTATTCAGTAACTGTAAGTACAAAAGATACCGAACGTATTCTATTCTGATATTGGACTAACTTTTTCAGTTAATACAACAGGAAATAGTAGAGTAATGGTACTTGTGTAATTTTTTTTATGATGCTGATGAATTTAGTCAAACCCCAAAACTGATGCCACCTCTGTTCTGAACCATGACTAGAATTACTTTTACAGCTTTAAATTAAAACCATCATTAAGCAAAAAAACAAATTAATTTTTTTGAATCTCATCCCCATTTCCCTAATATTCCAAACCCTAGGCTTTTAGTGTCGCCCTTTCAAATAAAAGGTAATACATGGGAACCGCTTTGTCCAGCTTTAACTTGCCATATTACAATATTTCTTCATCAAACATTAAAGAGATATTGCTTATGAAAACCAACCCGTGCTGCCAAAATCTTTAGGTTTTAAATATTTTGATGAATAAGTTTAGTTTGATTTTTTTTAAATGTGTTTAATGTTTAATTATCACATCAATATTTCCTTCTAGTTTGATCATCGATTAATTAATTTCACCCAAACTGGAAAAACTTAAGTAAAACATATATTTTCTCCTTTCTACAGACATTTTAGGTCCGCATCCCCAATCTCTAACAAACTCTACTAATTTAAAGCAACATTTGGTGGAGCTTGACTAAGGAGTGTTCTTAAATGCTTAAATATCTTGCCTTTATATCCTTTCCGTAAATTAATTAATCTAATTAACAGTAATTAATTTTTATGCCTTTGCAAAAATGTCATTTTTAGCTCGACTATTCGAAGAATAGGGGAGCTATCCTACTCGCCCCGGTGTAGGGGAGCTATCCTACTCGCCCCGGTGTCGGCGTCGGCGTCGGCGTCCGTTAAACAAAAAATGCACTTTGGTCCATTACTTGAAAACTACTTATGATATCAACTTGAAACTTGGAATATATATTCACCATCAAATTCTACATCATTACCAACAACACCCTTAACTCTGCTACAAATATTTTTCAAGTTATGCCCCTTTTTCACTTAAATTTTGCGTTAAGGAAAATATGCACTTTGGTCCATAACTTATAAACTACTTGAGATATCAACTTGAAACTTGGAATATATATTCACCATCAAATTCTACATCATTACCAACAAGACCCATAACTCTGCTGTCAATATATTTCAAGTTATGCCCCTTTTTTCTTATATTTTGTGTCAAGCAAAATATGCATTTTGCCCCTAACTTTAAAACTACTTGAGATATTGCCTTGAAACTTGAAATATATTTTCACCATCAAAATCTACATCATAACCAACAAGACCCATAACCCTTCTTCCAATATTTTTCAAATTATGCCCCTTTTTCGCTTACATTTTATGTTAAGCAAAATATGCAGTCGGCCCTTAACTTCGTTATGAATGGAGGGATTTCAAAATAACTTGGCACAAATGTTCACCATGACAAGGCGGTGTGTCGCGTACAATACCCATGCCTGTAAGTCCAAGGTCAAGGTCACTGTTACTAAAAATAGAATTTTCTTGCAAAATCGTGTCCGCTCTGTAACTTTGTTACTTCCTTTCTATTGGGTTTTTAAATAACTTGGTATTATTGTTCACCATATCAAGACAGTGTGTCACGTACATGCCCAAGCCTGTAGGTCAATGGTCAATGTCACTGTTACTAAAAATAGAATTTTCTTGTCTAGGCTGTTACTTTGTTATGAATGGAGGGATTTCAAAATATCTTGGCACAAATGTTCACCATGACAAGGCGGTGTGTCCGCACAATACCCATGCCTGTAGATCCAAGGTCAAGGTCACTGTTACTAAAAATAGAATTTTCTTGTCCAGGCTGTAACTTTGTTATGAATGGAAGGATTTCAAAATAACTTGACACAAATGTTCACCATGACAGGGCGGTGTGTCATGTACCATGCCCATGCCTGTAGGTCAAAGGTCAAGGTCACTGTTACTAAAAATAGAATTATCTTGTCCTGGCTGTTACTTTGTTATAAATGGAGGGATTTCAAAATAACTTTGCACAAATGTTCATGAAAAGGCAGTGTGTCCGCACAATACCCAAGCCTGAAGGTCCAAGGTCAAGGTCACTGTTACTAAAAATAGAATTTTCTTGTCCAGGCTGTAACTTCATTATAAATGAAGGGATTTCAAAAAAACTTGACACAAATGTTCACCATGAAAGGGCAGTGTATCGCGTATTATTCCCATCATTGCACTTGAGTGTCTGAAAATGATGCATAGCGGGGCATCCGTGTCCTATGGACACATTTCTAGTTTCACTTATATTTTCACTTAAGTGCACTTCATCGATAACTTTGCAAATACTTAAGGTATCAACTTCAAACTACCATTATATTTTCATTTCAGTTCTTTTTCTGTAACATTACTGAAGTGATTGATATTTGACTAAAAGTAAATGTCTCTAATAAAAAATTACTAACAAGTTTTCTAACAAATTCAGAAATATTTCATAGTTATTCCCCTATTCAGTTTAATATTTATGGTACATTTAGGAATTATTTCTGTTATTTGAAAAGAATTTCTCCCGTACCATTCACTTGTTAATAGTTTTCCTGATTGCACAAGAATGTATGGCCATAGTTGTTATTGTTTTAATCTTCAAATTGCATTTGTTTCGAATGATTCGAATAGTCGAGCATGCTGTCTCCTCTGACAGCTCTTGTTAAGTAATTACTAGGTTACTAGATGTGCCTGCTGATCTGGATCTACACTGATTGCACATGCAATAGAATGTGTACATATGGAATTTCCAAAACAACTTGTCCCGTCGGACAGCCAGCTGTCGGATGTTACTTGTCCGGACATACTTTTCACTTGTCCCAGACAATCGTACAAGCGTTAATGTTGAGCCCTGGGTTTGTGGCCACTTGGGACAATGGAAGATGTGTTTGGATTTCGATTTATTAAAGCATTTTTCAAACGTTTTAAAACTTTTTGGGTGGTTCAGCTGTTTTCTTTAGATTCCCTGCTTGGGATTTCAATTATTAGTTTTATTGTCTTGGGCCCAAATCTTGCAGTGGCTGATGGCCCCTAGGAAGCCGTCATCAGTTTGTTCTCTTCCATCGGATCTTACAAAGCAGATTTTAACTGACGAGCCAGATTTGTCTGTCAAATGTCAATGCTTTTACTAGAAACAGCATGACAAGCTTGTAGAATCCCATATTGGGGTTTCCTGCTTGGGTGTTTAGCCGTCGATGCCAACCTTCAATGTCATTGTTGGTTCTCTCTAGGTATTCGAAGACGGACCTGTTACTGGGATTTCTGAGGGGTCCGCATATCAACGTTCGTTCAATGTATTCAATGTGACATTGAGTACTGGACTCGCTTCCTCGGACAGTTGTGATTTGTAGACAGTAACTTGCTGCCTTCATCTACTAGACTGGAGGGTCCTTAGAAACTTGTACTTGCCCCCTTCTGGATGTACTCTGCCACCAGACCTCCAGCCTATCTGTAAATACATTGTGTGAAGTGGAAAACACACCCCTTTATGACTGTTCCAGGGCAAACCTCACATATAACTCGCCATGCTGGTGAAAAAATAAAATTGTATGAAATTTGACATATACGAGTAGCTGAAGTAATAATACTGGCTTCATTTATAATTATTTAAATGTAATTTGAACTGTTTATGAAAATGTTAATAACATTATATATGAACTTACAAATTTTACATACCAGATTCTTAGTCCAATATATATGATCTGCTCAACCAATTATTGTCAAAGAAACTGGCGTTCACTTCTGAGGACCTGAAATGACACAACATACATAAATGTAATAAAATACCTGTTTTGTCTATATAATTTCATGAAATGAAAGAATTTTAATAATATTAATAAACACATTCTAACTATATTTTTAATTTGTTACAAAATGAAGTAATATCACAATTATTTTAGCAATATTATTATTACATTGTGTTATGATTTTTTATTATAATTTTATCAATGTAGTAAAATGAATAATAAAACTGTTGGTTAATCTTCTTTGGATCGACGTGACAACAGAATGTATGGCAGAGGGACTTTTTTGTCCTTACATTTCTTGACAAACACATTGCCTGTGGTGAGCTGACAAAATGGTGCTTGTACTTCGGTGATAATGGCATCTGGTTCAAACATACACTCAATCGCTTCCACCTTTACCTGTAACTAAGATATGAGTTATATGGCGCTGAAGAAAATAACCAGAGTAAAAAACAATAAAACGTGAATATATGTCGCTGGACACGTGACATGTTGAAGAGAACTCCAATTGGTTTATAACGCTTGTTTATAAAGATTTAAAATCGGCTTTATGGTACAGTTTTTATGCCCCACAAAGTGGAAGGCACAAATAGCTAAACTGGTCCGTACGTCTGTTCGTCCGCCTGTACCTGCCCCAAATTTTGTGGCATCAACTCCTTAATAACTATCTGGTGGATTTCTGTCAAACGTGCACAGATGATAAAGTAAGATGTGTAGATGATAGTCTAGCAAAGATTTTTTCTGTGACTATTTTTTCTAGAGTTATGGCCCTTTGTTACAAATGTTGTTGTGGCAAATGTTGTTGTGGCAGTCGGGGATCAGTGTCCAAGGACACAAGTCTAGTTTCTTCTTTGGTATTGTCATCTTCCTCTTGGCAGATCTAAAAGATTTTAAGCGTTAAAACACTTAAATTTGCCTTGTTGTTTAGATGCTGTATTTAATCCATTTTATTCTGTTTTCCTGCGTGAAGTTCTCTTTCTACTTCGACCAGTGTTTTGGATCATTGTCTTGTTGGAAATAATGTCCTTTAGGAAATTAACCCTAATAGTTGGAACAATTGTTTCCCTTTAAACTGAGTTCATAAAAATGTATTCTCCATAATTCTCTTGAATATTAGTTTTAATAGGCCTACGCCTGCTGATGACTCGCCTTGGAATTTCAGTATGTTAAATTAATGTACCTGCAGCCATCAGAGTTTATAATAATAATAATAATAATAATAAAATAATGGACTACGATATAATATCTCAAAGTAGCACTAGTAAAACCTGGTTTTGTATGCCCTCACAAAGTGGGAGGCATATAGAGTTTCACTCGTCCGTCTGTCTGCTGCAAATCTTGTGGCATCAACTCCTAAACTATACGGTGTATTACTTTCAAACTTGCACAGATGATCAAGCAGGATGTGTAGATGATCGTGAAGAAAGGATTTTTCCTGCGACCATTTTTACCACAGTTATTGCCCTTTGTTATTAAAAATTATGTTTCAGCAGTGGGGGCATGAGTGTCAGAGGACACATTCTAGTTTGTCTTTTTAGAGAAAATCAAGATCCTCACATGTTTAACACCTTGTGAATTTCCGAACGTGACTGAAAGCTGTTGAGAGTTAATGATATTGATCAATTTTAATATTTCTCATTGACACTTAAGTTCTTGAACCCAGAATTGTCCAGATTTAAATAGCAACAAGAATTGAACTGAAATAAATTCAGTAAAGAACTTTTGAATGCAACATGTCTAACATAGAATATACATTTTTTTAAACTGCTATTTTGACGGTGTATTCTCACATATTTTGATAAAATGCTTAATGGAATAATATAAGTGACTTGACACCATTTTTTACCCTTTACTCCATGGGTATGGCTTTTATCCAATGGGGGAACTGTGTAAATCCAGATCTTGCAGATTGTGCCATCTGATCAGGATCTGCACTGTTTGTGTTTGGTTTATTAGGTTATTTCTGAACACAAACCAACTAGTGCAGATCCAGATCATATGTCATTAATGTGCCAGCTGATGTAGATCTTCAATATCTGCACATGCGTTCAAACACGTATGGAGTAAAAGGCTAAATAATTCGATCTGTATCACAACAATGTTACTGTCAACAATATCAATATTATTATAACTTGATATGAAATTACTTTAACTAGGATCTCTAAAATGATCACTAGATGTGATCGTGAGGATGTTTGATTCAAAGCTGTCCTCTTGGTTCTTCGTAACCTGGTGGCTCTATTCAGTAACTGTAAGTACAAAAGATACTGAACGTATTCTATTCTGATATTGGACTAACTTTTTCAGTTAATACAACAGGAAATAGTAGAGTAATGGTACTTGTGTAATTTTTTTTTATGATGCTGATGAATTTAGTCAAACCCCAAAACTGATGCCACCTCTGTTCTGAACCATGACTAGAATTACTTTTACAGCTTTAAATTAAAACCATCATTAAGCAAAAAACAAATTAAGTTTTTGAATCTCATCCCCATAACCCTAATATTCCAAACCCTAGGCTTTTAGTGTCGCCCTTTCAAATAAAAGGTAATACATGGGAACCGCTTTGTCCAGCTTTAACTTGCCATATTACAATATTTCTTCATCAAACATTAAAGAGATATTGCTTATGAAAACCAACCCGTGCTGCCAAAATCTTTAGGTTTTAAATATTTTGATGAATAAGTTTAGTTTGATTTTTATGCCCCCGAAGGGAGGCGTATAGTAATCGCACCGTCTGTCCGTCCGTCCGTCCGTCCTTCCGTCCGTCCGTCAGTCCGGCAAAATGTTGTCCTCGCTTCTTCTCCAAAACAGCTTGAGGGATTTCATTGAAACTTCACAGGAGTGTTTTGTCACCAAGCCTAGTTGTGCATATCGTCAGGAATTTCTGATTGGATTATTTTTTGCCGAGTTATGAGCACTTTGTCATTTTTTGCTAACCCTAACCCTAACCCTAATTCTTGTCCTCCCTTCTTCCCCAAAACCGCTTGAGGGATTTCATTGAAACTTCACAGGAGCGTTTGTCACCAAGCCTAGTTGTGCATATCATCAGGAGTTTCCGCTCAGATTATTTTTGGCCTAGTTATGAGCCCTTAGTCATTTTGAAACTATAAAGGTACATTAATGAGTCCAAATGGCATCATTCTGAATTCCTAACCCTAAACCCTAACCCTAACCCTAACGTAAACTGAAACCGCTTGAGGGATTTCATTGAAACTTCACAGGAGTGTATGTCACCAAGACTTGTTGTGTATATCCAAAGGAATTTCTGATCGGATTATTTTTGGCTGAGTTATGGGCCTTTTTACCTAACCCTAAACCCTAACCCTAACCCTAAGGTAAATTTTGTCAACGCAATAGAGGTTACATTTTTTGTCTGATTGTCATGAAATTTGGTCAGGATGTTTGTCCCAATGATTTCTCGGAGGAGTTCCAATACGGGTCATCTGGGTCCAAAAACTAGGTCACTGTTACTAAAAATAGAATTTTCTTGTTAACACTCTAGCGGTCACATTTTTGTTCCCATTGTCATTAAACTTGGTCAGAATGTTTGTCCCAATTATTTCTAGGCCGAGTTTGAATAAGGGTCATCTGGGTCCAAAAACTAGGTCACTGTTACTATAAATAGAATTTTCTTGTTAACACTCTAGCGGTCACATTTTTACTCCAATTATCATGAAACTTGGTCAGGATATTTGTCCCAATGATTTCTAGGGTGAGTTTGAAAATGAATCATCTGGGTCCAAAAACTAGGTCACTGTAACTAAAAATAGAATTTTCTTTTTAACACTCTAGCGGTCACATTTTTGTTCTGATTGTCATGACACTTGGTCAGCATGTTTGTCCCGATGATTTCTCGGACGAGTTTGAATATGGGTCATCTGGGTCCAAAAACTAGGTCACTGTTACTAAAAATACAATTTTCTTGATAACACTCTAGAGGTCACATTTCTGCTCTGATTGTCATGAAACTTGGCCAGGATGTTTGTCCCAATGATTTCTCAGACAAGTTCGAATACGGGTCATCTGGGTCCAACAACTAGGTCACTGTTACTAAAAATAGAATTTTCTTGTTTACACTATTAGTGGTCACATTTTTACTCTTATTATCAGATCGTAAAGAAACTTGGTCAGAACATATGTCCCAGTTATTAATTGGACGAGTTTGAGTATGGGTCACATGGGGTCAAAAACTAAGTCACTGTTACTATAAATAGAACAAATCTTGTCCAGGCTGTAAATTTGTTATTTCTCATTGGATTTTAAAATAGCTTGGCTCAAATGTTTACCATGACAAGGTTTACTTTTGCGTACAATACCCATGCCTGTTGGTCCAAGGTCAAGGTCACTGTTACTAAAAATAACATTTTCTTGTCTGGGCTGTTAATTCCTAATGAATGAAGTAATTTCAAAATAACTTTACATAAATGTTCACCATGACAAAGGGATGTGTTGCTTACAATACCCATGCAGGTAGGTCAAAGGTCAAGGTCACTGTTACGAAAAATAGCATTTTCTTTTCCAAGCTGTAGATTTGTTGTTTTTTATTGGATATTAAAATAACTTGGTGTAAATGTTCACCATATCGAGACGTTGGGTCTTGTACAACACAACTTTGTTGTACTCAGGTGAGTGATAAAGGGCCATCATGGCCCTCTTGTTTATATTACCCACATCATATGTAGTAAGGTCCATAACTCTAATAATCATTTTTCAGGATAATTTCCCCAATAATCTTCAAATTTTCAAAAAAAAAATGTAATATTTAACTATATACTTACTACAGACTTGAAACATATGATCCTTTCATCTTTCACTTTATATGCATGCAGTATGTTTTGTCTTCCACAAGCATATTTTTCATTACATATGTTTATTTATTACATATGTATACCTATTTGATTTCAAAGCTGCATTTCGGGGGCATATGTCAATTTCAAGTGACAGCTCTTGTTTTTAAATGTGTTTAATGTTTAATTATCACATCAATATTTCCTTCTAGTTTGACCATCGATTAATTAATTTCACCCAAACTGGAAAAACTTAAGTAAAACATATATTTTCTCCTTTCTACAGACATTTTAGGTCCGCATCCCCAATCTCTAACAAACTCTACTAATTTAAAGCAACATTTGGTGGAGCTTGACTAAGGAGTGTTCTTAAATGCTTAAATATCTTGCCTTTATTTCCTTTCCGTAAATTAATTAATCTAATTAACAGTAATTAATTTTTATGCCTTTGCAAAAAATGTCATTTTTAAGTAATTACTAGGTAGACATAGGATTTTTGTGTCGCCTGCGATAGCAGGTAGACACATAGGGATCCTATTGTCCGGCGGCGGCGGCGTCGTCGTCGTCGGCGTCGTCGTCGGCGTCGTCCAGTAGTCCCCCAACTTTAACCTGAAACTTAATGTTGCCTATAACTTTGAAAGTACTTGTCCTATTCACTTCATACTTGAAATATATCATCAGCACGAACAATGCCATCTGTGACGACAAGAATGATAACTCCAGTTTCAATATTTTTTTAGTTATGCCCCTTTCAAATGCAACTTTAACCTGAAACTTAATGTTGCCTATAACTTTGAAAGTACTGTCCTATTCACTTCATACTTGGAATATATCATCAGCATGAACAGTGCCATCTGTGACGACAAGAATGATAAGTCCAGTTTCAATATTTTTTGAGTTATGCCCCTTTCAAATGCAACTTTAACCTGAAACTTAATGTTGCCTATAACTTCGAAAGTACTTGTCCTATTCACTTCATACTTAGAATATATCATCAGCATGAACAGTGCCATCTGTGACGACAAGAATGATAACTCCAGTTTCAATATTTTTTGAGTTATGCCCCTTTCAAATGTAACTTTAACATGAAACTTAATGTTGCCTATAACTTTGAAAGTACTTGTCCTATTCACTTCATACTTGAAATATATCATCAGCATGAACAGTGCCATCTATGACGACAAGAATGATAACTCCAGTTTCAATATTTTTTGAGTTATGCCCCTTTCAAATGTAACTTTAACATGAAACTTAATGTTGCCTATAACTTTGAAAGTACTTGTCCTATTCACTTCATACTTGAAATATATCATCCGCATGAACAGTGCCATCTGTGACGACAAGAATGATAACTCCAGTTTCAATATTTTTTGAGTTATGCCCCTTTCAAATGTAACTTTAACATGAAACTTAATGTTGCCTATAACTTTGAAAGTACTTGTCCTATTCACTTCGTACTTGAAATATATCATCAGCACTAACAATGCCATCTGTGATGACAAGAATGATAACTCCAGTTTCAATATTTTATGTGTAATATCCCTTTCAAATGCAACTTTAACATGAAACTTAGTGTTGCCTGTAAAATGGAAATTACTTCTTCAATTAATTCACTTAATACTTTGAATAACTCATCTGCATTTGCAAAACAATTTTTGAAAATGATAACTCAGGTTTCACCATTATTTAAGTTATTCCCCTTTTAAATGTAATTTAGATGACACATGTGTTCTGTTGTGTAGTATTGAAATCAACTTCAATAAAATATTTTTATTATATATGATTAAACATAGGCCCACATTTCAACGTTTTCCAAGCAGGCGACACATGTGTTCCGCGGAACACAACATTCTAGTTTAAAAATAATGAATAACTGTTTTGGAGCAACTTTTTATTTTGACAATGAAAGATGAAGAAACAGCAACACATGTAATTAGATTTTTTTCTTAAAATTGAACTTTTTAAAATAACTAATTTTCTTATCAGATTATCTAGGTCAAATGTATTCAATTTCTTACTAAATTATATTTGAGAGGAAATATGCGATGCATTCAAAGGACTAATAGTTTTAAAATACCGATCGATGATTCCGCGTTCTTTTAAATAACCACCAAAGTAAGGACATTTTAAAAATGAAAAATAAATCAACGGGTTTCCGACGAAAAAACAGGGTCGGGTTTTGAAAAGCGATTTTTATACGTTTAAATACGTTTCGGGCGTCTTCCCGTAAAACAGGGTCGGGTTTTGGGAAGTCAAAATTTTGTCACGTTTAAATACGTTATGGTTGTGGAAACGATATATAGTTTCAAGCACTTTATGGAGCTTGACAAGAGCTGTGTAATTCAGTGTTTTTCCTTTATCCTTCCCGGCTGTACATTTTCCATGCTAAATGTGGCTGGAATTACATGGAAAATAATTAAAAACCACAGAAAAGTGCGGAAAATACATTGGTTTCCGCGAAAAATCATATAATGCGGAAAAATTTTCAAGCCCCAGTGTGGAATTTCATGGAATCAGGCTGGAAACCCCGGAAACCTTAAGCCAAAACTCCACGGAAGTCCCGGAATTCTGTACTTAGTAATATTTTTAGTAGTTTTCATGCTGGAATATGCCGGAAAAGACTTCGAAAAATTTTGCGAATGTAGCCTCTATATCATTAGTAAAGCTTTATGCTGTAGAAAAGTGTATGACCTGTTGACCATTTCACCCTGGAAGGTGCAATCTGGGATTACATAATTTCCAGAAATGCAAGAAGATGTTGCCATTGATACATTGCATACACCAATAAAATCCAAGCTTTATTTGAAAATTTAGGAAGGATTTGGTACATTACAATAACAGCTTGCTTTGACCAGGATTATAAAGTTAGTAAAACAGAAAGTTTGAGAGTGATTTTGACTAGTGTTGACATTTCACTGGATTAAAAGTGTTTTTGGACTATTGAATAATAAAAAATTCACTTGTTAAACTAACTGAAAAAGGTGAGAATTACATTAAATAGGCACTGAATAAACTGTGTTAACATTATGCAGCATTTGAATAATTTGTGTTCATTTTCCACTGTGTTTATACGCCTTTCCAATAAACAGTTTCGTAGTCCTGTACGAGTTACTTCCCGCTACCGAAAATCAATCCAAAACGAGGCTCTGCAGGATAGCTGAACGATCGGGCTAATGGCTTAAGCACATAATAACTAACATTATCCGCTATATTGCAGGTCTGCGTTCGTCGCCGGTGGTGAAAAAATAAGTTGCTGGTCTGTTATTCTAGCCAGACTTTTTTATGTTTACTATTTGTTAGATATTTAGATTTTTAATGATGTAAGAACATGTACCATTCTTGTTGATAGTAGGCAGTATGAAACGCAATTTGGACAAACATAAGCATTAATTTTACCAATTATGTACAACAATTTCTTCTTAATATCTTTTCTGCTGAAAATATATTTTACTAGTGTAAATGTTGCAAACTGCTAAGGCTAGTTATGCGCTATTATTCGGAAATCGTGATATGTCAACATCTGGTTACATGATCTGTAGACAAAAAAATACAATCTGAATTTGTTGATACTTACACATTTGAACAATAGAATTGTCCTAAAAATTTAAGGCGTTTATGGTCAACGAATAAATAATTTGAATATTTAAAATGTTACGTATACTTCACAACCAAATATGATTGATTCTGTCTTGAAATAAAACAGGATCGGTAATCTGATTGTTTGTTGTAGAAGTATCATTCGTAGAATAAAATCCAAGGATTTAGATGCCGGCTTCCAAAAAGATAGGAATATCTATATCACAATATGGTTGCATATCCAATTTAGATTTATTAGGTTTGACAGAATGCAATTTTCACATAAAAGCCCAAACTCTTAATTAAACATAAATAAAATGTTTTGACAAGATTTGTTTCTTATTAAAGGCTTTTGTTTCTATAACGTGTCGTAATGTTGATTAAGAATCCATTTAAGTGCGAAATCAAATACATTTGCTGACACATCCAGTAGTTAAAGGACTCCGAAATACTTAAGAATCTGGAGGTGTAGATACCTTGCAAATAGAAATTACACGATCTCTATTGGTCATTGATATCTGCCCCTTTAAGTAATTGACAGATGACCCCGTGTGCGAGACAGTTTGACATGTTTATGGCATGCCGCCTTCAAAATCAATCGCCGCCGACATAATCACAACATGATGTCAGTAGTTGAATAAACACGCTAATCCGGAAACGAGACTCAATTAAGCCGTGAAGAGAACACTGCGACTGTCTGTTAGTTCAAGTCGTTTAGTGTTTAATGCGAGGAATAATGAATTGACACTTTTAGTCAGAAACCTGATTGTTTTATACATTATTTTCAAAAATATTATGACGCTGGTGTATTATTACTAATTCAAAGAGAAAATATATTTTTCAAAAAAGAATTTTATGATAAATAAGAAAGTTGTAGGTACATATTCCCTATTACGTTATTACAGCGAGCAATCATTTTTCCTGTAGAGCAGTCACGTGACTGGACAGGGGAGGTAACCAAATAAATTCATTGAATTATTGGAAAGGCGTATATACACAAGTCAAAAGAAACTACAATTACATGTATAGTTTAACCAGTTACTTCATTGATACAACCAAAAATGTAGATCAAGATCAGCCAGTACATTTGTGTCATCTGATAAGGATCTGCTCTTTTCACTTTGTCAGCCTTTGTGATTCATTAGATTATTTCTGACCAAAAAGCAAACAGAGAAGATCCTGATCAAAGGATACAGATGTGCCTGCTGATCTGGATCTACACTGGTTGCACATGCAATAGAATGTGTACATATGGAATAAAGGGATAGTATTTCAAAACCTTCCCCGGCAGGAAATACATGTATACCATTAGTATAGAATTGAAGTATAGAATTGAAGTACAAATGTATACTGTTAGTAGAATAGGAGTATACAATTAGAAAATTAGCAAAATTGAAGTATAGTAAATTAGACAATTATTTTTAATTTCTAGCATATTTCTTAGCTTTCCAGCATATTCCGCGGAAAACCATGGAAACGGCGGAAAAATAGTAATGGTATTCGGGAAAAAAAACAGTCAGAAGAAACTCAAGCACATTTTCCGTGGTTTCCGGGTAGGGCTGGAAAATAGCCCGGAAAAGTGCTGAACTTTTCCGTGTATTTCCATGCTTTTTCCAGCCTATGGCGGAAAACAGGCCGGAATATAGGGATTGAATTCTCCGGGTATTTCCCAGCTTTTTTCCATAGTATCTTCCAGCCTCATGGCGGAAAACAGTCCGAATACTCCGGCCTTATATTTTCCGCGAAATTCACATGGAAATTCATGGAACTTTTTCACCCGGTTGTTTCAAGCACCACTGTTGGTGGAGCATGACCATTGGTGTATTGTTTAATGTTCTGCCTATATCCATTGTTTAAAGCACTTCTTTGTGGAGCTAGAGTATTGGTGTGTTGTTAAATGTTCTGCCTTTAATCAATAGTTTGAAGAACTTCTTGGTAGAGCTTGACTATTGGTGTTGTTCAGTTCTCTGCATTTATCCTTAGTTTCAAGCACCACTTAATTGATGGAGCATGACTATTGGTGAATTGATGATTGTTTTGCCTTCACCCATAGTTTCAAGCACTTCTTTAAGGAGCTTGACAAGTGGTGTGTGTACTTTGTTCCGCCTTTATCCCTAGTTTCAAGCACCACTTGGTGGAGCGGAACTAGCGGTGTGTTGCTAAATGTTCTGCCTTTATCCATAGTTTCAAGCACTTCTTTGAAGAGCTTGACTAGCGGTTTGTTGTTTATTTAGTGTTGTGCCTTTATCCATAGTTTCAAGCACCACTCTCGGTGGAGCTTGACTATTTGTGTATTGATATTTGTTCTACCTTCATCCATAGTTTAAAGTTCTTCTTTGCAGAGCATGACTGTTGTTGTGCCTTTATCCATAGAACTTTAAACTATGGATGAAGGTAGAACATAAATCAATAAACAATACACCAATGGTCATGCTCCACCAACAGTGGTGCTTGAAACAACCCGGGTGAAAAAGTTCCATGAATTTCCATGTGAATTTCGCGGAAAATATAAGGCCGGAGTATTCGGACTGATTTTCCGCCATGAGGCTGGAAGATACTATGGAAAAAAAGCAGGGAAATACCCGGAGAATTCAATCCCTATATTCCGGCCTGTTTTCCGCCATAGGCTGGAAAAAGCATGGAAATACACGGAAAAGTTCAGCACTTTTCCGGGCTATTTTCCAGCCCTACCCGGAAACCACGGAAAATGTGCTTGAGTTTCTTCTGACTGTTTGTTTTCCCGAATACCATTACTATTTTTCCGCCGTTTCCATGGTTTTCCGCGGAATATGCTGGAAAGCTAAGAAATATGCTAGTAATTAAAAATAATTGTCTAATTTACTATACTTCAATTTTGCTAATTTTCTAATTGTATACTACTATTCTACTAACAGTATACATTTGTACTTCAATTCTATACTTCAATTCTATACTAATGGTATACATGTATTTCCTGTCGGGGAAGGTTTTGAAATACTATCCCTTTATTCCATATGTACACATTCTATTGCATGTGCAACCAGTGTAGATCCAGATCAGCAGGCACATCTGTATCCTTTGATCAGGATCTTCTCTGTTTGCTTTTTGGTCAGAAATAATCTAATGAATCACAAAGGCTGACAAAGTGAAAAGTGCAGATCCTAATCAGATGACACAAATGTGCTGGCTGATAATGATCTACATTTTTGGTTGTATCAATGAAGTTACTGGTTAAACTATACATGTAATTGTAGTTTCTTTTGACTTGTGTATATAAACACAGTGGAAAATGAACACAAATTATTCAAATGCTGCATAATGTTAACACAGTTTATTCAGTGCCTATTTAATGTAATTCTCACCTTTTTCAGTTAGTTTAACAAGTGAATTTTTTATTATTCAATAGTCCAAAAACACTTTTAATCCAGTGAAATGTCAACACTAGTCAAAATCACTCTCAAACTTTATGTTTTACTAACTTTATAATCCTGGTCAAAGCAAGCTGTTATTGTAATGTACCAAATCCTTCCTAAATTTTCAAATAAAGCTTGGATTTTATTGGTGTATATTGCGTATCCATGGCAACATCTTCTTGCATTTCTGGAAATTATGTAATCCCAGATTGCACCTTCCAGGGTGAAATGGTCAACAGGTCATACACCTTTCTACAGCATAAAGCTTTACTAATGATATAGAGGCTACATTCGCAAAATTTTTCGAAGTCGAAAAGCATATTCCAGCATGAAAACTACTAAAAATATTACTAAGTACAGAATTCCGGGACTTCCGTGGAGTTTTGGCTTAAGGTTTCCGGGGTTTCCAGCCTGATTCCATGAATTTCCACACTGGGGCTGGAAAAAATTTTCCGCATTATATGATTTTTCGCAGAAACCAATGTATTTTCCGCACTTTTCTGTGGTTTTCCATGAATTTTCATGTAATTCCAGCCACATTTCCACCCTTAGCATGGAAAATGTACAGCGGGGTGAGGATGGGCTCGAGTAAGGGGAAATTCATTTGTGTTTTTTTTTTCAGTTTTGAAAAAAATTAAGGCATTGCTCCTTTCTTCATTGCTATGTCATATACAACAAAGGAAAATATATATTTTCTAAAACAGAGAAAATGAAGTACTGTCAAACTAGTTTAATGTATGTTTAATAGACATACACTAATAGCATTGATTTGTGTAAAGTTTGACCGTACTTCATTTTCTCTGGCGGAACAGTAAACAGTAAAGCAAAATAGTTAGACCTAAAACATCTTAAAATTCTATTGGCAATAATAAAAAACGAAGCATCACAAAAGGAGAATTCAAATGCTCATATGAATCAGAATATACCGACAACAATATCTTAGGGCCTTGACAAAAACTCTCAGTGATGAAGAGAGAAAAACACTTTTTATTACCGTATTCCGTTGTGCATAACGCGGTATTTGTCATCCATTTTTGTGACCAGGAAATCGAAAGGTTAAAAGCATTGTTTACAAATTTTCCATATTGTATAAATTTCTTAGACAAGGAGTCTATTTGAAATTGCTCTCAGTAACCAATTACTCATCAAGGCATTTTTAAATTGATATTTAGTGTTACTTCGTTCTTGTGTTTTGTTACAAGTAGAGTTTTACGGATTTTTGAGGTCTTACTAATTCTCTTTACTGTTCCAAATTTTCATAACGTATGTATTGTACATTAACAACATTGATTTGTTCAAAATTTTATTGAACGGCATTATACTTTTAGAGAGATTTTTATTACTATCCTTTTATCAATGACGGTGCAATGAGAACTGCCAAAGCACCTTTATCGCCTTTATTTTTCAAATTTAAAAAGATACTAATGAAATACCGGTAGTTATCATTTTCTAAAATTTTAAAGCAAGCAAACAGATTTTTTTATAATTAAAAAAAAATACTGTTCTTTTCAGAGGCAACTGTGCATCAAACATGTTTCACTAGCATAGACACTGACAATTGGTTCTGCTCTGACGAAATCGTATGATGGGGAGTGGGTGTAGGCTGTTCTAAAGCCTCAATTTCTAGTAGATTTTTTTCCTGACCTGTCCCAGTCGAGAGAACTTCCAGAAATTTCTCTGCGGAGTGCAAAGGCAGGAAGAAAGCAAAGTATGAAAGTTGATAACTCTCTTGTTTCTTTTATCTCTGTCATCGAGTTCTTGCTGATTTTACTCCAGGAGCTCTCGGTAAGATCATTGAGTACCCGCCCTTTGGCTTTGCAATGCTATTAGGTTTTTGTGTTTTATAATTTTGTTTGTGTGCTTTTGCATGCAACATTGTTGAGCCGATAAGTGGGTTGGAGTTGTTTCGCCAAGACAACTTGTATTTGTTTTGTGATATGAGAACCTGTTGGGGCAAGAGTGAGGTTGGTGCACCCTAGAACATAGTTTAAACCCCCAGTGGCAATTTGTTTTGCCACTGACCGTTCCAAGGCGGTAACAGGCGGTAACCCTTCGGGTTCTCATTTTTGTTTATTGTTAGTGGTGTCTCTTTTGAAACTGATCATTTTATTAACCATGCTCTCTCCCTCTCTTCTTCTTGACTGTGTTGGGAGGCTGTTTTTTCTGAATGTGGAGATTCCCGATATGCATATTTCACCGTTTTCTCTGATACTTTTGTGGTTTCAAAAAGCGATAACCTGTCCTGCACTACCGCAAAGTCTGCAACAGATCCTACTCCTACTGTCCAAGCAGGAATAGAAACATGTTTTACAGATTTTTAAAATCTTAAGCAATGTATTTGAAGTGTTTCTTTAAGTTATTTCCATAGGCGTTTCCTCGCTCTTCTGACCTGGTTGAACAGAAATCCTTCATACGTGTTCATGCGAGATAAGAGTCCAGTTCCACTCTGCTGGATACAAACACCTGTTTTCCGGCTTTCATTTTTCTACAATTCTTAATATCTAGCAAACTATGTCATTTGGTCCACAGCCATCTTCGATATTATTACGCCCTAGGAATACGTACTTGAAAAAAGTAGTCGATAGTGTTATGTTACTATGTCTCTATGATGTGGAGATAATAAGAATTACAGATTGTGTTCTTACAACGATTTAATGTAAAACTTTATGTTTGTGCAGTGTGGCGGCCGTAAAAAGTCTCCCCGTACATTTAGTCAGTACTGTTATCAGTAAATTAACCCGTTACCGATGTCATGCGGTGAATGTTACGTATATCAGGGCTATCCGATCAACGTTTTTTTGGCGTTGTCCCGGTTAGCTCAGTTGGTTACGTCGCAGGAATTGCATGGCTAGGCGCTGTCGCCGTGACGGTGCGGGTTCGCTCCCAGCTAGAGACACTATCATTTGAAATTCACAGTAGCGCTATTTGTGCAGTGTGGCGGCCGTAAAAAGTCTCCCCGTACATTTAATCAGTACTGTTATCAGTAAATTAACCCGTTACCGATGTCATGCGGTGAATGTTACGTATATCAGGGCTATCCGATCAACGTTTTTTTGGCGTTGTCCCGGTTAGCTCAGTTGGTTACGTCGCAGGAATTGCATGGCTAGGCGCTGTCGCCGTGACGGTGCGGGTTCGCTCCCAGCTAGAGACACTATCATTTTATAATTAGAGTGTGGGTACTAACTGACCATGTGATTAGGCATGCACACCTTCTTATGTGATAAGGTAGAAAACTTTGTATTACCAGATACTATTACATAGCCCTTCTTTAAAAAACAAACATAATTTATTTTATTAAATATATAAAAATATTTTGATTGATTAAGTCATATGATAATTGTGCAGTTTATCAGGATTCACAGTTCTTTCATCTAAACTTTGTGGAACTAATGTAAGCACCTTTAGTTAACACTTGAGAGTATTATATTACACAATTAATTAGGTACTTTTATCACTATCAAGGTGCCATGATAATTATCACTCCTGTAATGTCCATTTTGATTAACAACACAATTAGTTGAGTTGCACTTTATCTTGCAGTTTCTGACAAATTTAACAATATGTTTAAGAAAAATGCATCATCTGTTAAACTGAAATCCATGTTTACACAAAATAAAATGAAGCCTGAGTGAGCTTTGAATTTTCTTGTCAGGGTAGGGTTGGGTTGGGAATTCAACAGTGCTCTTTTGTCTTGAATCAGAACACATGTAGACAGGACATTGATCCATTTTGAAGACATAAGATTGAATGAAAAATACATCTTTAGTTCTTCAAGCAAAGTAAGATTCATTTTGAAGACATAAGATTGAATGAAAAATGCATCTTTAGACCCAAATTTATGTCATACAATACTTACAAGTTTAATAACAATATATACAGTCTTCAAAGCTTATGATTCATTAGAAATGTACAGTCTATCATTATGTACATTGTATAACCTGGGCAGTAAATTTTCTTTAAATCCATACAATTTGATATCAACCCATACAATGTTTAAAAAACTTCTAACCATAATGACCAAATATACTCACACAGAAATTAACTTCTGGGGAAAAATGGGTGGGACATTTGTCAAGGCAAGAGAATTGAATTGATATGTTAATATAAATCTATCAAAACAAATTAATCATTTAAGACAAAACAGTTTTGGGAAGATATTTTGCAGTGGTGAAATAGGAATCCTCAAAACACAGAAAAGTATTTAACCATAATATGTTCAACAAGTTTTACAAAACCATATTATTAAAGCTGCTAACAAAAGCAATATATGCATATCAGGAATCGCCACACTCAAAAAACACAGCCTCCCCACGTAGCGAAAAAAGAAGAGAGGAAGAGAGAGAGCGCATGTATTATATACATATGTCAATTAAAATAGGACGCCACAAACAATAAACGAAGAAGAGAACCTTTAGGGATACCGCCTTGGAACGGTCAGTGGCAAAACAAATTGCCACTGGGGGTTTAAACCAGGTTCTAGGGTGCACCAACCTCACACTTGCCCCAACAGGTTCTCGTATCACAAAACAAGTATAAATTGTCTTGGTGAAATAACTCCAACCCACCCATCAGCTCAACAATGTTGCATGCAAAAGCATACAAACATATAAACATAAGAATTTAATAGCATTGCAAAGCCAATGGGCGGGTACTCAATGATCTTACCGAGACCAGAGCACCTGGAGTAAAATCGGCAAGAACACGATGCCAGGGATAAAAGAAACAAATCGAGCTTCTAGGTTCTTTAAAGAAAAGATTTCCCCATAAACCTTCATAAACTCTTACACCCCTGTCACCGTCGTGCAACCAAAGATAATGATCAACTGTAGATGGGTTAATCACCAGCAGGCCTGCAGAGCGCTGTAAAATATCATGTTGGTAACCTTTGTTTTTAAATTTACAGATGGTTTTTACGAATAACCGGGAGAAATTAACATCGCCTTTTATCTTCTTAAGTTTATAAATTAAATCTCCATAAAAAACTTGCTGTGAAATTTCTTGATGCAATAGTGATTTTAAACTGCAGCTGTATTTATGAATTAGATCTGGATATCGGCGATAAAACTTGCAAAAGGTTTTCCTTAATTTGTGATACCGATAACCTTGTTTTAAAAGTTTTTCTGTAATGCAAAGATTACGTTCATTGAAATCATTCACATCGTTGCACATTCATTCATCGTTGCAAGCTCTTGAAAAGCGAACAAGCTGTGAGATATAAACCCCGTAAGAAGTTACACGAGGAACATCGCCGTCTAGAAACGGAAAATTTACCATATTAAAATTAAAATCATCTCTTTTATCATAAATTTTAGTAGTGACGTAACCATTTTCGATGAATAGATTAAATCAAGGAAGTTTGCTTGCTTTTCTGAAGTGTTCGCTTTATTAAGCTGTAGTTCTTTAGGATTAATCTTATTAACCTGTTACCAGTGATGGAAAATGGTTATTATCTATATTTAATAAATCATCAAGGTACCTCGAGGTGTTGTTAAAAGCTGTAATAATATCATCTTGATGTTCGGTAGAAAGAGATAACATAAAATCTCTTTCATAACAGTATAAAAACAGATCAGCAACAATGGGGTGCACAATTAGTACCCATTGGAATGCCTATTACTTGTTTATAAATAGAGGTACCAAATCTCAAATAAATATTATCCAATAAAAATTTGAGCGCCTGGATAAGGTCTTGACAGGTCCATGAAGTATAATTATCATAAGAACCATCTGTAAAGAATGCCCTATGTTCATTACAAGCAATAAATGTTTTATTTTCTCTAGCAAAAGTTTTTTCAATGAGACTAGTTAGCTTGTCTCTTATTAAATTATGTGGGAGAGAAGTATACAAGGTAGAAAAATCATATGTAGACAAACAGAACGCCTGAAAATTATTTGATTTAAGTTTCTTCAAAACGTCATTTGAATTTTTTATAGACCGAAATAAATTTTTGCCAGTGGTTTCAAAAACTTTTTCGCAATACCTAATTACATGTTCTTTTATAGCTGTAAGACAAGATGTTAAGAGCACGGATAACTTTGTTGTTGTACAAGAACAAGAGGATTTTAAATGCTAACTCATTAAACTCTTTTTCAAACCAACCTTAACCAGTGTTTAAGATTTGGAATTATACATGAAGAATGTAAAACAACATGTTCAACAGATATCTGCCTAACTGAAAGCTAATGAAAAATACATGAATTGTCTGAAAATCCTCATTTAGTATGCAAAAAATCTTGTTTGAAGTATATTTCCTTACTGTAAACATAAAATTTATAAACAATGACTATGAAAACTAGCTTTATTTACCAGAAAACTGATTTTCTGAAATCCTTTGTTTCTCTCACTTCCCTCAAATTTTCAAACATGAAATGATTTCATTGCACAGAACACAGTCACATGATTATTTACCATACAAGAAATTACGGCCATAACTTTATAAAAAGTCCAGCTGGACATTTACAAATTCTAAGTAAAAATTATACGTCTGTTAAGGACTATATAACCAACAAGACCCATAACCCTGCTTCCAATATTTTTCAAATTATGCCCCTTTTTCACTTAAATTTTGCGTTAAGGCAATATACACTTGGCCCTTATCTTAAAAACTACTTGAGCTTCACCTTGAAACCTGGAAAATATATTCTCCATCAAAATCTAGGCCATTATCAACACCACCCATAACTCTACTACCAATATTTTTCAAGTTATGCCCCTTTTTCACTTATGCAATTGTCCCATAATTTTGAAACAACAGGCGATATTACTTTCAAAATTGGATATCAGTTTCTAAATCATTATCAACATTATCCATATTTCTATTGGAAATATTTCTGTAAGTAATACCCCTTTTGCATTTAGTTTTTACCTCGACTATTCGATATTTCATTGAAACTTTCAATATTTTTTCACCATCAAAATCTACATCATTACCAACAAGACCATTAATATTATACAATTACTCTACAAGTTATGCCCCTTTTGCCACTGTTCCTTTTTCCACTTATATTTTCACTTAAGTGCACTTCATCGATAACTTCGCAAATACATTGTACTTAAGATATCAACTTCAAACTTCCATTATATTTTCATTTCAGTTCTTTTTCTGTAACATTACTGAAGTAATTGATATTGAACTAAAAATAAATGTCTGATAAAAAATTACTAACAAGTTTTCTAACAAATCCAGAAATATTACATAGTTATTTCCCTATTCAGTTTAATATTTATGGTACATGAAGGAATTATTTCTGTTTTTAACCTGACGGAATACGATAGGCTCTCTCTCCTTACACTACCACGCCAGCACGGCGTGTCAGGCTTGAGAATTCTGTTGACCACGTCTGCGTAAATGTCTGATGACACTAATTTCGGCTTGCCTCTCGGTCCCGTTGTGATCAGTTTATATCTGACGTGTGGTGGTTAGTGGGTAGGTATAAAATAGGCAATAGAAAAATGGACCGCAATGAAACAAAATACACAATGGAATTAAAAAAAGAAGATATTTTTTTGTTTTATAAGAATTACTAACACTGATTTAACATTTTATCAAGAACATTATATTTTTAAATATTAGCTAGGTGTCCGGGTTTTCCATACGGAAATATTATTGAAATTCCTACTACATTAAACGCTGCGCAATTGAAATTCACGTGCGCGCAATGGAAATGTAGATGGAGCATATTTGCTTTTTATGGTATAAGTTTGTAATTGCTCATTAAAATTTATTTTTTAAAGAAATGAATCTATAATCGAACATGATACGAAATACATTTAGTAGATTGACGGTTTTAGAATATCGCCAAATGTAAGGTTACATGTATGCATTGGAAATGTAAGAATTATTTCTTCACTGCAATTTAGATTGCATGTAGGATTAATCAGATGTAATATAATCAAAGAGTACCTTTAATTAAATAAATTTTCATCAAAATCACATTCATTTTAGAGGCTTATTTGAAGACAGCGAATGTGTAAATATTTCATGCGCAATGGAAATTTTCATATACGCAATAAAAATGAAAATCAAGATCTTCAACTACTTTGTGTTCGTAAATGCAAATGAACACATGCAAAAGCTTATTTGCGTTACTCTTATTAATAATCAAAGAAATGTTTCATACACTTATTACTTATTTCTGGAAAACACCCCAAGGAATATCAATAAGTTTCAATGGAAGTGCACAAACATGTACGCAATGGAAAAGAAATCACGATCCTGTACTATCTATTATTGTTTTATCTAAACAATTTACGCATTAAAATAATTAAGATAAAAATATAACAAGTCACAACATTTCATTGTCAGAACTGTTATGCAAACAAAACTATAATAAAGCATATATGAATTTTTAAAACATCAGTCTTATTTCATATGTCGGGGCCTATTTAAGGTGTGACATTATAACAAGATATTTGTGTGTTAACATTTTATTTAAGTAAGATAAATGTAAACAGAACTGAACTATAATAAATGTTCCATAGTTCTCCGCCCGGCTCTGTCCGGTGCGGCTTTAAAATAAGACATAGGCTTGATGTTGTACAACCATTTACGTAAATAACAAGTTCAGATAATTAACTTATATAAATAATTGAGTAACTGTTGCTAGAATTGACCTGGCCGACATGTGTCCGATCAATTCACCATAAAGGAGTATGTTTGTCCTGGATTACGTTACAAAGGACCAAGTCCGATCATTGTAATAACGATCGCCCATCCGACTGTACACCGTTTTACTTTCATAAATGAAATCATTTATTTCACAGTTTTCACGAATGAACTTTTAATGGAACAACTTAACCCTTTAAGTTCACCTTCCTTTCCTCCTGAATGAACCTTGTCACTGTCATAATGTCTTGGATAAATCATTTTTGTCTCAATGTTAACAAAATCCTCACCAAACTTTATCTTAAGTTTGGCATTTATCCCCTTCCTGATTTTGTTGCTGGACCAACCCCTGTAAATTTCCAGTATCCAAGTTCTACGATGCTGGCAACAAATACTCGTTCTACCCGTTTGTCTGGCACCCTGCACTCGGCGTTAATGTCATTCTCTCCTAAATTGATAAACACATACCTGGAAATAAAAACAAAAATGAATTTTATGTGTAATTTATCAATTTAGTCAGATAGTATTTACATAAAAAATTAATACATAAAGTTACAAACATAGTATACAATTTGAAATAAATTGATAAACTAAAATTAAGTAAAATGATTCTTAGTAACGTTTTTAATCATAAATGTTTCTATATTTGTTCGAAATTGTATTTCGGGTTAGTATGGTAACAAAAGGAATTAATATTTTGCTGTGATATCTTTATGTTTCGCGGGACAGATTTTCGCGCTTAAGATAAAATCAAGCATTTTTGCGCCACTTCAATCTCACTAAAGTCAGATCTAACAAAATGTTAGCTGATAGCGTAGCGGTTTTCAGGAGATGATTTTAATCAGATTGGCGCCACTTTCCAAATGTATGATGATCAGAAGTATTTCCAATTCCCATAGGGCTCAAACTTCCAATTTTCAATGTCCATTAAACATGATTTTTATCATCTTAATTCCTAGAAAACCATATATTGGTGTGATAATCTGCTTTTCATCTATTTAAAAACACACAGGGCGTTACATTACCTCAATTACTGACATTGTGTACACACCGGTCACGTGATCATCACATTGACCTGTGTACTTTCGCTAATGAACTAAATTTTCTATCGCCGACGACGATGCCGTAAAGTAGGATCCATATATTTGTATCTTCTATTGCAGACAACACAAAAATATAAACCTTTCGTTTCTTTGCTCTTCCTTCCTTTCCTCGTCAACTTGCTCTATCCTTTCCTTGTCAACATCCTCAGCGGCAGTGAAATACTCGTTGGAACTGCAGAAAAAAAAATCTGAATAGAAATTCTCGGTACTGCCGGGAAACAGAAATATTTTTCGTCGACATTGATTTGCATTAAATATCGTTGATGAACTTTTTTTAAATTTAAAGTTTGCGCAACGAGCACAAGCAGAGCTTACAGCAGAGCCTTTTGCATGGCTTACGTTTACGTTGAACCAGGAATAATATTTGTCTTAAAATAGGGATCTCCAACCTCTGCGAATCCCATTTTGAGAAAGTTCTTATTCCAATTCAGGTATTTACGATGCCATACCTTCAGCAATGAACAAGAATTATGTGTATGTCTATCGTATTACATAAATATGACATATATTATGTTATGTAATTTTAAAGGTTTTTTTATTTTAATGAAACTCGGTTACCTAATAATATTCTTATAACACAGTCAGTTGATTACAACTCTAATGGACGGATTAGGCCACAGGGAATATCACTATATCTTATGCTGGGGCCCTTTTTTCTGAATCTGTCAAATTTTGTGTAGGTTTCGTTGTCCTATATTTGTTTAAGACAAGAACATGAGGAAGGGGAGAACACTGCGATTTGTTTGATTTTCCAAAGAAATTGATCCTATTACCATGGACAGTACTGTCCTACAGGGTAAATACTTGAAACATATCATCTGCATTAACAAACGTTATTTTTGTCACGCAGAAAGATGACATTTATTAAACTGAGTGTTTTTACGGAATTATGCCTTTTAAAAGGCTTTCAACTTTAAATGAATTTATTCGAAACTAAATGTCGCCGGACATCAGGATCCAGAAATGTATGCTATTGCAGACAACACATAAATAACTTACATACCTCTATGTCTAGACGATACGTCCGTAGTCCAGCAACCTAACCATGCTTCTGCCTCTGCAAGCATCGATTTTACGCGCTTAGATGGCGCTTGTACCTCCTGCTCCACCTCCTCTTCCTCGGGACTCCCCCCTCGGAGGAGGAAGGGTCCTCTTCCAAGGGTAAGTCCTCTTCTTCTTCCTCCTTATGTTTACTACGTCTTCCTCATGTACCTCCTCCTCCACCTCCGCTTCCAAGGGTAAGTCCTCTTCTTCGTCCTCCTCCTCTTCCTCGGAAGAGGAAGAGGACTCCTCCTCGGCTCGGAGGAGAAAGACTCCTCGGCCGAGTGGAAGACATCTTCCTCTTCCTCGTTGGCTACCTCGGAAGAGGAAGAGGACTCCCCCTCGGAGGAGGAAGGGTCCTCCGCCGAGTGGAAGTCATCTTCCTCTTCCTCGTCTGATACCTCGGAAGAGGAAGAGGACTCCCCCTCGGAGGAGGAAGGTTCCTGTTCCACGTCCTGTTCCACGTCCTCTCACGTCTTCTTCCACGTCTTCTTCGTACTCTTGAGCACTGTAGTACTCGCTTGAACTGCAGAAAATAAAAACATCTGAATAGAATTTCTCGGTGCTGCCGGGAACAGAAATATTTTTGTCGACATTGATTTGCATTTAATATCGTTGATGAACTTTTTTTTTATTTAAAGTTTGCGCAACGAGCACAAGCAGAGCTTACAGCAGAACCTTTTGCATGGCTTACGTTTACGTTGAACCAGTGCCCAAGGTTATAAAGCTGAGCATGAAAACCAGTCTCAAATCTCAATCATCTGATTGGCTGAAATGGCGACTGGTCGCCATTTCAGCCAATCAGATGCTTGAGATTTGAGACTGGTTTCCAATCTCAGCTTTATAACCTTCAGGCCAGGAATAATATTTGTCTTAAAATAGGGGTCTCCAACCTGTGCGAATCCCATTTTGAGAAATTCTTATTTCAATTCAGGCATTTACGATGCCATACCTTCAGCAATTAACAAGAATTGTGTGTATGTCTATCGTATTACATAAATATTACATATTATAACATATGTAATATTTATGTAATACGATAGACATACACATATGTAATTTTAAAGGTTTTTTATTTCAATGAAACTCGGTTACCTAATAATATTCTTGTAACACACTTGATTATAACTATTTAGAACGGATTAGGCCAGAGGATATATCACTATATTTTACTTGAGCTGTGGCCATTTTTTTCTGTATCTGTCAAATTTTGTGTAGGTTTTGCTGTCCCATCTCCATATTTGTATAAGACAAGAACATGAGGAAGGGGAGAACACTGCGATTTGTTTGATGCTATAAGTGTTTTCCAAAGAAATTGATCCTATATACATGGAAAGTACTGTCCTACAGGGTAAATAATTGAAATATATCATCTGCATTAACAAACGTTATTTTTGTCACCAAGAAAGATGACATCTATTTAACTGAGTGTTTTTTACGGAATTATGCCTTTTAAAAGGCTTTCAACTTTAAATGAATTTTTTCGAAACTAAATGTCGCCGGACATCAGGATCCAGAAATGTATGCTATTGCAGACAACACATAAATAACTTACATACCTCTATGTCTAGACGATACGTCCGTAGTCCAGCAACCTAACCATGCTTCTGCCTCTGCAAGCATCGATTTTACGCGCTTAGATGGCGCTTGTACCTCCTGCTCCACCTCCTCTTCCTCGGGACTCCCCCCTCGGAGGAGGAAGGGTCCTCTTCCAAGGGTAAGTCCTCTTCTTCTTCCTCCTTATGTTTACTACGTCTTCCTCATGTACCTCCTCCTCCACCTCCGCTTCCAAGGGTAAGTCCTCTTCTTCGTCCTCCTCCTCTTCCTCGGAAGAGGAAGAGGACTCCTCCTCGGCTCGGAGGAGAAAGACTCCTCGGCCGAGTGGAAGACATCTTCCTCTTCCTCGTTGGCTACCTCGGAAGAGGAAGAGGACTCCCCCTCGGAGGAGGAAGGGTCCTCCGCCGAGTGGAAGTCATCTTCCTCTTCCTCGTCTGATACCTCGGAAGAGTAAGAGGACTCCCCCTCGGAGGAGGAAGGTTCCTGTTCCACGTCCTGTTCCACGTCCTCTCACGTCTTCTTCCACGTCTTCTTCGTACTCTTGAGCACTGTAGTACTCGCTTGAACTGCAGAAAATAAAAACATCTGAATAGAATTTCTCGGTGCTGCCGGGAACAGAAATATTTTTGTCGACATTGATTTGCATTTAATATCGTTGATGAACTTTTTTTTTATTTAAAGTTTGCGCAACGAGCACAAGCAGAGCTTACAGCAGAACCTTTTGCATGGCTTACGTTTACGTTGAACCAGTGCCCAAGGTTATAAAGCTGAGCATGAAAACCAGTCTCAAATCTCAATCATCTGATTGGCTGAAATGGCGACTGGTCGCCATTTCAGCCAATCAGATGCTTGAGATTTGAGACTGGTTTCCAATCTCAGCTTTATAACCTTCAGGCCAGGAATAATATTTGTCTTAAAATAGGGGTCTCCAACCTGTGCGAATCCCATTTTGAGAAATTCTTATTTCAATTCAGGCATTTACGATGCCATACCTTCAGCAATTAACAAGAATTGTGTGTATGTCTATCGTATTACATAAATATTACATATTATAACATATGTAATATTTATGTAATACGATAGACATACACATATGTAATTTTAAAGGTTTTTTATTTCAATGAAACTCGGTTACCTAATAATATTCTTGTAACACACTTGATTATAACTATTTAGAACGGATTAGGCCAGAGGATATATCACTATATTTTACTTGAGCTGTGGCCATTTTTTTCTGTATCTGTCAAATTTTGTGTAGGTTTTGCTGTCCCATCTCCATATTTGTATAAGACAAGAACATGAGGAAGGGGAGAACACTGCGATTTGTTTGATGCTATAAGTGTTTTCCAAAGAAATTGATCCTATTAACATGGAAAGTACTGTCCTACAGGGTAAATAATTGAAATATATCATCTGCATTAACAAACGTTATTTTTGTCACCAAGAAAGATGACATCTATTTAACTGAGTGTTTTTTACGGAATTATGCCCTTTAAAAGGCTTTCAATTTTAAATGATAAGAGTTCCGATTTTAACGTATATTGTCAAGTGATATTTGACTGGACAACCTTGGACTATTGGGCAAGTCAAAACCTCAAAACTAAACACAAAAAGGTTGAGCATAAGACAATAATTGTTGTCCTTTTGCGGTAAATAATACTATAATATTGTTAAAATGTTTAATAAAATCACCAATAAAATATCAGAAAATGATAAATAATTGTAAATGCTTTCTAATTTTTTAAGAACTAAAAGTGCAAAGTACTACAGAAGACACATTTTCCCGCGACCTGTCCCAAAATGAAAACATACATGTAAAGACGACAATATTTATTATGCATTGGGTGGTAAAAATACCATTTTTCAAAATGTGGAACAAAATCACATTTTAGATATAAGAAATAGAGGCTATTTGTTATTACCGGTGTAAGATAGAACTATAATTCCGGAGTTCACGAATGAAATATATTTCTATCTTTCACTGGTAAAAACAAACTTTTTATTTTATGCTGCAAGCGCTCAATTTATGTGAATATGACAGAAAACGCGTCTGGGTACCAACGTGAAAAACGCAGTGAAATAGATCTATGACATTCCACTGTTTGAAAACGGTGAACTACCACTTTTATTTATAGTTGTAAGTTCTTTCTAAATTTAGTGGAAAGTAAAATATCACTAAAGATGACCGAATGTACCTTTTCCCGTGACGTGCCCCATTGCAAATTGCTGTGTGAAGGATTTACCTGAAGTTTCTGACAGAAGACAAAGATTAAATGTCGGCGCGGAGAGCAGTATGTAACTTACTCATTAAATCTCCTGTTCATGTCCATTATGACGCTCTCATAAGCTCTTTCATTCTGAAAGTATCTGTCTAGGACAGTCAGCTTCTGAAATGGAAAATAATGCAGTCAGTACAGCACGTTTATTGCTATATGCTGAAACTGAATACTGATACTCTTACGGAATTTTCCTGCACAAGTCAACATTAATATTTAAAGCAATTTCTTTCATTACATACTCTTGTTCATCCAGGTTTAGAGTCTGATTATTTACCCGAAGGCGGTGAGAAAATGACCCTTATAATGCCCCAAGATCATAAAACTCTCAAATATCGAGCATTTCCATTTCAGCCAATCAGATACTGGTATTTGAGGCTGGTCTCCATTCTTTGTAATATGATCGTATGCCAAACCATTGGTACAGTTAGATCTAACCAAAACATAGTAATCAGTCTAGGTTCAATACAAGGTTATAAAGCTGAGACTGGTTTCTAAACTCAGTTTTTATATCTTTGAGCATAAATTGATTGCTTTTTGAACTGTGTTTTTATGCTTAAACCTCTCAACTGCATGGACGATCAAATAACTGATAGATGCATAATCTTTAAGGTGATGCTTATTATTTTTAGCAAGCAGGTCGGAATTTATACACCGATATAAATTTCGGTGAAGATATTGGTGCATCACTGCTGCCATTAAACACATTTTTTTTCAACATTGCACCCAATTTAAAAACAAAACACAGTAATATCTCTAATGGTGTAGAGTGTAGAATTAGCTCCAAAAGAAATCCAATTTAAACTTTGGACTAGACGTACACTGAACTAAAATTTCTGTCAGATGATGCAAACTTGTAAGAACTTTTTCTTTAATATGGTGTTTTAAATGTTTTAAATTTTGAAAAGGGCAACAAGCCGACGAAGACTAAACGAATCAAGTCTTTATTAAGTTATATAAACATTAGCGGACTTACTTACAACTTGTACATATGCTGAAAAAGAAGTACAAGGATACGACATACCAACTTCCTCTCATTGTCTGCTTTCTTTTTCTCTTCTATTTCTCTTTCAAGCTTCCGGTTTTCTTCTTTAAGCTGTGTAACAATATTTATGATTATTTGTTAAAACAACTCTCTTATACGACAAACAGATTAAATAATAAGTGTAATCAATGATTGTATGTATGCATCTCATTTATTGCATTTGAAACTTTATGTCATTAATTGCTCTAGACAATAAAAATAAAGGTCCCGCAAAAATAGATTCATTCCAATCAACCAACTTTATTGTACATGTAACATTTAGGAACAAAAGTACACTGAAATCAAATGAAAACACAAATCAAATGTGAGACCAAAGCTGAAGTTGTTTTTCTTTCCCAAATATTGTACAGTGTTCTCCCCAGGATTTTAGGAAGGGTTGTCGCTGGACTTTTCGTGGATTTTAGCGCGCGAAACCTTGATTACTAAATAACATTTGCTACAGTTTTATATTTGCACTAATGTTTACTGCAACAGCTGTATATAGTACACATGTATATGGATTTTTTTTTATCTCTAGAGCTAAGAAAGGGACAAAGTTAATAAAACAAAATGTATAAATAATGTTTAACAATTTATTTCATGAAATAGTATGTAAACATACATACTTATTAACACTGGTGCATTTTTATTTACTTACATTGTAAGCATGCGTTACATACACTGCAATGCATATCATCTTATTACAATGTCAACAATATTTTCTTACATACTCAGTCTTATCAGTTAGTAATTTACTTCATTGTCTGAGCTAACTCACTCTAAAAAACTTATTGTTTCTTTGTATGTTTACACTTTTAAACGTCTCTTCTTCTCTTTGGCACAGGTGCTAACAGCCTTGTTATAATTAAATTTAAGGACATTTGGACCTTCCATTGATATCATCAAGAGGGAATTTAATGTCAAATGGTTAAGTCGACTTCTTAACTTGGTCTTGACTCTTGCTAATGTTGAAAAACCCCTCTCACAATATGAAATTAAATTTATGATAGCGATAAACATAGAAGCAGCTTCATATACACGTCATAATCAATATTTAAATATACACAAATAGGTATATACAGTAAAGTCAGCTCTATGTTATATTTATCATATGTTTAATATGTTATGCTAAACTAATGATGATATTATCCAGCAAACATTCTAGCACTTTAAGAAGCATATTTAAAACTTACCAGCTGTAGACGTTGGGATAAGAAGTCCCACTGTGGTTATTCTTGCCAGGTTAGGGAGAGTGGTGCTGAGGGGCCCAGCTACCTCCTCCATTATTTGGTGAGTTGTCACCTCTCGTAGATTAACTACCTCTTTCTCTCCATGTGTCTTTTCTCTCTCTGCCTTCTTTGCGGATTCTTCTACTACATTCTTCAGTATGGAGTACTCCATAGCGATGTCTTCAGTATCACTGAGGATGGGCCTGAAGTGGTCAGCTAGAGTCTGAAAGGAACACAGAAATTATAATTATAGTAAGATAATATTCGTGTGAAATACTAGTTTCCTGTCTCACTTCTGAATGGTTGTATGGGAAGGCTTGTTTTGCTGAGTTTGGTGTTGTTTAATATTCAATTAACCAAAGGAAATGAGTATTGTCAGACAAGTTATTTATTTATTTTTGACTTGTTTTAACCATTTGTTTTTACCTGAAGACTGTCTCTCCCAAAGCCATCAAGTCTTGATCTGCGTCGGGCCACTGTTGCACATTAAAGGCACCAAAGGCTTCTAACAGTGGAGTGTTGGGGAATCGTTCCTGCAGATTCTCGGTAATAGCAGCGATGAACTTTCTGTAGACCTGAAAAGATGTATAAATATTTACTTTTTGATAACATATTACACTGACACGATTTAAAAACGCAAAAAGTACTTTAACAGAGGATATATTCCACATAGCCGATGTATAACCATGTATAACTGTGTACTTAACTTAATGTAGTGTAGACATAACAGAAAAGAAAATAACCTTTTAAGTCTTGAGTTTTGCTTAAAGCCCAACGTTGTCTCTCAAGGCGATGACGTTCGGTGAGATCCTGGCACCGCGCAGGACGACGACAGTGAATCCCACGTTCTCTTAGGCGATTTATCACTGTGTCACGATGTATAGACCGTCCACGATTACCAACCATGGCATTTGCAGTAGCTTGAGCCGTCGCAAAACTGTTGCGTAAGTGACGTTGCCGTATATAATTGTCTTGACGTACACTTGTTACACGTGGCTGACCGGGGCGTGGGCGGTCAGCAGTTGTTCCAGTAGCATTTACACGTGTAACTAACCTTGTAATCATCGAGTCGGCGACATAAAACCGTCTAGCTACCTCTGTTTGCGTAGCCCCGCCGGCCAAAAGCCCAAAAGCTTGGTTCCGTTGTGCAAAAGTAAGCCTCGGCATTTTGCAAAGGAAAAATATCCGTAGATTGTGTTTGATTTTCAGAGAGTAAATCAATGTGCCAGTTTACACACAAAAAATCGCATTGATTTTCCGCGTGGTTTAAGTGCACGAGACGCACGTGCATTTTGTGAAGGGCGGCTCAAATGCCCGAGAGGTTTACATTTGGCACTACAAAAATTGGTGGGGCGTGAAGGGTATACATTGTATCACTTATGTCCCCAAATATGGTGCCGATCGAGGCTGCAGGAACAGAATAGCTGATGAAAATGCCTTTTGCGTTTTTAAATCGTGTCAGTGTAGTTATATAGCAAAATATGTTTGCACATTTTATTGAAAAAAGCAAGGCTTTATGTACACAAACTTTAATTACATTTTCTTCAAACTTTGTGCGCTCAGTGTCTGTGGGTGTATGAAATCTGAAGGGCTGTGTCGCCAACTCGGCCATAACTTCTGGGAGGCTGCTGAAATGCTCTCCTGGTCTCTCACCAAGAGCCCTGATTGTAGCTATGGTACCAGTCACCAGATTCCCAACCATAGTGTATGTACCATCTTTCGCCTGTAAGAAACACAATCACATTTTGTAATATTATATCAAAGAGTAGGCAGTTAAACTCCTTCAAATAATAAACTTATATTTACCTTAAACCAAATATTTTTACTAGGGATGGCAACGAGTAGTAAAATTGGTACTCGAGTACTCGAACGATTTCCGATGTTAATAGAGATAATTCCTTTCGTGTAATATCAGCTTCAACCTACTCAGTATTAATACCATATACCACATATTAATAAAGATACTTACACAACAAAAGTGTGTTTAACTTATATCTTTTATTTGTGTTTTGTTATTTTATTATTTTATATTTAAAAAAACAACAACAAATTGTATCAAAGTTACAGCACAGTCATGCGAACATGTACATCTACGGTGGTCAGAATAATATTGTCATGAATTAATCAAATCAAATACGGTAAGTTAATCAAACTAAACTAAAACCATGGGGCTCGTCTGTCTGCTTTTTGGGCGTGGTCTCGTATCATGTTTAAACTTAAGATGGTGAATAAGCATGCTTGTAGTTCCCCCGTTGTAGACGAACTCGGAACTACATTTGACTGTTTTTCCGTCTGCTGCCCGTTGGAAGTAACTCCACGCAGACGACTTTGCGGGAGGCATTTTGCTGATGTAATACGGGTATTATTTCGGTGTTTAATTAAAGAATGTAATGCTAAACATAGTTACATTACCATCGTTTTACTTTATCTTTTTTATTTTCATTAATATTCATAGATTAGTTCGCGTCATTCACCAATAAAAAAAATAGAAATTATCATCATATTCAAGTGAACCATCAATGACTATATTGGGCGGTCCTGATTTTCTGTATGGAGCGCCAATTATCTAATTGTCAAACAATACATTTGTGCGAAATGGGTACCACAGGTGATTGGCAAACAATAATATATTACCATTCATTCATCTTTATTGAAAAAGATGAATGAATGAATGTAATACTATACTAATACCGCTATAAAAACATTGCTAATTGACAAGTGCCAGTTGGGACCCTTGTTTGGCAGTTTGTTATTTCACAACAATGACACTTCAACTTCAAAGCGTAAAATACGTCACCTGTGGCGATTAAGTGCATCGCGCATAGTGTCTAATTGCCACCGCGCCGTATATCGAAACGAATTATAAACAAAACAAACGGATTTCTTTTTTTATATCAATTTTTTTTATGTTTTCCGATTACTCGGGTAGTAGATTTAGTACTCGATACTCGGACGTTCGATCGAGTACTTGAGTAGTCGATGCCATCCCTAATTTTTACATCTTATCTAATATTTTGTTTGCAAAGCAAGATACAGACCAACTAAAAATGTGAGGAAATCATAATTTTACAATTAATGTTTAACTGAAACACATAGATTGTTTTGAGCCATTACCTGGAATGAACGTGAAAGAGCAGACAGCACTGGGAGGATGTCAGAAAACATGTGTAGAGCAGCTGAAGTGTAAATTGAATAATATATTGGTGTTTTCGTTGATACCCGTGTTTATTCAATGACCTTAACGAAAATTAATGAAGTGCCGGGTCAATATTGTTGGACAATACATGTACCATAGAAAACAATTTCAGGAAAGCGAAACTATGTCATGTGCACTTTGCTGAAAGGCACACACAGATATAATTTTTTTCTAGCTATTTTCAAGTTTTTGTATAAAACTTTCTTATTTCTGCACTATTTCATGCAACATCCAAATGCACAGAACATCTGAAACTTGACATCTTTCAGCAAATGTAAGCAAATCTTCTCAAATATTCGCAAGTTTTCCCCAAAAACGGAAAAAAAGTTTGACACGAGACGACAAGAAGCATTTTCTGTGCATTTTAAGTTAATAGATTACCGTATTTCCTCCCATAAATGTTCACATGATGTATTTATACTGATTCTAGATTGGTACGTGCTTTTAGGATCATTTTATTTCTTGCAATGCAAAAATGACCCAGTTTATAAAACTACGCGGAACTTACAATGGAGCTTGAACACACAGACATTCTATTTCATATACAATAATGATGAAACGAGTTTTGTTCTAACAGTTCAGTTTAATTATATGAAACCGAACGTATTCGTTGGTTTCTAAATGACATGTTCTGAATCAAAAGTATAAGTCGCGGACGCTCCTGCACCCATCCAATATCATAAAGCTTAAAATGGAGACCAGTATCGGATTTCAAGCATCTGATTGCCTGAAATGACAACTAGTCGCAATGTAAGCCAATCAGATGTTTGAGATTTGAGACAGGTCTCTAATCATAGTTTTATGATAGCGGGCCCTGAACAGACGACCAGTGCGTATGTTCGCCTGAGTGCAGGGCTGTTTTAAGTATGCAAGAAATCATAATTTACGTTCATAATAGCCGTCAAGTAAAAGTTAATGAATGTGCAAGCATAAACACTTGTCGATAATGACGCTGCCATATGCATTATATCCCGAGGAATTTAGTCCGACGGACATTATAATATGACAGGTTCATTATCGACAAGTGGCACTACTTGACAACAACAACAAACTTTTTTTTTTGTCAAGGCTACATAGTAATTACAACACACAGTGATGTAAAATTATTCAAGCGAATTACACAATTTTGTGGGTATTGAAGTGGTAACAGCTTTTTTTCCAATGTAACATATTTAACTAAATAAGAAGATAAAATTTACAATTAATAAGGGATCCACAAAGATAATTTCTTAACGTTAAAGGCCGGTATTCTATTCCATGGTTCCGTGGTGCGTATTCCGTGTCCATGTCCGCTTCTGAGTCCGTTTCCGCGTTTTTTCACTCACCAAAGATATCGTTCGGTATATTTCATACCTCCGTGTATGTTCCGCATCGGACGAACAATACTACTAATTCCGGAGTTCACGAATGAAGTTTTCTATCTTTCACTGGTAAAAACATCGTCGGATACCCACGGTTGATTCTATTATGGAGAGTAACGTAATAGAATCAACCGTGGTTATCCGACGATGTGGTAAAAAAGAATTTTGTTTTTATTTTATGCTTCAAGCGCACAATTTGTGTGAATTTGACAGAAAAAAATTCCAAGAAATGGCGCCAAAAACGTTTGTTTTTGAAGTGAAGCAATGACGTCATATACCCACATTTGAGTCTAGATCATCTAGACGTTCTGTCGTTGATCAGTGTCACACGTGTGCAACGGCTGTATAAACTTTTATCAGATATCTGGTAACCGCAGAACCCAGCTTACGTGAACACGCCTGTGGACGCAATAATACAGTTGTCGCCGTAGCATATTGTATTTTCGATTTCCATCCAGCTGGCAGGGCGACAGTAAAATACAATTTTCACAAGACAACAACGGCGTTCCATACTAATGTCCTAAATACAGGCCTCGTTTTGGAGGAATGCAAGACTATTCTCCCCAAAACCAGTTCCTCATCCTGACTGTTCTCCCCCAAACCAGTTCCTCCCCCGACAGTTCTCCCCCAAATTGAAATTATGCAGACGGTTCTCCCCCAATATTTTGTATAAAATTTTCACAGGTATTTTAATCTCATCAACACCTAATATGTGTTAATTGCAGTTGTTGAGAGTTAAGTTAATCAATATTTGTGTTACTTTTAAATTAATAACTGACTTGATTGAAGTTGACTTTAATTGATTTTTATTTACGAGTGATTAAATATTGTATTAGGAATATCAAACTTGACTTTAAATTTAAAAAACTCAACACATCATAAATTGTATTTCGTTATATTTTCTTGATATGTTATTTTTAAATACATTTTTTTAATTAAAATTAGTGAAACACAACAACACAATCATCCAAGAAGCCACATAACAATATGTCAACTTAGCCCATATCTTAGTCTTTATATTTTTATTCATTGTTTTATGAAAATGAATGTAACACTACAAAACATCCAAGAAGCCACATAACAATTTATCAACTTAGTCCATATTCCTTCTTAAAATTCAATAAAAACTATAGTCACAGCCAAATTTTATTGCTCTACTCCTCAAATTGTGGTCCATATGCAGCTGCACACCCTTCCAGAAGAACACTTGTTGCAATTGTCCCTGCTGCATACTTTTCCCAAAGCTCCTTTATCTTCTTTTCAACAGTTTGTGAAGCAGGACGTATCCGGCATGTATATACTCCATCCCGTATGTGCCTAAGCTCATAGTTAACAGCCTCAGCCTCACTCTGTAGGGCTGGAACCAGCCGGTAGAATGACAGACTCATGCCTCCTGCCTTCCTATTCAGTTGATTATGCCATCCTGAGAAACTAGAAACAATTGATTGTTAACAACTGTATTATTTCTATGACACTTCATAAAAAAATTAATGGAAATATATTTAAATAACGTTGAAAATAGACTGAATAATGAACTAGTTGTCATGCCCCTTTTTTCTTATTTTTTGTGTTAAGCAAAATATGCATTTTGCCCATAACTTTAAAACTACTTGAGATATTGCATTGAAACTTGAAATATATTTTCACCATCAAATTTTACATCATTACCAACAAGACCCATAACCCTGCTTCCTGAATAGTTTTCAAATTATGCCCCTTTTCCCGCGAATTTTGTGTTAAGCAAAATACACACGTGGCCCTTAACTTTAAAATTAATTCAGTTATCACCTTGAAACCTGGAAAATTTATTTACCATCAAAATCAATGTCATTATCAATAACACCTTTAACTCTGCTACCAATATTTTTCAAGTCATGCCCCTTTTTCACTTCTGCAATTGTCCCATAATTTTGAAACAACAGGAGATATTCCTTTGAAACTTGGAATATTTGTTTGCCATCAGTTTCTAAATTTTTATCAACAAGATCCATAACTCTATTTGGAATATTTATGTAAGTTATGCCCCTTTTGCATTTAGTTTTTACCTCGACTATTCAATATTTCATTGAAACTTTGAATATTTTTTTCACCATCAAAATCTACATCATTACCAACAAGACCCTTAACTGTAATACAATTACTCTACAAGTTATGCCCTTTTTTCCTCTGTTCCTTTTTTCACATATATTTTCACTTAAGTGCACTTCATCGATAAATTTGCGAATACTTACGGTATCAACTTCAAACTTCCATTATATTTTCATTTCAGTTCTTTTTCTGTAACATTAGTGAAGTGATTCATTGATATTGAACTAAAAGTAAATGTCTCTAATAAAAAATTACCAACAAGTTTTCTAACAAATCCAGAAATATTTTAGAGTTATTCCCCCATTCAGTTTAATATTTATGGTACATTAAGGAATTATTTCTGTTATTTGAAATGAATTTCTCCCTCACTTGTTAATATTTTTCCTTATTGCACGTGAATGTATGGCCATAGTTGTTATTGTTTTAATCTTCAAATTGCATTTGTTTCAAATGATTCGAATAGTCTAGATCGCTGTCTTCTCTGACAGCTCTTGTTTAACTAACACTAAGCCCAAGGTCTTTAACCCTAACCCTAAACCCTAACCCTGGAGTCTATGTTATTTAAACAATAATTTTATTCGGCGTTTTTAAGCATTCCACAAATTTTATAAGACACACACCTCATTTGTTACGTTTTTTTCCATCGCCGTACAATTTAAATTTCTTGCCCATTGTATACATCTGTAAGTTAACTCGCTTAACTTAATATCCTTGTTGATGGCTAATTACTTGTAAATAGTCCAGCGGATGTTCCTACTCGGGCTAGTCAGACAATGGCTGACACTAAATAGTCCCATTTTTTTGCCTTTTGGGGGCATTAAATGGCTAGTATGGCCTGAAAGGAACATGTTAAGTAAATGAGATGCTTTTACTGACACACTGATAGCAAATTTATGTTTGGAAATGCAGTATATGAAAAAAGGCCCTGGTTTTAGGACGGCATATGTAAAACAGTTTTGAAGTTCACACAGAAGTGAAAAAAACAGACCACCGGTTTCAAGGTGTCAAATCTCTGTTAATTGATAAATGACCCCTACTTTTCTTGCTGGAAATGGACAGTAAAAATAATTAGCTTTAAAAGCATGTAAGTTAGCCCTTATTAAAATGGTACCAGCTATGATTGCCAGCCTTTTGAAACATGTCATGTTTACTATAGTTTATATAGGGAAGACTATTTACAGGTCTTACACCTATAAGAAGTACAAGTGGAGGGCAGCATTTGAATATTTAATATATTGTCTGCAATGTTATTTTCCACAAAAATTGTGTGCTGACCAATTTTAAGCAAATTTGAAAGTCAAAAATCAGTATAACTGTGTTACAGGAGGCAAACTTAGGTTTTAATTAGGTTTGGGGTCATTTTTAACTGTTTTTGACTTAAAAATGCCCGATGGATACCCTGTGTGGCCCATTTTGCATGTGTCAGCTCAAAAGTGAGTTGCTTTTATTAGTTGAGATGTTTTACTATTATTCATAACCACGTTTTTGAGAAAATTGATGTTTTTCAATTTTTATTAGCAAGAAATAAATTCTGAGGTTTAGCCGTTTGGCCGCAAACGCGTACCAGAATAGGTGGTTTTGGAAAATTCCTCATATTGAGTTCATTTTTGCTAACTGAAAGCTGAAACTTGGTAGATATATTGCAAACATCATATTATTGAATAAAAACAGAAAATATAAGATATTGAAAAAACACAAGTTTTCTTATAAGACATATCTAAGAAAAGTAACTCCTGTCATGAGTACGTTATTTTTATGTACGGAGTGTCTATTGACACGTACGTGTCAATAGACAATATTCTAATTTACACGTATGGAAATGTAAACAATATAAGATTAAATGCATATTGTGTCTAATTTTTAACATATTTATGTCTTAATAATCTATATATATAGTTATCAATCTAAATATTCTAAAAAAAAATATGTAAGAGTTATCTCGCCTGCCGAATAAAAGCGCCTATCAACGTTCTGAAAACGTGTTTGTATTTTAGCCCAAATTACATACAACCCTGAAGGTATCTGCCTAATATAGAACTATCAACAATCCTCGTTAAAAGTTTTCTTTGGGGCGCGCGCTTCGGCTGCACACCTGATCTAGAGTCTCTTTTGTAAAACTGCACATTTTCTTGTTTTCGATTTTCAATATTTTGATTTTCAAACTCTCATAATCTGGAAATGTTTCTCCAATTTGAAAATTTGAAAAACTAGTTAATGCAAATTCTTGGGAAAACTTAGCACAAATATACTTTTCCGACATCCATGTTTTCTATTCTACTTAAAATACGATTCCAGTGTAGAATCAACGTTTAACCATCAACACAGAAAAAATGTGCCATAATGAAATAATTCTTAAATTTTAATGAGGACCAAATGCTCGAGACATAATAAATTATATGTTGTAATTTATTTATTGAGTAACAATAAACCAACCCTGTGCACGACGGCATTTAACAAAGATGCTGCGACCTATTTAATATTTCACAACTCAAAACTGATTAAATTAATTAGTATTGATAGTTTTAACGGAAGCCCGTCGAGAAGACTCTGGGCCTCCTCCTAGTTTCAATAATTCGACTGCAAGCACAGACCCATTATCATACGGACGTTTTCGTTGTCTGTTCTTTGTCGCGAATAGCGACAATTATATATATAGAAAAGCTCTTCTTGCGCACAAATAGTTGGGCTAGGCCTCCTCCGGGCCCGGTCGAAGAGTTTCTCCCACCTTATTGATTCTAATTGATTCTAATTGTGAATTCTAAGACGTTGACAGATAATTCATATTGAAACCGCACGAAATACAAAATAAAAATCATTTTGTGTAAACTAACAAGACTTAAGTTAATGAACCTTGAGTCGTCACTTTTTGCTTTCGGCCACCAGAAATTGTGTACGATAAGGTCTGGATATGGCGTTAAGACGTACCTTATCGTTTTCAAAGTTACTTCCCTTTAATGTTGTTCACCGAACGCAGGATGGAGGTAAAATAAAGTTAGGTAAGTCAGGTTTTAATGCTTTTCTTCTAGTTTCATATTGCTAACATAGAAAAGTTTTTTCGAAGTTTGGTGAGGAATTTTATCTCTGCCAGACTATGGTTACTGTCGTCGCGATTAAAACACAGACACCTGTTTAGGAGTCAGTAGAAGTATCATGAACTCTACAGCATCCTACAGGTATCCTACAGGTATATATAGGGCTAGACCATGGATGTTTAAAAAAACTTGGTATAATTGTTCACCATATCAAGACAGTGTGTCACATACATGCCCAAGCCTGTACGTTCAGGTCAAGGTCACTGTTACTAAATCTAGAATTCTCTTGTCCGGGCTGTTACTTTGTTATGAATGGAGGGATTTCAAAATAACTTGGCAGAAATGTTCCCCATGACGGGGTGGTGTGTCGCTTAACATGCCCATGCCTATAGGTCAAAGGTCGAGTTCACTGTTTCTAAAAATAGAATTCTCCCTGTCCGGGCTGTTACTTTGTTATGAATGGAGGGTTTTCAAAATAACTTTGCACAAATGTTCACTATGACAAGGCAGTGTGTCTGCACAATACCCAAGCCTGAAGGTCCAAGATCAAGGTCACTGTTACTTAAAATAGAATTTTCTTGTCCAGGCTGTAACTTCATTATAAATGGAGGAATTTCAAAGTAACTTGACACAAATGTTCATTAAGACAGGGCGGTGTACAGCGACAGCGTACCATGCCCATGCCTGTAGGTCAAGGTCACTGTTACTAAAACTAGAATTCTCTTGTCCGGGCTGTAATATCGTTAGGAATAGAGTGATTTCAAAATGACTTGACACAAATGTTCATCATGACAAGGTGTTGTGTCCTGTACCATGCCCATGCCTGTAGGTCCAAGGTCACTGTTACTAAAATAGAATTTTCCTGTCAGGATTGTAACTATTTTAGGAATAGAGTAATTTCAAAATAACTTGGCAGAAATGTTCACCATGACAAGGTGGTGAGTCGTGTACCATGTACATGCCTGTAGGTCCAAGGTCAAGGTCACTGTTACTAAAAATAGAATTTTCTTGTTCGGGATATAACTTTGTTTTGAATGGAGGGTTTTCAAAATAACTTGGCACAAATGTTCACCATGACAAGGCGGTGTGTAATGCGTATATTACTCATGCCTGTAAGTCCAAGGTCAAGGTCACAGTTACTAACACTTGAATTTACTTGTTCAGTCTATAACTTCTTTATGAATGAAGGGATTTCAAAATACATGTAACTAGGCACAAATGTTCACTATGACATTGCATTGCATTACCACCAACTTCTTCACAAACATTTCCTAAATGAGAAGACAACAGTGCCACAAATACAAATAATTTACTTGAGCTTCAAGTTTATGCATATTCTTGTAATTACTTGAACATCACTGTCTTTGAAATGCTATTATTCCCATCATTGCACTTGAGTGTCTGAAAACGATGCATAGCGGGGGCATCTGTGTCCTATGGACACATCTCTAGTTCCTTATGAAATTCTGAACATGACTGAAAACTGTTAAGTGTTAATGACTTTTGGACACCTCCTATATCTCATGGATACTTTCTCGAATTCGCGAGGCTCCATTGGAACTCAAATCGTCCGTATTAAAATATCCATATGAATACTGATGAATACTGATTTATCCAGTTAAGAATTTGAGACCTCGAAATGTCATATCCTTTTCCCTGAAGTTTGTTTGTTATGCTCCCTGTTTTCAATCCCGACTTGGTTTTCTGATCAACTTTCCCCGTAGTATTCCTAAAGTATAGTATTCAGAATAGTTATGAATCTGCCAGTATTAGCGAAATTTATAACCGACATATGGATATACTGCAAAATGTATAGTTGATACCAGCATTACTCATCCATATGATCTAGAACAATTAACCACGTGTCAACACCTGTAAAGGGTCTACGAGTCACCATATAGGCATTTAACATTTCAGTTGTCAAAATGACAGGAAGTTGCCATACCATATTTTGTGCTGATTACAGGTTCAAGTATATTTGTGTATTTGTGATAAATTTTATTACAGATTTTGCTTTAACATCAAATAAAGTGTTAAGGATTACCGGGTAAGACATATTTTACTTATCTGAACAGAAATATGCGCGTGTATAAAAATAAGCAGATTCACATGAAAATGCAACCACATTGGCGCTTACTTACCAAGGCAGATCCCCTGCGACATTGCAGTGGTAATTGATTGCCTAGTGGCATCCACTTCTCCCCGAGATGAATTTACACGATCTTGGTCTTATTGCCGTGGATGAAAATTACTCGGGCCACGATGAAAAAATTAATCTGTGCTGCGTGTACTGTAGGCGGATTTATGTTTAGTTACTGGTGTCATAGGTAATACAAATAAAAGATCTATCAATGGCAATCAACATATGTTCAGTAATATACGATTTTTTGTCTTTGAAATTGATGTGCAACTGGGATTAGGTTTTTCCTTAACCTGTTTATGTTATCTTTAGATAATTTAGCATAATTATAAGAGTTATTCTTTCCTTTGAAAAAGGGGGATATTTTGTGTTCTGAGTGATTATAGTTGAATCTTGTGATACAGATTGCCAATTTATTAGTTGAAAATGACCTAACTTGACACTAGACATTGAATGTCAGATAAAATGACATTTTCACTTTTTTCATGTCACAGTCATTTCTCTGAGTGATATAAGCAAGAAATGTTGGTTCAACTTGTATTGCGATATGGTTAATATATAGCAAACATCATACGAACACCAGAATTGAATTATAATTATAATTCATATTGACATATTTGACATCAGAATAGCCGAAAATTCCTAGAAATCGTCTGTCGCAAAGGGGTCTATATAAATATTAACGTAAACCTTCAGCTTAATAAGAAACAAAACACCAATGTTAGGCCATGTTTTACTGGGTATGGTTTAGTTTATTCGAAGTAACTTAAAATTATACAATTCTCCGATAAACTGACTAACCGAGATTTGTGAAATGATTGTCTCAAATATACTGGTCAGGAACGTTAAATGCTTTTAACCATACTTTAACAAACGTAGACGTCATCAATAAACATTAAACTTTGGCTTACTAAATCTTAATATATAATTATGTGGAATGAAACAAACTAAAATGCAATCGTCGAATCACCAAATCTAATATTAATTGAGAAAAAATAAAACTACAGGTGGGACGTTAGAATTTGTCAGGTACGTTAAATAGTATACTGACTTGCTCGTCCGTAGTTTTGAAATTATATTTCCGAATCATTGTTCTTCGTTTTTCATGCAGTCTTATCTTTTAATAGAAGTAAAACATGCCTTAGTGGCAGTTTATATATTGATTGCATTGCAGAAAATTGAAAATTGACTGTCAAGTACGTTAATGTCAGGTACGTGTACATGCAACACGATTCTTTAAATAAAAAGCTTATTTCCCCTACTTTTTCATTTTCTTGGCACTATGTAACGTATGCACACATATTTTGCCCTTATACATCTGTTACAACAGAAATATTTGAGCACAAACACAACCGATTAGCACCATGTCAGGTACGTTAACTGTTTTACAAATCGAGGTTAGATTCATTACTTTCAATGATATAGTTAGAAATATACTTAGTTTATTACAATTACAGCAAACCAATTGTATATACGACTATGTTACTTTTCAACTGTTTGAACAGTTCAAGTTTTGAATAGTTGTAATATTGTTGGCAAGTTACGTTAAAAATATGCACATGTTTAAGGTACATTTTAAAGCTAAAATATTGCAGTGTGTCCGCAAAAACGATTTGCTTTCCTATGAATAAGAATTGAAGTGTATAAATTACAAGGAAATGTCATATGAAATTGGCTTTGTTTTTATTTCAACTGATTTTGCAAAGTTCGGGTATTTATTGTTTGTCTGTGATTACGTAGGAGTTGTATTTTACATGTATACCTTAAAATATAATTAATATTTTATTAAGCCTTTCCCAATACAAAGATACTGTCCATAGTATCTTTGTCATACAACAGTACATTGAAAAACGAATTAATTGTTCGACTCAAATGAATATCATTGAAATGAAGGTGGTGTATAAAACATATAACGTACCTGACTTTTAAAAATGGGTGAGTCATAATAAGCTGAAATACATGGACTAAGTGTGTCAAGAAATGACCCCATTGTCATTTTACGTAAGGTGGAATGTTAAAAATTGCTTTTATAAAGTTATTAATACAAAATTGTAATGTTTATTTTTTCACAATTTAACTGACATTCAGTGTAGAGCTCTGTTAAGAATACATATACCTCTGCTGATAAACTGGCCAGAAAAGGACCTAAAAGGTGTCTGTGGATTAAAACTCACTGAGGTAGCAACCATCACCCATAGATTCAGTAGGATTCTCATTCTTATATCATCAGAAGTTAGGGTCAGCTCTTATGTACATGTCAATGCATGTGAGCTGGCTATTACATCCGGTTTCAATATCAGTGGAGAATCTCTAGTAGCGCACCTGGTACAGATGGTTCATGAAGTTTTTGTTCACCTCCACCACTTGATTAGATTACTTGTGTTTGATGTGACATTTTAGCCATTCAGGTTCAACCATTGAGCAGAACAGCCCTGTCAGTTCTGGATCAGTCTCTACCAAGTTCTGCTTCATGGCAATACATGTATATAAATGCTTAAAAAAAAAACTAAGATTATTAAAAATAAATACACAAAGAGGCATTATAGTAAGTTAGTAACTCTGGTAAATACAAGTTTCCTTTCTTGAAAATGCAAGAAATAAGCCTATTAATATGTGTTAGTTCAAAACAATGCTTATTATTGTTTCAGGTATTTATAATGCTTATGAACTTTTAGAGCACACAGAATGAATGAATCTGAGAGTCTGTCGATGACCCCACCTCTGTCACCAGAGGGATTTGAGCTTGATGACCAGGTGCTATCCCCGCCAGTACTGCCCAGGATTGAAGGTTTGTTAAATGAACCCATCTATAGAGTACCTTGATGCTAAATTCATGTGTTGCTGTACATTTACAGTTTGACAGAGATGTAGTTTAAAGTTTAAATTGTATAAATTTACTAGAAAAAAAAGTTACAAATTAAATATATTAAGATTTTATTATACCTAAAGATTTCTCTTTTAACAGCATAATAAAATGAAATATTACAGTAATACATATTGTTCAGATATATTTTTCAGATGAAGCAAAACCTGCCTGTTTTCACTGTCTTGGTGAAGCCAGTGGGCGCGATGGTGGTTTCCATGGTGATGGGTATTTGAAAAGTGGGTTTCTGCAAAGGTAGTCAAAATGCTTTTTTAACCTGTTCCTCCATATATACCCCTTTATGGCATGGACGAACATTGTAGATCCAGATCAGCCTGCACATTCATGCTGTCTGATCATGATCTGCACTGTTCTCTTTTTGATTTATAATAAATGTTCATTCTGACAAAAAAGCAAACAGTGCAGATCCTGATAGATGACACGGATGTGCAAGCTGAGCTGGATCTACACTGGGAGCACAAGCCTAAAAAGTTGTATATATGAAGGAAAGGGTTAAGTTTCCTGTGTATTGTTTTAAGCTTAAAGTCACCTATGAAAATCTTAAAACAGTACCAAAACTCAGCAAATCATTTTGTTTTGACTGACCAACTTTTCCACCCATCCCTCCCTACACTTCCAAATAACCTCTTAGAGAAATTTGTTGTTTTGTAGATGGGAAAATTAACAATTCCAAATGTTGGATACTCATTTGAGACAAATTGCTTTTTTGCTTCATATTCGCATCACATTTGCTTCATAACTGTTTGCTTCATATTTGCATCATTACAATGCTAGCCACTAACAACTCTTTTTTATACAAGATGGCAATAAACAAAAAACTCCAAAAATTCTGGTGGGAAGTGTGACAATTGTGTGGATACATGTAATTCAAGTTATCACATTCATCTTGTGCTGATTTGATATTCAAGGGACTTTTGAGTTATCACAACTTATTTTAGTTATAAAAATATAAGAAAAACGGACGGGACCTGCAACTTATTTTAGTTAGAAATACATTTATAAGGAAAACACACGGGACTGGCGGCCGACTTCGAGTTAAACCCTCATTTGGAGTTAGCACGTTTCGAGTTCAGCAATTCCACTGTACTTATTTGAATTAAACATGCATTTTTCTCAGAACTTAAGTCCTCCACTTCACGCTGCAATCCTGAACAAAAATCTAAAGTTCTAATGAATAAAGCCAAATCGGTTCTTATCTGGGCCCAAAATCATAAAACTAAGATTGAATCTCAAGCCTCTGATTGGCTGAAATGGTGACATTGTGCTTGAGATTTAGACTTGTCTCCAGATTTGTTTATGATCTTGGTCCCTGTTATACTGACAAGTTTCTGTTGCAGATTGTTTAGTCCAAATGTCAACCATGATGCATGCATCGGTATGGAACCATTCTCCTTGTTTTCCTATACATGGCCATCTGATGTAGTGCACAACTCAAACATAGAAAAGCTTTTCCTTATTGTCAGGTAAAGTTTGGATTATCAGTTTGTAACATTAAATGTATACTTTCTTTAATAGAATGGCATACTAGATAGTTTTTATGCTGTAAACTTTGAGAAGTCTACTCCATACAGAACTGAAAATCATGCAGAGAACAATTGAAGTTGAATCAAATAGAAAATTGAATGGAAAAGAAATTAATCATCTTGAGCATTTGGATCAATGTCAAAGATAGGAGAATTTTGGAAGGTTTTGAAAGGAATGTTAGTATTAAATATTGGTTATTTATAGCAGCATTCCAAATAGCATTTAAGTACATGTACATGCATATCCAATGTTAACAAACACAAATCCTTAGTTAAACACAAGTGCTTTAATGTTATCAACAATACTGGTTATTCAATAAAACCAATTAAACAATAAATATCTTTTGCAAGTTACAGAAATATCACTGCAAAAGATTTATGCAGTGGTGATAAAGCTTTTTTGTATTGAATTTAATATTGGAGCAACTGTACACATTAATCTTACGCGACCTTGTTAACTGCAACAATAAACAATCCAGAAGGGGATATCATTGTAACAATTTTTTATAATTATGATGTTTACAGTACTCTTTTCCATGATATCCCATTAATCATTTGCAGACAGCAAATAAGTGAGCTCCAGTCAGCTGCTGATAGAGCAAGACTAACATTTGTTATTGGTAAGTTACATACAATATTATGGTTTTTGTCACCCTTTTCCAAGAACAGGCAATACATTTGGGACCACTTTGTCATTGATCTTTCCGTCACAAAAACTCAGCATTGGATAATACTTTGATATTTCATATTTCTTCATCAAACTTACAAATAAAAATGCTTACAACAAAGGATGGTAATAAAGCCAACATCTTTAGGTCAATGTAACATTTGACAGGGTTATGCCCCCTTTTGTACTTGAATTTTGTCACAAAGACTTAACTTTGGTTCTGACAAATACATGAGGGTGAAACAAGTGTTCATCTGAACACCCACCAATTTACATTTTATTTGAAATTTTGCTATTAAACAGACTGGAGATCAGTTCCCTGTTTGTGTCGCCCTTTCGAAGAAAAGGCGATACATAGGGATCGCTTTGTCCGTCCGTCGGTCTGTCCGACCGGATAAATTGGTACTTAGGTGGCTATAGGGACAATAGGTAACTGTACATTTTCTTTGATGTCATTCATTCCGTAATGGGTTTATGTGGCTATTTCGGTTTATGTGGCTAAAAAGAACAATGGGGAGAACAAAAGGATAGCCACTTAAGTACCAATTTGTCAGGACGTCCGTCGGTCTGTCCGTCACGAAAACTTAACGTTGGCTATAACTTTGCCATTTCTTAATATTTCTTCATCAAACTTTCCAATTATACTGCTTATGACAACACGGTCATGATGATGCCAAATTCTTTAGGTCAAGGTCACATTTGATGGAGTTCTGCCCCTTTTTCATCACGAAAACTTAACGTTGGCTATAACTTTGCTATTTCTTAATATTTCTTCATCAAACTTTCCAATTATACTGCTTATGACAACACGGTCATGATGATGCCAAATTCTTTAGGTCAAGGTCACATTTGATGGAGTTATGCCCCTTTTTCGTCACGAAAACTTAACGTTGGCTATAATTTTGTCATTTCTTAATATTTCTTCATAAAACTTTCCAATTATACTGCTTATGACAACAAGGTCATGATGATGCCAAATTCTTTAGGTCAAGGTCACATTTGATGGAGTTATGCCCCTTTTTCGTCACGAAAACTTAACGTAGGCTATAATTTTGTCATTTCTTAATATTTCTTTATCAAACTTGCAATGATATTGCTTATGACAACACGCTCGAGATGATGCCGAATTCTCAAGGTCAAGGTCACATTTGATGGAGTTATGCCCCTTTTTGTACTTGGATTTTTACACAAAAACTTAACGTTGGCTATAATTTTGTCATTTCTTAATATTTTTACATCAAACTTTCAAATTATATTCCTTATGACAACACGTCGTGATGATACCACATTCTTTAGGTCAAGGTCACATTTGATAGAGTTATTTCCCTTTTTATGGAAACTTAACATTGGCTATAACTTTGTCATTTCTTAATATTTCTTCATCAAACTTTCAAATTATATTCCTTTTCACGACAGGCTCCTGATAATACCACACTCTTTAGGTCAAGATCACACTTGGAGTTATTCCCCTTTATATGAAAACTTAACGTTTGCTATAACTTTGCCATTTATTATTATTTCTTCATCAAACTTTTAAATTATATTCCCTATGACAATACGCTTGTGACAATGCTATATTCTTAAGGTCAGGGTCACATTTGATGGAATTATGCCCCTTTTTGTACTTGCATTTATATTCGGACAGCACCAGAGGGCGACACAAGTGTTCAACTGAACACCCATCTGGTTAAAGTCTGCAAATGGTAACTTCTTGGACTGTAATCATGTTTTAACCAAGCAGCTTGAAAAGGCCTGAGACTGGTCCGCAATCATAGTTGTAGAACTCTGAGATCAGATATTGTATACAATGTTGTAGGTGACAGCATGGATGGTCAGGATGTAAGGGAGAATGTCAACCAGTTTCTGCAATATCTCATGAACTCTGTACATAGGTAAGACAACTGTAAATTGAACAAAGACAAGGAACTTACCCAAAATATCGTGAGACTCTCCTATTAAATTATTGACACATTCAGGGTTAAAGGAAGTTGATCCCCAGAATATTTATTTTTGAAGTTGTTGATTTCTTTATTTTTAATTTCAAATACAAAATGCATCAACATTCATAAAGGTGTGGAAAAATTTTAGTAAATTTTGTTGTTTTCTAAATTTTAAGGGAGGTAATTAAGAAAAAATGATGTTCAAGTCATTTTATATCCTTTTTTTGCTTTAAGTTGAATACAGCCATCGTGTTTTTTTTCTGTTTCACATGCCATGAGTTTCAAAATTCAGTAAATCGCTTGTGTAAAAATCGAACCCATCATCATTTTACGAAAGATGACCTTGAAGAAATGACATTTTGCTTGTCGAATGTTCAGATATGTTTTATGCCATTAATTAAGATTTATATAATATAGTGTTATTGAACCCAGTTTTTGAAAATAAAGAATGAAAACTGGGTTTTGCAATGTTATTACAGTGGTAAGTTATCAGAGGATAGTGTGAATGCGATGGTTACTGGACTACATACATTACTACTCCACATTGGAAGACTAAGTGATCTACCCCATCATGTGTTATTCTTCACACCATCAATAAGCAAGGTCAGTTTATTCAAAAAAAATTTTATTGCTTTCAGTGATACATTGACCAATCTTGTTTATCTTTGGCCTGATTGTTAACCTCAATGAGTGTCATGGGTAAACCCCAGGTTCCCCATCTCTAAGGTTAGGTCACACTTAGGGATCAAAGGTCCTGTGAAAGCTTTTCAGCCCATAACTTAAACATTCATTGAGAAATCTGGTTTGTATTTGGAATGAATGTTAACCTCAATGTGATGGAGTGTCATATGTAAACTCCAGGTTTACATCTCAAGGGTAAAGGTCACACTTACGAGTCAAATTTGTGTACAAGTATATTTTCAGTATCTTTTTATGCCCCCGAAGGGAGGCATATAGTAATCGCACTGTCCGTCCGTCCGTCCGTCTTTCCGTCTGTCCGAAATAATCTTGTCCTCGCTTCTCCTCATAAACCGCTTGAGGGATTTCTTTGAAACTTCACAGGAATGTTTGTCACCAAGCCTAGTTGTGCATATCGTCAGGAATTTCTGCTCGGATTATTTTTGGCTGAGTTATGGCCCTTTTAAGCAAAATCTTGTCCTCGCTTCTTCTCCCAAACCGCTTGAGGGATTTCATTGAAACTTCACAGGAATGTTTGTCACCAATTGTAGATGTGCATATCCAAAGGAATTTTTGATCGGATTATTTTTGGCGGAGTTATGGACCTTTTTACCTAACCCTAAACCCTAACCCTAACCCTAAACCCTAACCCTAACGTAAACTGAAATTGCTTGAGGGATTTCATTGAAACTTCACAGGAGTGTTTGTCACCAAGACTTATTGTGCATATCCAAAGGAATTTCTGATCGGATTATTTTTGGCTGAGTTATGGGCCTTTTTACCTAACCCTAACCCTAAACCCTAACCCTAAGGTAAATTTTGTTAACGCAGTAGAGGTTACATTTTTTGTCCGATTGTCATGAAATTTGGTCAGGATGTTTGTCCCAATGATTTCTCGGACGAGTTCCAATATGGGTCATCAGGGTCCAAAAACTAGGTCACTGTTACTAAAAATAGAATTTTCTTGTTAACACTCTAGCGGTCACATTTTTGTTCTGATTGTCATGAAACTTGGTCAGGATGTTTGTCCAAATGATTTGTCAGAAGAATTGGAATACGGGTCATCTACGTCCAAAAACTAGGTCACTGTTACTTAAAATAGAATTTTCTTGTTAAAACTCTAGCGGTCACATTTTTGCTCCGATTGTCATGAAACTTTGTCAGGATGTTTGTCCCAATGAATTCTAGGACGAGTTCGAATAAGGGTCATCTGGGTCCAAAAACTAGGTCACTGTTACTATAAATAGAATTTTCTTGTTAACACTCTAGCAGTCACATTTTTGCTCCAATTATCATTAAACTTGGTCAGGATATTTGTCCCAATTATTTCTAGGCTGAGTTTGAATATGATTCATCTGGGTCCAAAAACTAGGTCACTGTTACTATAAATAGAATTTTCTTGTTAACACTGTAGAAGTCACATTTTTGCTCCAGTTATCATGAAACTTGGTCAGGATGTTTGTCCCTATGATTTCTAGGATGAGTTTGAATATGGATCATCTGGGTCCAAAAACTAGGTCACTGTAACTAAAAATAGAATTTTCTTGTTAACACTCTAGCGGTCACATTTTTGTTCTGATTGTCATGACACTTGGTCAGGATGTTTGTCCCTATGATTTCTGGGACAATTTTGAATATGGGTCGTCTGGGTCCAAAAACTAGGTCACTGTTACTAAAAATACAATTTTCTTGTTAACACTAGAGGTCACATTTTTGCTCCGATTGTCATGAAACTTGGTCAGGATGTTTGTTTGTCCCAATGATTTCTCAGACAAGTTCGAATATGGGTCATCTGGGTCCAAAAACTAGGTCACTGTTACTAAAAATAGAATTTTCTTGTTTACACTATAGTGGTCACACTTTACTCTGATTATCAGATTGTAAAGAAACTTGGTCAGGACATATGTCCCAGTTATTAATTGGACGTTTTTGAATATGGGTCACCTGGGGTCAAAAACTAGGTCACTGTTACTATAAATAGAAAAATCTTGTCCAGGCTGTAAATTTGTTATTTCTCATTGGATTTTAAAATAACTTGGCTCAAATGTTTACCATGACAAGGTGTACTTTCGCGTACAGTACCCATGCCTGTTGGTCCAAGGTCAAGGTCACCTTTACAAAAAATAACATTTTCTTGTCTGGGCTGTTAATTCCTAATGAATGAAGTGATTTCAAAATAACTTTACATAAATGTTCACCATGACAAAGGCATGTGTTGCTTACAATACCCATGCCGGTAGGTCAAAGGTCAAGGTCACTGTTACGAAAAATAGCATTTTCTTTTCCAAGCTGTAGATTTGTTGTTTCTTATTGGATTTTAAAATAACTTGGTGTAAATGTTCACCATATGGAGACGTTGGGTCTTGTACAACACAACTTTGTTGTACTCTGGTGAGTGATAAAGGGCCATCATGGCCCTCTGGTTCATATTACCCACATCACATGTAGTAAGGTTCATAACTCTAATAATCATTTTCGAGGATAATTTCCCCAATAATCTTCGAATTTTCTAAAAAAAAATGTCATATTTAACTTTATTTAACTATATATTTACTACAGACTTAAAACATATGATCCTTTCATCTTTCACATTATATGCATGCAGTATGCTTTGTCTTCCACAAGCATATTTTTCATTACATATGTTTATTTATTACATATGTATACCTATTCGATTTCAAAGCTGCATTTCGGGGGCATATGTCAATTTCAAGTGACAGCTCTTGTTTACTTTTGTAAATGGGCAATAACCTTTATGTTACTTACACATTTTTATTTACATAAAAGGCAACATTACAAAGTCCATCAACAGCTAATAGCAATGTTAATGTTGTCTATCTTGTAAATTCCTTACTGTGAAACAAACTTAACAGACTGTCATCTGGCTCCAGAAGTAATTTCTCTTAATATCCTATTTAAATTTTTATTGTAGTATAATATCATTTGCTTATAACATTGACATCAAAGCAGTAAGTGGTATAATGTCAAAGACATGAGTAATACTATATCAATGGTGATTTCAGATGAGTACAACCCAGCAGTGTCTACACCTGCACCTTGATGTCTACTGGAGGATCATGTGTTTATATCATGTGCTGCAGATGAAATACTCAGGTAAACTAATTCTTGTAGAAATTTGCGGAACTTGAGGAATCTTTCAGAACTCTCCCTCTTACACTGGATTTAGGATACCAGTATTTCTGCTTTTCTTGATAATCTTTAGATACTGATTATCTTCTCTAGCTTATTTTTGTTACAACTTGTGCATTTGTATGTTGGATGTATATATATTAAAGTAAATCTATATTTTCAGAATCAATAAAATAGTATCAATAGTGGCAATAATTGCTTGAGCTAGTTTTTATAAAATGTTGTTTTTTTTCTTTCAAATTTTCAGCATATTTGCTAAATCATAGACTATGCCAGACAGTAGATAGAGAAGTACCTCTGTGTGATCAGATGATACACCTGGCTATGTGGGATCTGGTGGCTGTAGCACAGCTCAGGATCAAGGTGCATACTTTGCTTATCCAAGTTTCTCTTTTACTCTTAACTTCATGGGAGGTTAATCTAATGATATCCCGTCTGCCACCAGCACATCTGTGCAGTCTGATCAGGATCTAGATGTTTCCCTTCTTGGTCAGAAGAAATCTAATGAATCTAAAAGTGAATAGTGTAGATACAGATCACAGACAGCATTAAAATATATAGATCTACACTGGTGGCACATAGGGTATAAGGTGTACCAATGGAGGTAAGGGTTTGCAGAACCACACTTTAAAACTGAATGATAACTGTTATTCAGTTATTGTTTAGAACAAACTGTTATTACCTGAAAAAAATCAGGGATTGCAGTAATTGTCTTATTTACTTTGTAATTGAAAAGCAAGAGTAACAGTTTGCCATCCTAAATGGATTTTCTGAAAGTCAAAGCTAATATTGATGCTGTTGTAAAAATTTGCTTAATGATGTTAAATGCTGGTCAGTTGAGTGTATTTCAGTTGGAGTGGTAGTCTTCTTTACAGAAATGGTAGCAAATTGTGTTCTTTTTTTCAGGCATCACATGGAGACCCCCAGAAAGATTGTGTCTTTCCTTGCTCTTGTTTTAAAGAGTTATGGACCTTGATTCTCAAACTCTCAGAATGGAGGTCATCTAATCATATAGGAGAGGTAACTTGCTACTTTCCAGACTTTTAGATTGAATCACTGTATCCACTTGCTAAGTCATGAATTCATGCATATGTATTATTCTCTTAAGACTAGATATTTAATGGTTTGATTTTGATGGGGTTTGATTACACCTATAGCAAAATTGCAGCAAATTAAAAACCACCAAGGTTGAAGGTTATAAAGCTGAGCATGGAAACCAGTCTCAAATCTCAAGCATCTGATTGGCTGAAATGGCGACATGCCAGTCTCAAATCTCAAGCATCTGATTGGCTGAAATGGTGACTGGTCGCCATTTCAGCCAATCAGATGCTTGAGATTTGAGACTGGTTTCCATGCTCAGCTTTATAACCTTCGGCACAAATACAATGATACCACAGTATATCAGTTTAATACCTTATAAAGAAAACTTAAATTTGATCTACATCAAGTTGCTGTGGTTAAACTTGGTGAATCCATGAAATCTTAGCTGGAATGGCCTTATATTTAACATTCAAGGAGATCATACATTAGACTAAATGTCATCTTTGACCAAATAAAAATGTGAAATTGCTTTTTTGTTTCAGTCATTTTGGGTTAGTCTTCATCATGTAATAAAGTCGGTTACAGAGGATGATCGGGAGCTGATGATGAACATGGATGGTATGTTTAAACCTGTTCTGGAGATCAGTCTCAAATCTCAAGCATCTGTCGCCATTTCAGCCAATCAGATCCTTGAGATTTGAGACTGATCTCAAATCTTTGTTTTATGATCTTGGACCCTGTTCCTACATATATAAACATTTTTTACGCATGTTTTACCAGTGTAGATCCAGATCAGCAGGCACATCCGTGCCGTCTGATCAGGATCTGCACTGGTCGCTTTTTGGTCAGAAATAACCATTAAAATTAAATAGCAAACAGTGCAGATCCCGATCGGATGGCAGCTTTCGCCCATGCTATAAAGGTGTGACTATGGAGGAAAGGGTTCATAAAACATTCCTTGAAACAAGTTGAAATTCAATAGCTATACTTTAATTTTCTAGATTATTGCACCTTACTGTCTTTCATTGAGGTTCACAACGGATACTGTTGGTGAGTGAATTTCTTATCATAATTATGCAGCATTAAAAGGTGGCAAACCTTGTTTGATGTTTACACTATTGTAGAAAAAGCTTAGAATGAACCATATTTTTAAAAAAAGCTGATTTATACCTTTAATTCATGTATATGCTTTTACAGTGCGTGCAACCAATGTAGTTGCAGATCAGCCATTTGATCCAGATCTGCACTGTTTGCTTTTTGGTCAGAAATAACCTTATATATCAAAAAGCAAACTGTGAGGATCCTGTGCCCAAGGTTATAAAGCTGAGCATGGAAACCAGTCTCAAATCTCAAGCATCTGATTGGCTGAAATGGTGACTGGTCGCCATTTCAGCCAATCAGATGCTTGAGATTTGAGACTGGTTTCCAAACACAGCTTTATAACCTTCAACCCTGATCAGATGGCACTAATGCCATAAAGACCTATATATGGAGGAAAGAGTTAAGGGGAAGACAATACAGTTGCTCTAGCTTTATTTTCAGACTGCAGATTGCTGGTAAATCCACCGGACAGGTTTGACACTGAGGACCCACTAGGTCTGTGTCTGACTATCATGTCTCATGTAGCACCTCTGTTCAAAATACCTGGTGGTGCAGAAGTAGGTATCTGTTGAACCAACAAAATTTTGAAGATAAATTACATTAAAATTTGGTGCATGAACAAAGTTAGTGTGTTTTAGTGACAAAACAGATACATTAGTTGTTTCCTTTGATGCACAATTATTACAAGTTTGATTTTTTCTAGTAATTAGTAAAACCAGGGCTGAAGGTTATAAAGCTGAGATTGGAAACCAGTCTCAAATCTCAAGCATCTGATTGGCTGAAATGGCGACCAGTCGCCATTTCAGCCAATCAGATGCTTGAGATTTGAGACTGGTTTCCATGCTCAGTTTTATAACCTTGGGACCAGGGGAAAGTTACTTCTTAATAATGTGGAAAGCTTGAGAATAACTTTAAAAAACAGGGGATCACACCTCTTATTGAACTTTATATATTTAAAAATTGCAGAAATATTACAAAATATTTGAAAGGAAAGAATATCAGATTTTTCATTAATCATTATTCAAGATGTAACAGATGTATGTAATATTTTGCTCTTGCTTTATACTTTTTATTTGGCATTTTTAGCCTGATTGTGTTGTTGTAAGCAATTACCATGACTTGCTGACATTGTTGAGGAAGCTGCTGACAACGGTTAGTACAATGATAATAATTACATTGTTTACATGATCGATTACATAGGTTATAAGATAAATATAGTTTAAAAAGCTAAAACGTTTCCTGTTTGTTTGCAAGCATCTTTTTTAATCTGTAGCAAAGAAGACCTTTCTTTCAACTTCGTGTTGTATATATTGTAGTATGTTTTAACTGTTTACTCTATTGAATGGCATTTTATCACAGCTGCGACCATGGTAGATCAAGATCAGCTTGCACATCTGTGCCGTTTGATCAAGATCTACACTATTCACTTTTAGATGCTTTATATTTTACTGAGAAGTGAACAATGTAGATCCAGATCAGATTCCATGAATACTGCTATTGGTAATACGTATGGACTAGTTGACAGAAGATTGCATGACAGTTTAACTATTTATTAGGCTAAAATGTCTAGGAGACCTATAAAAATAGATTCAGTATCAGTTCTAACTTAATTTCTTCATGGAAGCTAAGCTTAATTTTTATAAATCTGAGTTTCAGTAATAAATATAACCCAGCAGTCATTTAAGAACTGTAAGAAATATCTTACTAGTTTATTACAAACTGTTTCAGAGTTTAACAAAATAAAACTTATTTGTAAGTTAAAAATATTGCAAGTGTCTGTTTTAATGCAAAACAACTTCTGTGTTGATTGTAGTCGAGTGTGACAGAAACAGTATTACGAAGACACCTAAAGACCTGTTTACAGCTGACAAGTGCCTGGGAACCAAATACTAGCATACTTATTACACTGTGGGATTTTTTCTACAAGAGACTGGTAGGTTTAATTATACTGGTTCCAAGGTTATAAAACTGAGCATGGAAACCAGTCTCAAATCTCAAGCATCTGATTGGCTGAAATGGCGACCAGTCGCCGTTTCAGCCAATCAGATGCTTGAGATTTGAGACTGGTTTCCAAACTCAGCTTTATAACCTTCAGCCCTGAACAAAAAAGTTATATTAATACATGTATCTACCATGGAATAAAAAAAAACAAATATACTCGTGGATAAAAGTCTTGTCCGGTATACAAAAACTAAGATATCTTTATTGTTTTTTATCGAACACTCATAAATTTGGTATTAATGGAAAAAGGAAACTTTCAAGCATTTAATGAACAAAGAATGTTTTAATGTTAACCAGTACTGTCGGTAAAATAATGAGTTAAAAATTGTCATTATGGATGAACAAGACACAAATGATTGCATTGAGTGTTTCTTAAATTAAACTGCTTTTTCAATAGTGTGTTTGACCCCGGTTAAACCGAATAAGTTCAATGCACCTTTTATGCATTTACGCTACAAGTCAGTTCAGGAATCTACCCTGAAGTTGGTCCCATTCCTGAGCAATGACTTCCCGTAATTGATGGACGTTGTACGTGTTCAGTGCCCAAATCTACCGTTTCATGTAGTCCAAACGTGTTCGATTGGGTTCATATTCGGCGATAAAGCAGGCCATGGCAACCTTTGGACATTGTTGGCCGCAGGAAAGTTTTGAGTCAGCCTTGCAGCATGGAGCCAGGCGGTGTCCTGCTGTACCAGGATGGGCAGTAAGGAATGGGAGAATAATCGACTGCAACAACTAGTCTGTGTAACGTTGTGCAGTTAAGCCACGGCCGCGCCCTCGACCAATTTCGAGGAATACAAGATTTTATCATGGTGTGTAAACCCTGTCCAAACCATGACGCTTGGCCCACCCCAACGGCCATTTTCAATCATACAGGCGTCCTCTCATCAGAGGTCGCTTAAATCAACATTACATTTACACTCTCCCGTAAACAAAACGGTTTGCCATTGATTCAAGCGCCATTTTCGGTTGCATGCTATCCTTAGACGCATGTGATTTGGAGTTAGTCTTGCTCCATGATATGGCTGTCGGCAACGTAATCCGACTGCCTTGAGACGTCGCCGTATCATTCTGGTACTTATGCGAGGTCGATTTCGACCAGGTGAGTTTCGTGCTGTGTCATTTGGAGCGGCAAAGCGATAACGTGAGTAAGCTGAATATGTCTATCCTGACGTAACGTTGTTCATGCAGCTTTCCGGAACGTGGTAGATCTGCCACGGATACGTGCGTTGTAAATTTTCTACGTAATCGAGGAATGGTTTTCTCTTAAACCCCGAAATGACGGACAACTTGTGCGACAGTTGCACCAGCCTCAAGTTGGCCTATAGCGCGCGAACGTTGCTCATTTGAAAGCTTCATTTTTTAAGCAAAATCAATATTTTCTTCCAATAATTTGATGTCTTCCGATTGGAATATCCTAAAACAAGAGGATAAGGTAAATCATTTAATGAAATTTTACACTTTACTGCATACACGAGGGGTCACGTGAAAAACGTCGCCGGTAGTGTACGTCCATAATTAGAGCGCACACGATAATCAAAATTGAAGATTCGGGTTAAAATACAGACAATATAAAGTAGGCAAAATTTCAAGGTCATAACTTTACGCGTTTAAAAGATATTATAAAAAACCATACTGGACAAGACTTTTGTCCACGAGTATACATTAAGAAATCCGAAGCTTGTAAACAACGAGAAGATGTAAATGAACTCATGGAAAGGTCTTTATCTGTAGGTGGTGTTTGTGTTTGTCATATAAACTCCTAATAATGATTTTGGGGTGTGTAATAAGTCAAGGTACATTTTAGTAGATTAATGGTCATTGTTAAAAGTTGTGTTGCATGTGTTGGACTGCAATATCTCCAAGACGTGTGACACAAATTAACTTGACCTGATCAATTCAACTGTAATTCTGAAGTTTATAATTTTCTGTTCAATGGAGGCATTAGTACCTATTTGAAAATATACCGAGTGCCAATGAAAAGGCAACACTTTATTTTTTGGAAAAATTTTGATGTGTGTAAAAATTACATAAATTGGCAAATGTGTATGTGTTTTAAAATCAAAAAGTAACCAATCAATACATTTATTGTCCACTGATTTTTAAACTTTTCTCCTACAGTAACCCCGAACAAACACATGAAAGTTTTGTTTTGGCATGTAGATATGCATAAATAAACCTCAAAACAAGTCCCTTTGTAAACCTCTACAAACGGCTACACAAATCCCATCTTCCAATTTTAAGTTTTACTCTATAAAAATGTAAAAATGTGAAGACTTTTAGGCAACCAGCGACTTGAGGGTTTGGGCATGATCGAAGGAGGTGTCTCAACGTGAAATCGCTTGTCGAATGCATTGTTCGCCGTTGACAATTACTCCCTAGGTCCAACGACATCCCCTGTCAAAATTCTATTTTGTATATTTCCGCCCATTGCTTTCTCCAATAGGGCAAACCCATTCTTTTATCTAGGGACTATACGCCGATGAACAATGAATGGTATTAATCTGAAAATACTGCATTAAAAGTTCTATGTTCACCACCATATGCATACCATCGTTTGGGATAGATCAAAATTGCACTTTTTCTGGTGTAAATAGTGAGTTGCGCTCAACCTTGGCTAGGTGGCGTGGGCAATATTGTGCATTTCCATTAATGCCCATGAAGAGGCTCAATCAAACCGAGACTGTAAAAAATTTTTAACATTTGTCGTGTTTGGTTGCTTTCAAAGTTCCATTTTAATCCATTATTCATTTTAAAACACATCTACTTTTGCGAATTAATCAAAATTGTCCACACATTAAAAATAATCCGAAAAGTAAAGTGTTGCATTATCATTGGCACTCAGTATAATACCATACAATGGCATTTAAAATACTGTATAAGTACTAATATTGGCGGGGGTTTAATTTTGGCGATATTGGTGGTCAGGGTTAGTTGCGCCAATATAAAACACCGCCAATAAAAATCCCCGTCAATTTAAAACACCGCCGATTTAATAATAGGAAGGTAGATAACTATGATAATCTGTCGCAGTTTCCTCCCTTGATGAAGAAAGATTGTTGAATGTTTCTTAATTACGAATATTCTTTGAAACCTGAATAAAAAGTTAAACAACACAAAAGAAGAGTACATTGATATGTTATTTATTTTCTTTAGACTTAACCAAAAGGAGCGTTATTTGACCCGTGTCATCCATTCCTTTTAGCGGCACTTGTTTTGAACTTGAAAAAAAGGCATTATAGAGTTATAGCTTTTGTACATGTAGTAAATTAAATCGAGGTTTTTCAATATCTCATAGAAACCCGCTTTAAAATTATTAAATAATATTAAATTTAACATATAATGCGTCAGCATAAAGACTATAATTGAAATATCAAACAAAGCAATCAAGTACTGTATTAGGTAGCTGCGATAATGTTTTCACACTTAAAATTTAACAATAAAATAACTGCGACTTTACTTTTCTCTTTCATTGTCTTATTTCCGCCATTTTTCATCAAGGGTTTTATTTTGGCGGTCTGGCTTGTTAGCGCCAATATTTGACCCCGCCAATATAAAACACTTTAAAATACGCCAATATTTGACACCGCCAATATTAAGCGCAATACAGTAGCTTTTGAAAAGAAACTAACTGGATGTAATAAAAAAACTAATGTAGTAACGATTGTAAATGATTCTGATAATTGAATCTGGTATAAAGGACTTTTACATGTATCCTTTCGCTTTAACTTCAGTAAAAAATAATAGACATTGAACATGTTGAAATGGTAACTGTTATCTTGCAGAATCAGAATGAGTCTTTCCAGAGTACATCTGGTACATTAGATGGCTTTGCCTATATAGACCAGAGTGTTGCCACCATGTATGACAGGTGTAAACAGTGGACTCAGGGTCATGAAGGATGGTAAGGTACTAGGGATACATTTTGAAACAAAACAGTGTTTTTGTTCAATAAATATTATCACAACCAGGTCACTTAGTTTACATTTTTAAAGTCATATGTGCCCAAGGTTATAAAACTGAGCATGGAAACCAGTCTCAAATCTCAAGCATCTGATTGGCTGAAATGGCGACCAGTCGTCATTTCAGCCAATCAGATGCTTGAGATTTGAGACTGGTTTCCAAACTCAGCTTTATAACCTTCAACCATGATCTTAACTCTTTACCCTATACATACACATTTATTGCGTAGGCAAAGTGTATAGATCCAAATCAGCCTGCACATCCTATCTAGATCAAATTAATCACACAGCAATACTGTACACTAGGTATTTTCTTAAGTTTTGATCTGATAACTATTTGTACTTCAGCTTATATATAGAACTTATTGAAATGTGAATATTGCACTTCTTAAGTGCAAATACTTGTCACATCAAAACTTTATATATTTAACTTACTGAATTGTGAGTATTGGTCTTGTTTAGCCTGGACAAGGAGACAAGCTATCAGCTGTTTCTCAGACTACTCTGTCTACACCTGGGCAAACTCTACAGCACTGGGTCAACACAAGAGTGGAAACAAGTCAAGGGCAGGTAAGTGTTCTTACAATGTTTGTTTTAACACATTCATTCAGTATCTATGAAACAGATTACACCTATCTGTCTACCAGGAAATCATATTGTAGGCTTTCTTTTTGCCATTTCTTAACATTCTTCATCAAACTTCCATATTATATTGCTCATGACAACAGGGTTGTGATGAGGCCACCTTTAACAGTGTTATGCCCCTTTGTGTTCTTGGTTTTTACAAAGATGCCAGAGTGACACAAGTGTTAAACCGTACACACATCTACACAAAATGGTCCATCAGGAAAGCATGCCCAAAAATGATGAAACATGGCAGGCATTCTGATTTAGTATTTTTACAGACTTGAAAGCATGTAAGGTGGACAGTAGATGTCCATAGAGGGGTTCCTATATGTCCAATGAACACAATTCTAGTTTGTAAGTTAAATTTATTTGCAGTAACTTTCCATCAGTGAAGAAGTGATTTCCTTTGCCTTTGTGATCAACATCTGGACCAGCATGTCCATTGTCCATTGTCTGACATCCGTCGTCAACATTTGTACATTAATGAAATGGATAGAGGCCACAATTTTTAACCAGTTGTCATCAAACTTGGTCAGAATGTTTGTCTTTGTGGTGTCTAGATCCCTTTTAAGACTGTGTCATTTTGGTTAAAAAACTAGGTCACTATGTCTGATTGAAGAAAAATCAGCAATATGGACATAATTTAAGTTCATGCTGATGTTGTACTGAAATGCTGTTGTAGAAGTTGACATTTATTTACTGCTTTACAGAATATACTCCAAGTTTCATTCCCGACGTGTACAGGAGCTGATGGAAGGAGGACTCTATAATCTCACCACGCTGTTTATAACACTGGGAATGACTGCTGACCTTGAAGATGTGGTAAGTGTGTTATTGTGTAATATATATTTATGCACAATCAGATTCACAAATGTGAGTAGGTTGTTGTGGAAAGGTGTATTTATTGCACATGAACAACATATTCACTTCCAGATTTATGGAAAACTAGTCGTTCTTAATTAACTGGGTTTGATGGGTTTAAACCTTTACTCCATAAATATGCATTTTAACTCATGTGCAACCAGTGTAGATCCAGATCATTCGGCACGTTCGTGTCATCAGATCAGGATCTGCACTGGTGGCTTTTTGGTCAGTAATAACCTGATAAATAAAAAAATCTAACTGTGCAGATCCTGATCAGACAGCACGGATATGCTGGCTGACCTGGCTCTACACAGTTTGCCCACTTAATAATTGTTTATCTACGGAGGAAAGGTTTAAGGGACACCTTGTTTTGTGTTTTTTTCCACATAAGATTATACTGTTGCACACATCCCAATTACCATATGGTAGGTGGTTAACAAATATGCGATCAAAACCAGGCATTCAAACTATATACATATCAAAATAGAGCAAGAAAAGTATAGGTTCTGTGAGCTTGTAAAGGTGTGACATATTTTAAAACAACATGGACTATGAAAAATGAATTAAAATTTTAGATATTTTTGATATTTTAGAGATGAAAAAACTTTTTTTTGTTATTGTAATTATAGGCTTTTGTTGACTTCTTATTCAGGCATCAAAGTTGTGTGACTTCTACGACATGCTTGATATTGGGTCTATCACATTTGCTAAGAGGTCAGTGATATGGCGGGGAGCATTTACCTTGATGCTGGTGTATGTGGACAGGAATATGGATATAACATTCCTAGCAGACAGAATGGTGGCTGCCTTTGAAAGTGCTGTCAGGTAGTTTGTGAATTCTGTAAACCCTTTCCTCCCAATGTATGCATGTTATCGCATCTGTGACACGTATTGATCCTTATTACATGTGTTACTATAAATAGTAACAAATAATGACCAAAATGCCCGGGTACTTTGCATGATATAGGGTGGGCCGAAAACCTGATATTGCGGGCTGAAAACCTGATATCGCGGGCAGAAATCCCGTATCACGAATTTTTGCACATGGTAACCATTGATACAGGATTTAACTTTTACATTTCAAGATGGCGATGATTAAATCGATCGAGTCCCATTCAAGTCTTTTGGAGCTAGATGCAAGAAGTAGCATATTAAAAATAGAACTTGCTTGCTCTAACATGAGACATATTCTGAGAGCGATAAAATGGCAAGAGAAACATGGAGAAATTGTACAAACCTGGAGACAACCAAGAACAAAAATCACTGTATTTCCAGAATCATGTTCCTTCATAATTCCTTAAGGCTTTAGGCCTATTCTTCTTTGATACAAGCTATGTCTACATTATGTTTTTGTTGAATTGAAGCTCGCAGCAGCGGTATGAGAATGAAACACTTGCAAATAACAGTCTTTACATACTTATACCGCTGTAAAACACTTCCAGAATACACATTTTCACAATCTCATATCCAGCACAATTTTATCAAATCGTTCGAAGACATAATCACTTAAAACAAAATGAAACTAAAAAATCAACTCTGTTACAGTTTGAAAATGTAAACAATCTTTAATTACGTCACAAAACTCTAAATGACGTAGTAGCGAAAGCATACATCGTGACGTAGTTAATTAACGAATAGACAAGTGCTCAGTTAATTTATGAATTACAGAGCATAAAAATGGCAGACTTTGATATCAGCCCGGCACATGTAATAAAAAGGTTATAAACCGGTGTTCAAGGGCAGGGAGGTGATATCGGCCCGGCAGAGCAACATAGGCCCTCGAGCTAAAGCTCTCGGGCCAATATTGCTCTGCCGGGCCGATATCACCTCCCGGCCCTTGAACACCGGTTAATAACCTATAAATATCAGCCAGCACATCCTGGCTGAAGGTTATAAAACTGAGATTGGAAACCAGTCTCAAATCTCAAGCATCTGATTGGCTGAAATGGCGACCAGTCGCCATTTCAGCCAATCAGATGCTTGAGATTTGAGACTGGTTTCCATGCTCAGCTTTATAACCTTGGGCACTGATCTGGCTCTGCACTGTTTGCTTCCTGAAATAACCAAATAATTCAAAAAGCAAACAAAGCAGATCCTGATCAGATGGCACGGATGTGTCAGTTAATCTGCATTTACACTGTTTGCCCACTATAAAAGTGTATATATGAAGGATATACCATATTTGTTAGCCATTACTTCAGTTTGTATTAGACTAAAGTAGAATAATTGGAGAAGAATTATATCATTTGTCTTATATTTCAAAATCAACCATAACTTGGCATTCAGGGACAGCCTGCTTTGTAACTTTTGCTTTGATTAACATTATAGTCAAGATTTTTTTTTTATGCAAAAGAGTGCAGTTTTATTGATATCAATGGTGGGAATGTGAAAAGGATGTTAGGTTTTTATTTCAATGTCAAAGGATGGCTGTACGAATATCAAATACACTTGGGAAACATCTTAGGGTAATTGACCTGCAGAATTTACACAGGATTGAAAAACTGTTTCACAAAACTTCAACTAACAACAAATTATGACGGTGACATAAGATGTCTTTTCAGTAAATATAATCTTGTTTGTTGCAGGGATTTCAGTACAGCTGGTATTGATACGAGACATCACCTGTGGAAGTTAATACTGATATATCTGGAGGGTCTACAAGAGGTTGTTGAAGCTAGCAGTACAATACAACTATCAGAACATAAATTATTCTGTAAGTTAAATAGTGATTCTGCAATTAATAACAAGTAATGCCAGTCTTGCATGCAACCCTCACCACCTGGGGGCTTTTGAATCATCCACCTGTGGACCAGAAGACTCAAACTGTGGCCTTATGACCACTTTCTTCCCCCAAATCGTCTCCTGTTTGAGCTGTTTGTTTATTCTTAAGAATTTTAATAATAAATTCAAAGAAGTAGTTTCAAGACCCAAAATGACTTTAACTAGTTGTTACTTACAAACAGATGTTGTTTTACTGTAGGTCCAGGAGTCAGGACGTTGCTGTCCGTGTGTTCAGAACACGAGCTGAGAACCACTCTGTCTACATTACACTCTGTTGTCCAAAAATTCCGGTAATTAATGTGTACTTGTAAAATAGTATGCTTAAAATTCTTATGTTGATTTCCTATTGCTAAGTGTTCTAATATTGTTTTTGATTCACATTATATACTTTAAAACCAACCTAGTTAATTTTGATTTCTACAGCAAGTTTATAATTGCAAATCATTCATTTTGGTCCTTTTTGTTTGTAACAAGTACATGTATTGCAGGCGCAATTCAGAAGGCTTTACAAGTTTCTCAATCACGTTAACTTAAGTTACCACTTTCCATAAATAGGACTTTATGGCATGGGCATGGGTGTCAGTGTAGAACCAGATCAGCCAACACATCTGTGAAGTCTGATCTGGCCTGAAGGTTATAAAGCTGAGCATAGAAACCAGTCTCAAATCTCAAGCATCTGATTGGCTGAAATGGCGACCAGTCGCCATTTCAGCCAATCAGATGCTTGAGATTTGAGACTGGTTTCCATGCTCAGTTTTATAACCTTGAGACCTGGCCCCGTGATTATAAAACTTTTTTCATGCTCAACTCAATTCTGTGCTCAAACTTAAAATGTCTAAAACATTAACAGTCTTCATAAATAAGGAATAACTATCTGTTCAACAGTTGTTGTTGAAAGCAATTTAGTCATATATTCAGTTTAAAATGTTTTATTTTATATAATGACCAGAAACGAAGCCATCAAATTTTCATGCTCAAATTGAGCCGAGCATGAAAAAAGTTTTATAATCACGGGGCCAGATCTGATCAGAATCTGCACTGTTTGCTTCATGGTCAGAAATAAGAATCGAAAAGTGAAAAGTGTAGATCCTGATCAGATGTCAACGATGTGCCAGCTGATCTTGATCTATACTGGTTGCACATGTGATAAACACACACACATACATGTATATGGAGCAAAAGGTTAATTTTTGAAAAAATCTATGCGAAAAATTACCCAAAACAAACTACAAATGTTTGTTTCATTTACTTAACCTGTTTTACAAAGTTCATACAAGTCTTGCAGTGGTGCATCATGCCTTATGTTGGAAGTAAATTTTAGATTATGAGAGAAAACATGTTTATTAACACTAATTTTACCAAATTTTGGTTTGTAATGGAAATAATTTGCAAGCCATTACCAGGACAATCAAATGTCTTAGAAAAATTTGTTTATTTTATTAAGACAGGTGAAATCAGAGACTGACAGACTAGCTCAAACATCTGCTCAAGTAACATTACAACATACAGGTAAGACTTGTGTTTCAAAGTTGAGACCTCAGTGTGAAGATAATAAAATGATCCATGTATCGAAAGACAAAGTCCTTTATTCAGTAAATTCATTGCTGGAAAAATTTCCATTTAAAACTATGCTGAAAATCATATTATTGTGATTTCTGGATTTTGTTTAATGAAAATAGTTGTGATTTTGTCCTTAATGTTTATTAAACTTTTTATTAGCATCAGATTGAATTTTTTTGTATTGTGACAAATCACAGTGTTTTGGGGTTATTTTAGTCCTTAAAAAGAAACGTAATTTCAGTATTCAGACATAGTTTCAGGTTGAGAACTTTCGACTATGACAGTGTTGTACAAGTGAACGTTCACTGTTAACAAAACTGTCAAATTTGTCAAGTACAGACTGCTCACATAGACTGCTCCATTTATTTTCAGAATTTGGTGGTGCTCTGTGGAGAAATGTATACAGCTTCATCACTGACCATGCCCAGACACTGACTCCACCCCCAATAGTAGCTGACATGGCAGCTTCCTTTTGCCTGCTCTCCATTAATTGGTGGGTTCTACCAGCTACTATTTACATGTATTTGGAATTAAAACTGAATTTGATTTTCCAGTCTGAAGTTATAAACTCTTTGAACCTGGCATTTAGAAAGTGTTTATATCATCAGAAGAATACTGGGTAAATAAAACACAACTAAAAATACAGAACAACTATTGTTAAGGTTGCTAATTTTTAGAAATGAGGAAGTTCTTTGAATAATTCTTCAAAACAAACAAAAAATTTAGTTTAATATAACAATTTGGATCATAAGGGAGGTTTTCAAATAAACCATATTTTTCCAGGTTAAATGTTTTGATAATATGTTGTTAAGTATTAATTTCAGTGTGTTGTAGTTCTTGTGTTTTTCAGTCCTGGACATGACAGTGACGGTACTTGTGTAGCAGTGTTCCAGACATTTGCTTCATCTGATAAAATAAATGTCAGGTTGGTTCAAAATGTCTTTATTTGGTTTTAGTGCCAAGTATGTACAGGTGGTACAGAACTGTGGCAGATGTGTCATTGTCAAAATACTTGCATGGCTATGGTCTAAAATCGGTATAAGAAAAAGTCAAGGTATCTGATTGTATGCTGCTTATAAAATGGTTTCAAGGAAACTGTATGCTGCATCTAGATAATACTCCAAGGTTTGCACATATATATTGATGCTTTATAGAATAAAGAGTCATCTTTTGATAACCCCTTATGAAAAGAAAAAGTTTTGACAGTTGATTAAAATCATGTTTTCATGAGTGTGCTCTTAGTGATTCTGTGAAACCAGAGACATTTGTATTGTCAATGTTTTATTTTAGTACAAGTTGTCGGTTCCTTAGTCACATGTTGTCCTCTAATGATGTGATGACCAGACTGAAGTCTGACCTTGACAGTTATGAAAAGTTCATCATCAGTGCCTGGTTCAGATGTTGTCTTTATCTACCAGCTGGAACACATATACTTGTTGAAATAACAAGGTAATAGTTTAGTCTAGAGTCCATGCATGCCTACTAGAATACAGACACTGTAAAACTTCAAAAAACCTTGAGAATCAAAACCACAAGCACTCTAGAAACCTCGAACCTTTATTGCAGGTCCGACCAATTTTCTTATATATTCTAAATAAAAATACCGCTGAAAGTTCTAACTTTGAAATCTTGAAACCTGAGGACAGGTGTCAGTCCCTTGAAGTGTATTTCTTATTTAGTTTCATTGGAAACGTCAAGAAAAGATCGACCAATAATTTTTTTACACCTATGAAATAATTCATTGGTATCTTGAACAGGTTGTTACAGATAACATTTCCTGTTAATTGTCAGTTACCAGTGTCTATTTTGCTTTCATTGATCTAATTGAAAACAATGATGAAAGAAAACAATTTTATGATCGCTCAGTAGTCGTAATAATTTGGAGAACTTAATGAGAAGCCATGAAAATCTGCTGATGGTGTTCTTTGTGTTTAGACCTGTGTTGACACTAAGTGAAGTTAGGGAGGTGTTTAAGCAGTCGGAGGTGGAGACTATAGATGACATTGACCAGGTGCCGCTGCAGTTTCTGAAGGCATTAGAGAAAGCACACAAGAAAATACAGGTAGTTGTCTTGTCAACTCATAACTAACTGAAGGTAGTTACATGTACTTTGATTCTTCAATTCGAGGTTTAAAGATTAATACTGCATCAGCTTTTATCTTAAGTGCATAATAAATTTCGAGCAGTCAGTGCAAGACTATTGTAACTACATTGAAATAGAGAAGGAGTTACAATAGTCTTGCACTGACCCTCAATATGTTTCTCAGTATTTAAAAGATTGTGTAGTTGTTTTGAAAAATCTTGCAAAAATATTTTTTTAAGTACTAATTAGATATATTACCTAAATTTATAAACAATTTTAACAATGGAATTTCACTGAAACTGTTCTGATGATTGACATAAACACATCTTTTTTTCTTATCTTAATCAATAAAATTGAACTTTTTCATCAGTCTGTTAAAAGAACCATGATGTAAGCAGCTTTGGTTTAATGTAGTTTATTCTTTGTTACAGAGTTGGCAGGATAAGATGGCCTTCCAGCAGCAGATTATTCCCTACTTTGCTGATGTCTTGAAGCATGTAGGCCTGTGATGAAGTCCCTGAGTCCACCTGGAAGTGGTCAGCAATGTATACAAGATGACGGGACATCTTGTCAAGTATTGTGCCAAGCTGATCTATGTCAGGGTAACTTGTTTTCCTACCATTTTATATTTCCTAATATTTATTTTATAAGATTTTGAGGAAAGCATAAGAGAGGTTTTTTTGTGCTTGACTGTATAATCATACTCAAGAATTGATTATGTATATAAAGCTTATATAAAGATTAAACTAATTTGATTCATTTTAAAGACTCCCTATTAGTTTTGCTAATAATGATAGAGTCTTAGTTTTGCTAATACTGATAGATCTGTATGAAGTTGTATGTTGTAAACCATTTAAGGATTGAATTGATATTTGTTGGTTTTCATTTGGGTATGGAAAACAGTTGGGTTGTTTAATGTGTGTGCAGCCCGAAGGGCTTCACACATACTTTAAACAATCCAACTGTTTTTTCATACTCAATAAAAACCATCAAATATCGATTTAATCCTTATATTTACACACATAAATACTTTAATTAATACATAAATTATTGAAGAATTTGAGATATTACGGCTTTTTCAAATGGCTGTTGAAACAGCAATGTTGACGACAAAGTGAATGACAGAATGCTTCTTCGAAGAAACTCATGGCAAAAAGTGCGTGCTGTGACGTCACACATCAAACATTGCAGAGTCCAATAAATTGTGAGCGGCTTTACTTTAGCCATGCCTCGTAAAGTAATACGTCACAGCGTTAACCATTAGAAATTATGACTCTTTAGGTGAATAAGACTTCATCGTAGATGACGAAATTGAAGTGTAAATATCAACAATATATGTCATAAGTATGAATTATATCATATAAGACAAAGCTGATGTAAGCTGCATATTTTTAAACTTCCATCCTGTGGCTGCTAATGATAAGTACAACTGTAATTATGGACTGAACACTGTTGTGTTTGCAGCAAGATGTGATTATACCAGGCCTGATCAGCACAATGATAGTCCCTCACCACATACTGGACCCTGAGAAACCTGTGAACCCAGTCTTCCTAAATGCTGTCAAAGACAGTCTGCATCTGGTAAGAAAATCATTGTTCAGTCCTGTTACACTTAAATGAATTGCAGTCTAAGTTATATCCCTACAGGGTAATACAACTGAGTGGATGTATGATCATTTCTCTAGGACAGTATGCACAGTTTGTCTTTATGACCAGTGCCCAAGATAATTAACCTAATTCTGGAGACCAGTCTCAAATCTCAAACATCTGATTGGCTGAATTGTTGACTGGTGGACATTACAGCAATCGGATGCTTAAGATTTGGGACTGATCTCCAATCTTAGTTTTATGATCTTGGGGACCAGTGGTGTCAGTATCTTTCAAATTAGGAGGGGTTTAATGAAATAGAAGAGGAATCTGGGCTCAAAACAAACAAATTGACTGCTTTTATACTGTTGGCAAACACACACACAGTTTTAACATCAAATACATCTACCAAGCATGAATCTATTCAATCTATGTCTTATATTTATCGACTTGGGTGGGTGAGAATTGTATTGCATATATTAATAAACAGTTTTGCATCTGGTTAATAAGAAATGTAAAATGCACTATTTTCTGCTTTAGTTTATTCAAGGCTTAAGCAAGCTTCCATATGACCGAGATCCTTTTGTTCAGAGGCGACTGAGGGACATTGTCATGGTGTATTTACCAAAGTTTGCATTGGTAAGTTACCAATTTCTGCTATATATAATATTTGTATGTTTGAAGAGACAATCTTGCAGTCATTACTGGCTGGTAATTGAACTTAAGTCCTCCAGGTCTTTAACAATAATAGGCTCTTTTTGCCAGAAAATAACAGGTGAAAAACCAGTTGAATCACAGTGTCCTTTTTTTAAAGAGATTATTTCTTATTTGAGCATTTTTTATGCTTTATGCTTGCAAGGTAAATTCTTATACTACCGCTTTTTAAAATCTTGCTTTCTGTTTGATTGAAATAAATGTATTGATTGTTGATTTCAGCGTTCTAGCTTTGGTTCTCTGATGGCTTCAAGTGCTACCTTGGTACACCCTATTGTGGTAAGATGAATTACTAGATTATATAAATGTGTATTATTGTGTATTATTTTGGTAAATGAATGTGTACTTCAAAGAAGCATTTTGAAATGTTGACATAGTTTATTTTACTGTTTGTTTCTAGGAATACATGCATTCTTAGTGATTCTGTTTGATTCCACTTTGCTTCCATTCCAATGTAATATTCCATGGATTCAGAACCTAACAGAGGTGTTCACCTTTCTACATCATTTTGACTCTGCTTCACTAGTCGGTTTCAAGACTTATTATCAAAATAATAATATAAATATTTCACTTAATCAAGTATTAAAACACTAAATGTTTAAATGCTGATACTGATTTGCTTCTTAACTACATGTACACTGTAGGTATATAGGTTAGCCTTATAAAAGACAAAAGTAAATGATAGTATCTTTTTCAGGCGAGTTGAGTGGTTCATTCATCCAGTCCCCCTCAGAAGAATCTGTCAAGTTTCGTCACTACCTCCTCCAGTTAGTTACCAGTAACTATCTTGCTGTGAAGAACATGACCATTCATCCTAGTCATACAATGGTTAGTCCTTAGGTGTTTCAAACTGTAGTAATAAAAATCTGATATCTATTTCTCCTGATATCTAAGAAAATGTTGAATTATTATCATAGTTTAAACCTCAATGACAACCTGGTAATAATGACATAAAAAAGGCTCAAATTAACTATTCCTGTTACTCCTATACATGTATATACTTTATAAAAAAAGGTATATCTCAGATGATAATCAAAGAAATTTTTTTAAATCTTCTGTTGAAATTTTGTAGCAAGCATTCTAAATGTTGTCTTTGAAAGCATGTAGCCTTGAACAAGGGTAAGTAGGTGTATGGTAAGCTGTGCCCAAGATCACAAACCTGAGATTAGAGACCAGTCTCTAATCTCAAGGATCTGATTAGCTGGATTGCAGACCTGTCTGCAGACTTAGTTTTATGATCTTGGGCACTGGTCAGTAAAACAGTTTGACAATGTTTTTATTAACAATGTTTGCATTACTTTTCAGGGTGTATCATTTATTCAGGAGGTCATCCAGAGAACAACTAGTACAACAGTGAAAGCCAAGTAAGCATCTTTCATCCCACTAGTTTAAATGGCTTTGCAAACTTTTCACTAACTATTGATTTTGTTTCAGTACACCAATGTTTTTGTTAGTTTTTTGTTAGTTGTTTAATTGTGTGTTTTTAAGCAGGGTGCAGAAGTCAGTCTTGATAATCTCACATGAAAAATGTTCCTGGTTCCATTGTTGTACAGTAAAATCCTACTATTAAGACCATCTGACTGAAAAAAGTGCCCCAATAGTTGGGGTGGTCTTTATTTCAGGGTGAAAAGTAATGCAATTGTGTTAAAAGAGGCATTTAAATAGTCGTCTTACTATTAAAGTTGTCATAATATTTGAGTGTGGTCTTCTTCAGCTGTTTTACTGTACAATGTTTTGTTTCAGAGATCTGACAGTGTTGTTATCAATCTGCTTGGAGTACTTGTTACTTCTACAGGACACATCGAGCACTTGGACCTCTGTACTAAACACACTCCAGGGTATGTCAGAGTCTTATGTCAGCAACATGCACACTTTAGAGTAAGTGTTATATTTGATTACAAATTTGATATCAAAATATTGCAGGCTCAGTTTGATTGAGCCTGTTCGTGTTAATAGAAAATGCATATTATTTACCATACTGCATAGCCCCGGGCTGAGCGCTACTCAATATTTTACACAAATATATGTATTTATTATACTGCAAAGAAATTTGCTTGAATTTGTTTGGATGATTTGCCGTTGATGTATATCCATGATATTTACGGATCAGCAGTAGATATGAACGCACGTGCCTTAATTTCCCTCTCTGGCCTCCCACCTTTTGTTGTCGTCCGCCATTTTGTTTTGAATTTCCGTAAAAATGCATATTTTGAAGCCGATCTTGTAAATTATGGAGCTGTATGCTTAGGGATTACTCAAATTGTTACAGAAAATATTTGTGTTATGTTTTTTTTTACGTTGAAAACTATCAGATTATTCTCAAATTTTGTAAATAAATATCAAATCGATAGTTCATTCAATTTCTATAGAAGTGACGTCTTGCAGGTAAATTAATGACGTCAGACACGTAATAATTGAGGTTCTCAGAGGGGAAGTAAGCCGTTCAGCATGAAATAAGCGGAATAAATGAAAAATCGATGTTTTCTAATTATTTTTGTCTGAAAAAGTCTTTGCAGTATAATAAAACAATTATTTGGTTTCTTGAAAGGGTATGTGAGGATATATTGCCGGTCTGGGTTCATATTATCCCTCGCCTGCGGCTCGGGTAATATGACACCCAGACCGGCAATATATCCTCACATTCCCTGTCAAGAAACCAAATAACTATATAATGTGATCAGCGGCATGTACAAAATGTATATGTGCTCAACAAATTTCAAAGATGGTTGACAACAACACTGATAAAAATCATTTGATAGCATAATGAGATTTTTAAAACTTGTGTGTAAGCTTGAGTTAGTTGTTTAGTTAGATTTATCTCTGTCAGAAAGGAACTTAGCAGTGATGCAGATGTATAGCACTATGAACTATTCATTCCAGGTCAGATGTTTGTGATGCTTGTGGACAGTTTGTTAGCAGTTATTTCAAGTTCAGCAGTACAGGTGTACTCAGAGTGATGGAGAAACTCGCAGTGTTGCTACCTGATGTTGTTGCTAGAAGTGTAAACAAACTAACAGAGTGTGTTGTTGAGATCGAGACAAAGCGAGGAGTGGGAATAGACCAGAAGTTAAGGTAAATTTAGTTTTAAGAAGAACTTGCGGCATGGGATATTGATAATGCATAAGGTGTCATAATTTGACATTGGTTTGTTAGAAACAGAATAGGTGCACTTTTGCTGGATGGTGCTGTGTTGGAAAAAAACATTCACTTACAGCACAAGGCAACTGTGACATAAATATTGAAAACAGCATGATTCCAGTAGTTTTGCTTACTAGTTTATGCATTTTAAAATGAAAACTTCCTATAGTTACCAGTAGCAATAAAAATAGAATATTAAATATATCTATAGCTTTCATTTTTTATTGTGTTTGATGAAATTTTGCTCCAGCTGAACATATTTGTGGAAAAAGTACATCCATCTCCATTCTTTTCATTTTGTTACATTTAACTGTTCCTCAAAAACAGTCAACTTGAGACTAACAACCTCTTACAGAAATCAAGTTAACCATTCAACACAGCATTAACTATTCTCTTTTGTCACAATATGAATCATACTATATGTTGTTTTCGTTGAACTGTTTCAGAGGCCAGTATGTTCAGGTTCTGAAACTGCTGGGGACCAGAGGCTCTGATGAGATCTCCAAACTGCAGTCCGGTGTGTCATGATATTTGCCCTGGCAGATTTCAGCTACTGCAAAAAGCATCGAGGAGTGCAATAACAGTCTTTTCTGATTTTGGGTTGTGAAATTCGGCAGTAATTGGAACCACAGTAATTCCAAGGCAAAACATATTTATTGCCAAAATGTCAGTGGAAACTCCAAGTATGAGCATGTTAAAAACAAGTTACATCTGTACTTTCAGATGATTCACTACCACATTAAAACATTAATTCATCATATTTCGGTTTTTGTTCTATCTGCAGACTTGATTATCAAACAATGATGGTAATCATTGTTTTTGTTTATAAGAAAGTTGAAATTACGATTAATAGTGATAACCAGACACTTCTTCCTAATCTGAAAGTTGAACTCGGACATTGCGTCTGAGAGTCATTTGTCCCTCACCTCTGATTCAAGTGAGGAAGCAGTCAGTCGCTTGCGGAGAAATTAGTTAGTACTGGTTAGAGACCCAGGAACACCGGTTAGGTGGACTGACCGCCGGGATATAACCAGAAAGGTGTTGAAACCAGGCGTTAAACCCGAAACAAACAAACAAATCCTAATCTGAAAGGCTAATTCCCCCAAAACTGTATTGATATCTGCCAAGGCTTATGTTTAAATTTGTCGATATTTGTTTTTGTTTTGCTTTTAGAACAACCGAGATTTTCGGAAGGTTTTAATTAACAGAACAGGCAAACGTTGGCCGTAATAATTATTCTTTTAAACCTAGGCTTATCCTTGTTAAGGCAGTTAATTTTCTGATGAAAAAAGTCGACCTAATCCACAGTTCAGTGGTTATCATTACCGGTCCTTTGTCACCACACTGGTAAATTTAAATTTAATAAAAAAAAAATTAAATTCAGTAAAATGTGTTAATTTCTCCACTTTCATAATCTTACCAATATAGTGTAAAGCCATCAAAAGGTCTTTCTAACAAGCAACATTTAAAGCTAACCTTAGCCTGTGAGCTATTGTGAGCTGTATTTGTCCGGCATTGCTTGTTATGTTTTAATTGGACCCCTCGTTAGTAGGAATACATTAAAAGTTATTAATCGGCAGCATTTAAAACAAAAGAAACCTTCGTAGTACCCAATTTTATAATTAACTTCATTTCACTTAGAGACTGTTTTTATTTTAACCTTTTGGTGTAAGTAAATGGTAATTTATTAATTTCAGAAAACAATAAAGATTAAAAGGACATTTAAAAATTGATTACAATTAAAAAAATTCTTTTCATCTTTTCACAACCTTTCTTAACATAGGGAAGAAATAAAACTAGCATATATTGTCAACACAATTATACAATTTAATTGACGACCAATTAGAACTTTTGGGCGAGTGTAAAGGCAGTCGAGATAATGTTTTACATATCCTTCATACAATGTTATGTATAAAACAAACTCCTTTTGCTAAACACACAAGAAGAACTTCATGTACAGTACGAGTACCAATACCACTGTCGGTGCCAATGTTACTTATGCGGTTGCAAACATGCACTTGGGTTGGGGTAATGCAAAAAATTGAAGGAGTTGTCCTCAGAAAGTTATTTTCAAAATAAAACTTGGAACATACCAGTACAAAAACTTCTGAATAATTTATTCCATATATTGTGAATAGCAAACAACACAAAAGATAAACACAAGCGAATTTTACAGGTAAAATCATTTGGATCTTTTCACAATACTGAAAATTATACAAGCAAAAGTAAAATGTGCAAAAGCTTATCAATACATCAAACTACAATCTGTTGTTGAATATAGTAAGTGTAAACAAACATATCGATCTTTACTGACCGTTTATCATCACCGCCCTGTTAGATCAATCAAAGTATTTTAGTCACTTGGTTGAGAATAAATGATAGGAGAGCGTATAAATGTGTGCATTACTTAACTCCTAACATTTGTGTTGTTTCACAATGAATGAAATTGACTGATTTAATGTTAGAAAAAAAGTTATTTAAAACTGTTTAAGATCAGCGATCTATTCCCGGAAGTGGTTTCTTCTAATTAAAACAACTTTACGAACAAAGCTCCTTGAAAAGAGATTAACGTTTTTCGGCATAGTAAATCTCCAGATTTGGTCGTCTGTATCTGTGCTGCATCTCTTTGTGCGTGATCATCTCAAACACGTTCGAGTCAGAAATAGATCTAAACCAAAAAAAAATTAGAATAAAACGTTAGGGACGGACACGAATCCGTTCGTAGGGACGGACAACCTGGCGACTATATGCTCCCCGCATTTGTTCGGGTATCATAAAAAGTATCATTTATTATATTATTCGTGTACAGTTTTTGTTATAGAGATAAAATTATAATAAGTTCGCCGGTTTAACTACTAAATCTCTGCATTAAACAGTTTTGAACGTAAACCGTAAATTAGCTCTTAAAATGTTTAAAGTTAAGAAAAGCCAGTAAAAGCCTACCTTTTCGATTGCCTTTTCAATAGAAGGAGGGTGATGCAGATTATTATTAGTGCCAAAAGTAGTCCGACGCACACCCCAATGATCAAACTTAATGAATTGGCCAATTCTTGATTAACTGAGACAAACACTGTGCAGTCTAAAATAAACAATACCATAGATAGATGAGAACGGCACTTCGAAAGCGGCAGACCACGACAAATATGACAGTATTGCAGTCTCGGTTCGATTGAGCCCGTTCATGGGCAGTATAAGAAATGCACATTACTGCCAACGCCGCCTAGCCCCGGTTTGAGCGCAACTCTTATATCTGCACCAATAAACAGTACAATTTCAAACTTCCCATATGGCGGCGGTGATCATGGAAACATCACTGCGGTATTTTCAGATTAAAACCATTCCATGGTCTGAACAAAATATATTGACACGGATCCTGCATATCGTAGAAAGCACCACAGGCGAAATTTAAAAGGCGGATTTAAATAAATTATATACTCGTTAACCTTGGGCTGGTTAAATCCAAATGTAATGGCTGATATAATAAAACCACACATTTTAAAACTGACCGAAATACTAAACCAAAATTTATTTTAGATGTACGAATGTTATTTTTAAATTGATTAAGGCATCAGTTGTAAAGAGTAAAGATTTGTGACAGTGTAACAACAATATGTACAGACATAACTCAGATTGGAATAAAGTCTCTTTCTCTCTGCCCCCTCTCTCATCGAATACTTACTGTTTGTCCATTTGTATTTGTTCATCTCTGGTAGGCACACGAAGCATTTATCTGATGAACTTGTTTCGTTTTCAAATGAACATTTCCCAGATATAAAGCAGGAGTGGTCCTATTAAAATATTATCTAGAACTAGATATTAGCAGAATTAGATTTCTATTTAAAAAACCTCGTTACGATAAATCACGCGGAAATATGCGTTTCTGAAAGATGCCAACGGACAAAAAGATTCGCTTTTAACAGAACTTTCTTCGACACCACTGTTCTTATAGACTTTTAACTATGAAAGCACAAAAGGACAAGTGAGAATAAAATCCATCACCAGCCAGCCCAAAAATCACTTGAACCAATATAGATTGGCGTCTTTGATTTGAAAACCTACGTCATCAGAAACTATTGGTAATAACACCAGTGTATGTAAGATTCGTTAAGGTTAGTTACAAATGAATATACCTTTAGTACTACATCCGTTTTACCACGCGCTTCCTGGCACCGAGAGTCATAAACCAACAACTTCACATCGTTGCTATAGTTTAAACCATTGTTGCTGATTGAAACTATCAGTTGTTTCGTAAAAACACCATCTTCATACTCTGGCATCTCTGTTCGTGATGCGAGTCGACAACATTCACCGTTGAATATGTCATTGTAAGAACCTTTATTTACATATGTTCCGATCGTAACTTCTGTTCCATTCATCATTATCTGCAAATGACGATATAAGCCCATGTTGTTATGTGTAAAAAATAGTTTTCAATATGCACAAGTTGGAAAACGGACTCGTTTGAACAGTTTTCATCAGTATTGTTCAATATAGCTATAAAATTTAGTTGATTTAGTCGCATTAAATCAAGACTCATGATTTTAAAGTCGTCTTTCATTCAATATTATACAATGTAGTAGTATTATGTTTACTGCACGACAGTTGTAAAAAGTCTCCATTTAATCAATAAGTTCTTTTATCGTTTATGACATATGACTGCCGTTGGTCAGGATGTTTATGATGGTCAATAGCAGCTTCATGAATCATTATTATATTTTAACTCGTTTTATATGAATGGTTTCAATATACGAGCCGGTGTTGTGCTGTTCATCTAAGAATAAACTTCCTTCATTTGAGGTTTTACTAGTTGCGATTATTATGATACGCATGATTTGTATTTTCCGATCCCCTGTCAATTTATTTTATTTAATTCCGTCCATTGCAAACCCAACTATGTAAATGAGGACCGCACATCGCTGAAAATACCGCGTTTATGGTTCCATCAACACCGACATCGGCAGGAACTGATAACAAGAAATATCTTTAAAAAAGATAAACGGCGTTGATGGAAAAGATTTTTATATATAAGAAAGAAAGAAATAAAGAGCGTGCAAGAATTTCGTCTGGTGATAATACGTCGATTAAAGAAGAATGTCTAACATTAACTGTACATTTATTCATTTTCAATAAAATACCTCTTGTAGAGTTAGTACTAATGATGAATAAATGTCATTAAAATACAATAAATGAAAATAATAACAACTTGGTACAAGAGCGAAAGTTACCAACTTTTACGTAAATTAACTTTAAAAAAGTGTCCCTCCCGAGTATTGAACCCGGAGCCTCTGCTTGAGAGGCGAGTGTGATAACCACCAACGCGATTTGAATTCTTGACTTGAAATTAACAATCAGTATCAAAGGAACTAGAAAGAAACCAGTAAGAACCAGAAATATCTTTACTTCTCTGTCGTTTTACACTGTATATAAATATTGTACTCGAGTGTTTACCTGACACTCATGAATATTCCGTATAAAATCGTATTTAAGCCATCAATTGACTAACTGGTTACTTATACCGTAAATATCTTTTTCTCCAATACAATAACCGCTTTTAAAAACGAAAATGCCCGAACATATAAGTGCAAGGTAAATACTAACACACAATATAAAAATCGTTACGGTAATCATTACCGAGACCCTCCAATAACCAATCAAAATAATCTATTTGATTTTCCCGCTGCATAATAAGCTTTATTTACAATATTTCATTGGTCGAAAAACTAGGTCAAAAGTGAGCTTAGACAGCTAACTAGCTAACTTCGAATAACGCCGAAAAACTTGTCCTGTTAAATTGGGTACAGTTATAACAGGTAAACTACGAATATCATGACAAGACACGCGTACATGCCCTGAACCTGGTGTTAGGCGGACTGGGAAGAAGTATGAATTTTATTAATAACAATGGACAGGATAAATCATTTAAGCCGACACTATTTTGTGGCAATATAGCATTCGCCGTGTTTGGTGACTTGCAAAGTTTACTATAACTGTATAACATGATTCAATACCACGTTAATTAACAAAACAAAATAGTTTCTTTACCAATCGTTCCTTCACTTTACAGTGGAATTGTTCCAGGAGATTTTTTGTCTGGATATGAAAGCATTGGCAATTTTGGCCGTATTTAAGATCACAATGACCATCGCCTTCTATATCATTGATAACCAGCTTCTGATTTTCATCAATACTACAGTCAGGCCCGTGAAACTGACCAAAGCACTCGCAATCTCCTGAATATAAACATACATCAAACCTGAATTGTTACGTTGTTTAATTCTTGTTTGGTATTTGTTTTATAAAGATATACTGTGAATTTTAATAATATTCGCGGAGTACAACTTTTTATTGATTTCGATGCAGATCAATTTACGAACTTCCAAACACCGCGAAGTATATAGTTTGTCAGTAAAATAATATGGTTTCGGATAAGGGAAACGACAAAATACCAAAAAATCTCGAAATTTCAAGAAAAGGAATATATTCATTGCAATACGCGTTCTTATCAACCGCGATTAAATTCGAATAAAATCGGTTTGAAATAGCTAAGACTACAGCGGAATACACCACATTCAAATACATGCAGATCTTTACTAAATGAAAAGAATTAGCATAATCAACATGTCGATGTATGCCTTAACGAAGTGATGTACATTGTATAAATACCTTCAACTGTACAGTTGCCGTTCTCGCTGCAGTTAAATGGACATGACAGAACATTAAATCTCTTAACCTCCTCTTCATGTGCCTTCACGTAGTTTGGATCTCGCTCATTGTTAGCTTCGATAACTTGATTTAAAACACTGGGATAAACAGTTGCCCAACTTGGATCATTTCCCTCCTGAGAATGAGAATGTTAAACCTTGAAAAACGGACAATTTTAAAACCTAGAAGGTGAATTAATTTCTTAAAAAAAAACAACAATCTTTATCTTGGTCTTCACTTGCTAGTCGACTGCATAATGGAATTCAGAGTAAGAATTTCTTGCCAGAAATACGTCAATTATTTAAACTCTCTTCTTTTTATTTCGCAATAGACCTGATATAAGGATATCAGAACGAACACATGCACCAAAAGTCATTTAATCAGGTTTAAAGACTTTTTTATGATAAAATATTCTGAGGCGAGTTCAAATCCGGTAAAAGTTGTGGTCAAAATCCGAAACGCAATCGGTCTGGCCCGAGTACTCAAATAATGCAAGTTTTTGTTTTTGTAACACATTTGCATATGGTAATGGTCTGAAAGGACTGCACCTGTTAACGAATTCTTAGACATAAAATGACCATCAAGATGCTAACTTGTGATCTTTGTATTCACAAAATATGCCTTATTTTATAGTCAGTAAATTGTTTATTGTCTGCAAATTTGTAAAAAAAGTGTGCAGAACAGCCGCAGTCATCGCCAGCTGACCAACACATAATTTACTTCGATAATATTTGTCAAAAGGAAGGAAAATTGTACCCACATAAACATCATATGTGCATTCTTCTATCACCTGTGCAGTATCGATACCTTTGAGACGATGCGAAAATTCTTTAACAGCAGCTTGAGATTTTATAAACTGTGAACATATATCCGCTGCCAAATCCACGGTCAATTTCATATTGCCATTTTGGTTTTGTTTCTGAAATGTAGAAGCAAGAAAAACATATTCCACTCAAATAAATTTTAATACCAAACGCAGTTATTTGTGTAATTAAAGACATAGGTTAGGCTTTGTTACGTTATATTCCTACCGTTAAGGGCTCGCCACACTCCCCCCCACAACTTTGTTCATCGATAAAAAGAAAATTATCAAAATCTCAATAATGGCAACATGCCGTTCAATGAAACATTGCACAAATATATGTTATTAATGTATCTTTATTTTGCATATGGTAAGACACGTTAGAACAGTAAAGAAAAATAGCGAGGTCTAAAAATTCCCTCAATTTCTATTTACGTAAATTCACAAAAACTAAACAACACAAAACATCATTTTAAATGCCCACATACGTGATATGATACTAACAACAATTTATTGTGTCCTCGTGACTAACATATGTAGACTTTTCGAGATATTAGTAAAAGTGTGTTTAACCTTCAATTTCCTTGTCGCTTCCTGGTCGCGTAAACGGATGACAATCACTGATTTCTCTTTTAGTAGATGAACGTTTTTTGCAAACTGCACAACCTTTTCTTGTCATTATCATTGCACTCACGTGGGAATTAAAAATTATGTTTTGTATCGCTTAGTTTTTGTGAATTTATGTAAATAGAATTTTAAGGAATTTGTAGGTCTAGCTTTTTTTCTTTACTTTTCTAACGTGTCTTACTGTATGCAAAATAAAGATACATTAGTAACATTCATTTGTGCAAAGTGTCATTGAACGGCATTTTGCCATTATTGAGATTTTGATAATTTTCGTTTCATCGATAAAGAAGGTTGGGAGGAATGTGGCAAGCCCTTAATATATTCTCTGTAACGATATCCTGTCTTTAATAGATTTATAACAAGAATGATGAATACAAACACTTATAAAACAAGTACACATAGCGTTAGTGAAAAAAAAAATTTCAATTTGCACACAGGAACATATAAACACATACAATGATGGTGCATTCTCTTTCACGGAAGATAAAACTGATTAGCAACATACATATTATGCAGTTATTATCTGTTTGTTTATGATAAAAAGATGTTCAAAATAAATAATTGTACAATTTGTAGTATTTAAACTCTTATAAAATTTGGTGCAACATTAACTTCTCTTCCCGTCTAACACTTTTCGTAGAAAGCAATTTCTTTTGCGCGATTTCTTTGGCTTCAAGAAATAATTTGCATTTATTTGTTTAAAGCATTCAACATTTAGTGTAAGAATTTAACTGCTTCGGTATGTCCAAATAGTGATACTGGCAGACTACTGGCCCGTCCAAGAGAAATATTGAATCGAGGGCTTTAGCCCGAGTTACAATTTTTCAAGGGTTGACAAATTTTCACCAACGGCACAACGTAGCCTTTTAATGTGTTTTCTTTTTTCATAGTAAACCTCAGTTTATATCCTTATTTGGGAAACGTCGCTATCGTGAAAAAACTAAGAAAAATTACTGGTATAGCTTTGAATAGGATACTGCTAAATTGAATAAAACTTCCGTTTGTTCGTGATAACTATCCACGCCATACCATCCTTAGTTAAATCGAATATGAACATCAGATTGAAAAAAAATATATATCACTTAAATGTCCGAAAATAAGTATACATGTGTACCGTTACTCTGTGTGTTGGCTCTTTATTCACCAAATTTTGACGCCTGTTTAATTCCATTCTTGATACATTATCAGGAATTGATCTTCGTTTTCTGTCATGGCGGATTGAACATAAATCCCATAATTCCTTAGTAACTGAAGACTTATGCTCACTGCAGTTAAGAAACAACGACGCCGAACATACACCTGTTGCCACAAACGACGTGTCATATTCATTTTCCAAAAGAGATTTGTTGCAGTAACAAAACATATCGGACTTCCATTTAGGCACCTTTCCTGGGTCAAGCAAAAGGTAGTTTTGTTCAAATTTTGCAATCCTGAAAATATATGTCAATTACTGCATGAATAAAATAATGATAAAAACATTTTAAAGGAATTTGCTATTTGAATTGGATAGCTTGCGACATTATTTTTTGTTGACTCCAGAGCAGCATACTCGGTAAAATGTTTATTCAGAGGAACACCATCTTTAAGATGACATGTTACGTCTCAAGAAAAGTCCTTAAACGTTATGTGATGTACCGAAACATTCATACACTGACAAGTATAGAATCAAAAATCATTTTCAAATGATTATTCTTAATAATTTAAAACCTTATTGAAGTAAAAACCACAGTTATTTCGTTCTATGTTTAGATCTTGTTATACTAAGTGCGTATTGTGTGATAATATCTCTAATACATTGTATACCTCCATTCTTGAGAAAAATCGGGATGTTTTTTAACTTTGTCATTTTTTGTTGGTATTACTTTGCCACTTCTAGTTTTTAAATCGTTAGTATAATTATCATCGAAATAACCACACAGTCCTTCTGTTTGTCCTATATCCTTGGCGGCCATAAACACGTCGATATTTAGAAGTCCGTCATAGTTCGGGTGAGGGTTCATCTGTATGTTAATGTAAGTCCCTATAGGTGTGACAACCTAAAGTCGAAAGCAGAAAAAACTATTTAAATCAAAAGATTAAAATACAAATAAAGATACCATACAACAGATATCTAAACTTCCCTTTTAGAATTGTTAAAACTAAAACTTGTTTGTTCTGTGCCTTAAGTGTAATGGTTAAAATACCGTTCTTAAAGTGAGTTTAGTTTAGACTTTACAAACGAGATATTAGAAATACATAGTATAATATAATGATACACAGATTTCATTATAACCGTTATACTATAAGCTTAAATAAAAACAGTACCTGATATCTTAATGCAGTTCGCTTTCTTACATCTAGGATACCACCATCTGTACAGGATGTAAACCCAATGAAAGTCAATCCACCACATAGATTGATTAGAAAAACATCACCACCAGCTCTAACAGCTACAGCACACGCACAGAATGCCCAACCGTTGTTACAAGATGTAGTCTTCTCTTGAACCTTTGAACAGAAGACCTTGCGATTTACAAAATACTTATCACCGACCTAAACTAAAAACATACAGAAGCACTGGACCGAACAGTCATATTGTTCTATTATTAGGTAAAATATGAAACTAATAATTCTCAGCCCATTTAAATATTATTCTATTATTAGGTAAAATATGAAACTAATAATTCTCAGCCCATTCAAATATAAGTACAAAAAGATTTTTATTAAACAAACAAGACGTTTTCTAATAGTCATTGATCATCAAATATATGACGCCACATATTATTACGAAATGTCCTTTTACATTTTATCGAATCAATACATGCACCTTGATGATTTGTCAAATATAAATAACCATTTTCCATCTCTGGTTAAGTTAATAAAAATATGCTAATGAACTACAGCTGAATATAGCGAAAACATCAGAAAAGCAAGTCAGCTTTATTGGTCTAAATCTTTCCATTGAAAATGGTTACGTCACTACTATAATGTATGATAAAATAGATGATTGTACTTAAACATATTAAATGTTCCGTTTTAAGACGGCGATGTTTATTGAGCAACATCTTACATCTTACCAGGGTTTATATCTCATAGCTTGTTCGCATTTCTAGAGCTTGAATAATGTGAAGATTTCAATGAACGTTTTCTTTGCATAACAGAAAAAGTTTAAGTCAAGGTTATCGGTATCACAAATAAAGATAAACCTTTTGCGAGTTTTTATCGACGATATTCATATTTAATTCGAAAATACCGGTGCAGTTTTACGGAAACGTATATCGGCCTCGCTATGTTTTATAAAATTATAAAATAGTGCGTCATAAAGTGTTCGAGATGTCTCTTTAAAACACCCATTAATAAGTGTCTTGGGTTGGGCTGGTCAAGTCGACACTTCAATGAATTTCGATCACAGCTGAAGATAATAATTATATTATGTCAATTATAAATACCAAAAACTGCAGTGCAGTTGATTTTATAATTCTTTGGTGTATCCTCCATTTTACACATGACTCACAACTAGATCATTAAGAGAAACAAATTCCAAAAATATTCATGCAAAGAATATATTTTTTTCATAATTATTTGTTTAGCTGTCTCGTTTCTTTTTAATAGAAAAAAATGACACGAGTGTATTATTTTCTTGCAAAGTCTCTGTTAAGTAAAAAAATGTTGTTATTGCACACACAAACAAGAAGACACATGCCTCTTCAGAATTTTGTAAAAAAAAAAGGAAACACTGCAAACCTATAATGGTACATGTGCATAAAACATTTTTAAAAATTCTTCAAAAACTAGATATCTCCATTTCTTAACGGCGAGTCATTTTAATTGTCGCTTAAAATATATCGATGAGCGAAAAGTTGACAAAGACAAGACAACTATTTTCATGTGTCTTAGGAAGACAACTCGCGCACTTTTGGACGCAATATTGAATATTTTTTTACAACGTAGCGAGGCCGATATACGTTTCCGTACAGTTTAGAATAACTATTGCTACAAAATATTTCACAACCTGTCTTTTATGGAGATTTATTTTATAAACTAAGAAATAAAAGGCAATATAATAATTTCTTTTACGTTATTCGTAAAATCCATTCGTTAATTCTTAAAGAAAGGTTACTAACATTATAACATGCAACGCACTGCATGCCTGGTGATTACCCCATTTACTGTTGATTGTTATGCTTATCTCTGTTATCCCTGTCATCGCGTTCTTGCTGATTTGACTCCAGGGACTCTGGACCTGATAAGGTCACTAAGTACCCGCCCACTAGCTTTACTATGCTATTAGCTTATAATGCTTTATATGTTTGTGTGATTTTGCAAACAAAATTGTCGATTTGATGGAATGGTTGGAGTTATTTTACCAAGACAACTTGTACTTGTCTGTGCATACGAGAACCTGTTTGGACAAGATTGATGCTGGTACACCTTAGAACCTGGTTTAATTCCCCAGAGGCAAATTGTTTTGCCCTGAACATTACAAGGCGGTAATCCTTCGGGTTCTCATTTTCGTTATTTGTAAGTGTTTGTGGCGTCTATTTTGAAATTGATCATTGTATAACCATTCTCTCTTCTCTCTACCTTTTTGCTGTGCAGGGAGCAGTGTCTTTTAGATTAGCCCATTGCTGATATGCATATTTAACATTAAAATGACATTAAGCCCCATACATTTAATCTGAATAGATCACCCAAATCTCTAATCATGAATCTGATATCAATCCAAGATGAGACATAAGCCCCACAGGCTATTCATAAGGTATCGCAAACTATATACCTTTTTGCGTTGTCACACACAGCCATCTTGAAAGGGCTCTCTGAGTTTTCGACGTATATTGTTACAATACAGTAGTAAAAGCAAACAATAGCATTGAATTTTGAACGTAGAACAAATACATAACGTGCCCGTTAGTTCTTTTAATCAAATGAAGAAACGGAAAACGATTGTACATTCGGTATAGGTAATATTATTTTAACGTCGTCTCTCAGTACTGCACTTTAGCGGGCGCTAATTTACGCGAATATTCACGTGACTGAGTCTAGGTATAGGATAGCCACTCCACGAGGTGTCTATCCGACTTTGACCACATGACTGCAAAACCCCGAAATTCTCGTGCGCAAAGCAATGAATTGCACAAACTTCTGTCATTTACAATTCGTGTTTAAGGTTCCGCAAAGATTGCAAATGGCGAAAAGTTGCTAAATTTTCAAAATTGAATTTTGGGGGAAATACTTATTGCCACCTAGATTTTAGTAAATAAATGTATTTAGCTATGGATGTAGTAAATGTTTGCAAGCTTAATTTAGTCTAATTCATGTTCTAATTACTAAGCACATACTAAAACAAAAGAAAAACCGTTTGCATGAGAACTCTGAAACTCATGAACAATATTCCAAAGCAACTTATTCCTGAAATAAGTATATGCTGGTCTACAATGTTTAGTGCCCATTCGTCAAAATAATGTAAGGGTTTTCAAGAAATTCAAGGAAATTTTACTTCCTGCTTCAAAGTGAAAGTAGAACTACTTTCACTTTGAACCAGGAAGTAAGGTTTTCTTGTTAACCCTAACATTATTTTGACGAATTTGCCCTAAACATTGTAGACCAGCATATACTTGTTTCAGGTATGAGTTGCTTTGGTATACTGCTCATCAATTTCAAAGTTCTCATGCAAATGGTTTTTCTTTTGTTTTAGGATGTGCTTTGTAATTAGAACATGAATAAGACTAAAATGAGCTGGCAAACATTTACTATAACCATAGCTAAATACATTTATTTACTAAAATCTAGGTGGCAATAAGTATTTTCCCCAAAATTTATGTTTTGAAATTTTAGCTAGTATTCACCATTTGCAATGTTTGCGACCTCTTAAAAGAAGTCGCATCTATTTAGTGAGTAATTTTGTTGTTATTTTAGTCAGTCATTCAATCATGTTAAAACAAACTTGTGTAGGTTTTAAGTAAGTTAATATTTTTGTCATTCATAAAAGAATCAAATGTTTGTGTGTTTTAATGATTTAGTTTACCTTTTCAACAGTCAATAAGAAAGTTCGTTTTGCCAACAACAACAACAACAACAACAACAACAAAACCAACAACAACAACAACAACAGAACAACAACAACAACATCCTGATCATAAACAACAACAACAAACATCCAAAACAACAACAAAAAAAACAACAACAATAATAATAATAATAATAATAATAATAAAAATAATAATAATAACATTTATCGTTAACTTTTTGTGAAATAATGAAAGACAATAAAAAAATTATTGTATACAATAACTATTTCCTTTTTGCAGCGCTAAGCCTGTTGCGATCTTGTTACTATATATACTCAACAAAAATAAAAAGTATCGACTTTCCTATCTTAAATTTTGTAAAATTTGAACATTATATCTTACTGAGAAATCTGTATGTGGACAACTTTGCATTTCTGTTATAATTGCAAAGAAAAAAAGTGTTCTTGAAAATATGCAGCCACAACGTAGTTATCTTTCTCTTTGTTGTAATGAGGGTTCCAGGAAAAAGTCAGTGATTCTTTGAAGTATTCATATTGGTTTGAATTAAATCAATCTTTCCACCTCTTGTGATCAATAAAATCATAAAACATTCATCAATAAAACAAGTAGTCCTCGATAAACTACGCTAGGAAGTCCAACCATTTCCAAATCCCTTTAAATTGAATATGTAGTGTTTTGTAATCCATTATTAATTGTTATTCGACTTGCCGTTGCTTAGGTCTTGGTGTGGAAGATTATGTTTATGAACAATAGAAATTGAAAACAACTGAGATTAACCAATTGAAAACCATTCAAAGCGTACCTGATTAAATGAAAATATGTTAATGAGAATATAAGCATAAAAGTGGATACTTTTTATTTCTGTTCAGTATATTAAGAGCCATCCACAGTCCTCGATAAAAAGAAAATTATCAAAATCACAGGGGGTAGACCAACATATGTATTTCATAGTGGGCTCCGCCTAAAATAATATGTTATACTTCCGGGATTCCATATGTTAGTCGAAAAAACTGTAGATGACTTTGTTTTTTCGATCAAAGTTAATATTTCAATGCAGGATTTTGAAAAAATTTCAATGCTATTCGCCGTGGTATACATTTCGGAGCCTAAAGATGCAAAGTTTAGTTTTGTACATGGAATATTCGTGTAGAAATCGTTTTTTCTAGTGCTGACCTAAATCTGTCAACATTGTCCTATCTGTCGTTTTTCGATAGATTTTGGTTATACCGATAAGATACTGGTGCAATTTTGTCATATAATGCGAACATATATATCGTAAAGTCCACTATCTGAGTTTCACTCCCTTATGCGTAAAATATGCATTTAAAATACATCTGACTTTCAATTGTTTAGCAGTCCTGTGTAAACAAATCTTGCCATTATAATGAAGATCTGTTATTATTGTAATTTTCAGGAATCATTTCTTCGACACCGAAGACAGGCTTAGCGGCAGGAGGTCAAATGAGAAGCCCGTTACTTTCTCCGGATTCAACCAGCCTTTGAAAGGCGACCAGCCAATCAGATCTCGTTATTCGTATAAAGTCAATGAAGCTAAAGTTTTAACCTCCAAGCGCGTTGGACTTACATTTCAGAGTGACTAACTCATGTATATTTTCAAATGTTTGCTGTGACTACTGTACAAAGTACTTGTGTATTCTATTATACATTTTGTACCACACTTGAGTAAATGTATCTGTATGCCTATTCATTGCAGTACATTATAGAGTTTAATTTTAAGTGTAGTAGGTCTTAAGATGTTTTGATTTCTCTTTAGTTTATGATGATATATAATTGTCAGCTTATTTTGTGTTCTTTCAAGTATGTATGTTTGCTATACAGTTCATGTCTTTTACTGAAAGTACTAAGGATGGAATGCACACGTTATTTGTTTTTGTACATTTGTGTCTTTTAGGTTTGTTATGGGAATTTCTATTATCTGTTTAATAAAACTATTATTGTGCAGTATTAGTTCTTGCTTGTTTTTTGTTTGTTTGTTTGTTATGTGTGTTTATCTCCCGTTTTAAACAGTATTTCAGTCATACACAGGCGGACAGTCAACCATCTTTTATGGATAGTACCAGTACTAAACACCATCCTCCCTAAGAAATTGCCTCCTTTCTCAATTTCAAAAAATTTCGACCCCGTAATTCGACCCCACGATCTGATTGGCTGGTCTCTTTTCAAAGGCTGGTTGAACCCGGAGAAAGTAACGGGCTTCTCATTTGACCTCCTGCCCCTAAGCTTGTCTTCGGTATCAACAGCATATTTCCCAGCTAATAAGTAAATAACTGTTTTATTACATGAACTATAAATAGTCATAAATAGTCATACTTTTGATTTTGACAATTTGAGTTAAACAACTTTCGCATTCTATTTATAGACAGGTCAATATCAGCGAAAGCGGGTCAATATCTAGATTTATTGACTCGGTTATTTTGGAGGTGTGACCAATCGCGTTGCGTCTATTTATAGTTCATGTAATAATTAAGGTTGCTTCAATTTTGTGATAAATTGCAAATAAAACATTCAGGGATTTTCTAGGTCTAACTATTTTAGCTCGACTATTCGAAGAATAGGGGAGCTATCCTACTCGCCCGGTGTCGGCGTCGGCAAACAAAAAACGCACTTTGGTCCATAACTTGAAAACTACTTATGATATCAACTTGAAACTTTGAATAAATATTCACCATCAAATTCTACATCATTACCAAAAACACCCATAACTCTGCTACAAATATTTTTTCAAGTTATGCCCCTTTTTTACTTAAATTTTGCGTTAAGCAAAATATGCACTTTGGTCCATAACTTATAAACTACTTGTGATATCAACTTGAAATTTGGAATATGTATTCACCATCAAATTCTACATCATTACCAACAAGACCCATAACTCTGCTGTCAATATATTTCAAGTTATTTCAAGCCCCTTTTTCTTATATTTTGTGTTGAGCAAAATATGCATTTTGCCCATAACTTTAATACTACTTGAGATATTGCCTTGAAACTTGAAATATATTTTCACCATCAAAATCTACATCATAACCAACAAGACCTATAACCCTGCTTCCAATATTTTTCAAATTATGCCCCTTTTCACTTACATTTTGTGTTAAGCAAAATATACACTTGGGCCTTAACTTCGTTATGAATGGAGGGATTTCAAAATAACTTGGCACAAATGTTCACCATGACAAGGCGGTGTGTCGCGTACAATACCCATGCCTGTAGGTCAAGGTCAAGGTCACTGTTACTAAAAATAGAATTTTCTTGTCCGGGCTATAACTTTGTTTTGAATGGAGGGTTTTCAAAATAACTTGGCACAAATGTTCACCATGACAAGGCGGTGTGTTGGGTATATTACCCATGCCTGTAATTCCAAGGTCAAGGTCACAGTTACTTAAACTTGAATTGACTTGTTCGAGCTATAACTTCTTTATGAATGATGGGATTTCAAAACAAGTTTTCTAACAAATTCAGAAATATTTCATAGTTATTCCCCTATTCAGTTTTATAGTTATGGTACATTAAGAAATTATTTCTGTTATTTAAAATGAATTTCTCCCTTACCATTCACTTGTTAATATTTTTCCTGATTGAACATGAATGTATGGCCATAGTTGTTATTGCTTTAATCTTTAAATTGCATTTGTTTCAAATGATTCGAATAGTCGAGCATGCTGTCTCCTCTGACAGCTCTTGTTCGTTACCGTTCCAACTTTTCCTAGCATATATTAATTAAACACATATTAATAGCATTGGTTTGTGCAAAGTTTCATTCAAGTGCTGCATTGTGCTGTTTGAGATATTTTGATGTTTTTCTTTTTGTCTATGACTAAGCATTGACAAACGCACCAATACATTAAACGTCCATACATTCTTCCTGGCACTACTATTATCAGCGATTGTTGGAAGGCTTATTCAACCTTATCCAAATAGGGATACATCCACCAAACTGTAAACCACAGCGTGGAATTCGTGAATAAAGAGTCCGGAGCCTGCACGAACACAATTGAATCAACCTGGCACGCTGTCAAAACAGTTTACCAAGAAGCGGCACAGTCAAGGGGCTCTTTGATTCATATTTTTCGTGAATACTGTGTACGTAAAAAATATTTCACAAACAGTGCTGATAAATTTTTGACATTTTTAGACCTGATAAAGAGAGTCTACCCTACTAGAATACGCCAAGTACTCCAGCCACGTCCCCTCAACCCCACTACTCTAGCCTGTGCAAACGATAGTTTGGATGATTTTGACATTTTAAGGAAAATCAGCACATGGTAAGTAAATTTAATATTTAATTGTTTTTATGCGGGCTACCGCCCCCACACCCCTGCTTTTAATCAGTCAAACGCCGATAGGCTTTTTGACAAGAGTTTGACAGGAGATTCAAAATGGCTGACATTGTAAACAACTACATAGCAACGGCAGAGCACCTTTTGAGCATGCGCAGTAAATGTAAACAACATGGCCGACCTACGCCCGCTAAAGTGCAATCTAGCCCATTAGCCGACTGTTAATGTGTTGGCTTCACACACTTTAAAAAACAACTGTTTTCCATACCCAAATGAAAACCATCAAATATCGATTCAATCCTTAAATAAAGTAAGTATCGCCGCTAACGGAAACACAAATTTATGACGGTAGTGTTAACTAGCAAAAAAAAAGAAAAGTAAGTATTACTAAATAATTATACTATTATACTGTCAACGAGAGTGATGTAAGCTTAGTAGCAACTTACCTCTATACCATACTTTGTATTTCTGTATAGAATAAATTCTCCGCTGTACTGGTTTTCATAATGGCTGAAATATATTAGGAACAATTCTTAAATCTACCATGCTTATTTATACTTATGCTAATAATATGCTGATAATATGTTCAAGTTTGAAACATGAAGTAATATTAAAATATTTTGTAAGAAACAAGAAAAGAAAAAGTCTGTTTTAATTTTCGATGCCGATAATAATCCTTCGATAGTTAACTTCGCATTTGATTTATCGAAGCTAGTTGAGCTTTTTGGTATCAGCACGGCCAATAAGTGAATTGTATTCAATACTTACTACATATCAGCCGTCTGCATGTGTGGATCGACATGCGAATAACATTGCTTGAATTTATAAGAGTCACTGTGCGTCACATACACCTGTGATAATGTGTAAGAACACTTTATATTAATCAAGACTTACTACATGAGAAACTTAAATGGAATGGTACAGCATTCTTAATTTATTCTGTATAATTATACACGATTTCGATGTGCAAATGTACTTGTAACGTATATATAGACACCATACACTAGGCATGTTTGGAAGACCATCTGATTGTTAAAGGTTAAGGTACAGCCTATTTAATCTATACTGTATAATACACACAGTGGAATAATACTTTTCTTGAAATCTGGGTTCTATTTTATTCGACTTCCACAATGTTATACTGTCCGAAATGAACAATAATGATGTATGCTATACATACAAAGATGTTCGGTCCGCTAAAGACTTAAATGGAACTCTGTTAAAAACTCTTTCTTTTAAAAAATCTTAAACTCATTTGAATAAAGCTTTGTTTGAACGGATAAACCCGATGAAATACCTTTGTTGTGTCATAGTGTCATAAAATCAATGTCATCTTTGGCGATTGAATTCATCTTATTGTTATTTACCTTCGATATCTGTTATTTACAAGGGTCTCCATGATATAAACGATTAATTAAATTTATTATAAAATTCATGAAAAAATAGATCTATAATAAGGCGTATGGTGCATTGTTTTCTTTAAATCGATAGGTTAAGAACAGAGGCTGATTAGTGGGTAAGGGAAGTTAAAAATGTTTGAATATGCTTGCTAAAACTCAAACATATTGCGTAAAGTAACATTTTTATCACCATGAATTTTCATAACGACAAATTTCAACTGCGTAGACAATGGTCTTAAGATACGACAAAAGGTATATTTTTACAAAAAATCATATTTCAGCTTCTTTCTTAGGAACCCATCTAATCTCTCTTGGGTCGCAGAAGATGTACGTAAATATTAATGACTATCCAGTTATATTTTATTGTAAATATAATGCATGGTCCCTAGTTCGTCCAGAAAATTCTGAATTTCAAACAAAAATTTGTAATCCATGAAATTTATTTTACCCGGATATTCTTTATTCTGTGTAGATTCCAGATTTTATGCCAATGATCCGCCATTTCCAGTGTAAGAGTGAATTGATGTCCATCGGCAAAATTTTTGTCCTCGGTAGTCAGTTCAAACTGAAATTTTTCTCCTGCTTTCCAGGTTTGGTTGACCTTTGTTGACTTATGAAACCAAAGATATTTCACAATTTTCCAACTTAGTTCATTCGCCGAATTAATAAAACAACAAACAAGAAAACAACACAACGATATTTTACGACTTACAGCGAGTGAATGGGATATTAAAGCGATGATATTCAAGAAAATATTGTTGTTCTTTTTTATTTTCGAATATTTCATATCAACAGGTACAAACGCCATTCAGTTTCTTGTTGAAGACCTTCAATAGCTGCATGCATGTTTTCTCAATAAAGAATAAATGTCATTTCTACTTGCGAGTACACATACATGTATCTGTGTCAATGTTTAGTGCAGGCCACTAGGTCAGACTTCCCTCAAAAGGAATCACATGGAAACGATATATTATTTAAAATCAACTGCTACACATGGTCATGTCATTCTTTTTCTTGCTGGAATTCTACGGAAAAGTTTATGTTATACCCACAAAGGCGTTACGTTTCATAAGAATAATTCTTAGTTATTTAGACAAAACCGTCACTGCTAATTGGTTATATATATCAAATTCGGTGTACACATGGTTCAAATCTGTAGACATCACTTTAAAATGTCAAAATAATACTCATGCCTAGGTTATTATCCTTAAATATTTGACATCATTATTTTTTAACATTAGGAAGCTGTCGTTTGTATTAGGCCTCTCAGAAGGGTTATGTAGCGTTCTCAGCAAGATTGAGGATTTCAAAAGGCCAAAAGAACAGATACTTTTTGTTTAATGCAATCTGCAACGCATTTTTGGTTTAATAAAGTAGAAGACATTACACGATTTGTAGTGAAAAAATAATAACAAAGACTCACCTTTAAATCCTTAAATTAAAATCTGCCTGTGTTGTGTAATAAAAAAGAGAAATGTTAAATTAAGACGTAATGATCCCTGACACCCTCCTCCTTCGGAAGAAAGGATATAAGCGTATACAGTACACTGCTAATATCCTTTTTTAAAAGTGTTTTCCACATTTATTCAATAAATCTTTGCCAAACAAGATTTTGAAAATGCCCGTAACCGCCATACTCTATAGACTTATTTTTTAATCCATTATCATCGTTTTAAATTATTTTATCTTTTCTGGCTATAATATGGAACACGAATTTCTATCCTTCACCCGAGTAAATACTTAACAATATGAGGGAAGATTTACGTTAAATGCTCCTCCGCATCTAGGAGTTTGTTGAACGTTGATCAATCCTCCAAGGTCACATGTTTCGGTATCTGGGTGAACCATGTAAAACGTATGATCACATAATGGCGCATTGTAATTGGAAGAATATAAGCAGCCAATCGGAGCTGTTGGCTCAAGAGTAATGAATGCGTTTTTACCCTTTTCTATTATTACAATTGGGTTAATTGCCTGAAACCAAAGTAAAAGTTACTGTAATGATATTTTCAGTTCCGGTGTAATTGTTATAGCGCATGTTTACACTAAAACATAAAAAATAGTGAGGTTAGAAATTATCAATGTCTGAAAATACAACAATCGACGCTCAATATAGCACGTTCAAAGACAGATCGTTTTTAGAACTTGTCTTGATTGCCTTGAAATTTTCAATGAGATTTCGAACTAAGATCAGGCTCTTAATGAAATGTAAAAGTTTACCTTGATGCCATAAAACTTTTCTGGACTTATTTGCAAACTACTCAATAGGCCATTCTTCGACACAGATGCGCGCACAGCACAACTCATCTGTAACGAACAATTTAAACTAAAACGTTTTAAGTTACACATTTTAAATGTACCTACAATTGTACACAATCAAAGTTCCCCCCCCCCCCCCCTTTAAAATAAGATCTGATTTACATTGCCATATTGACAAAGCTAAAAACCGGAATCTTTTATACTAAAACATTACCGGGAAATATTTATTACGTTTTAAAGCGAGGGACTAAGTAAAAGGATAAGATGATGGACAACACGTTTAATAAAAACACCATTTCCTGCGTTTTAAATTCAAAAGTTCAAGTGATGGAACAATGCGTTTAAACAAGACATGAGACTGAAGTCGTAGAAGTCGTAGACCAAATGATACAAAGATGAACTGGTGAAAAATGAATTGAGATTTTATTTTAAAGATACATATAAAGTTATTTTAAATTAATGTCGCTTTTAAAGCGTGAGCTTCATGAGCGCTACAGTATAGCACTTTCCATTTCAGTAAGTGTTCAGCAAAAACTGAACCCCAGGTCTACTGTAAGCTTTGGGGGGTATTTACGATAAATCTAGTGTTTAGCTTTTGTAATTCCGCTTTTTATAAACCCCGAAATTATGAAATTTATTTCCTCTGCAGTATGAAACGATTTCGACTGTTGATTAGTTCATTAAAAGTTTTACCAGTGCGGATTCATGGTAAGCCGATGAAATTTTGACGTCTAATACATGTATCTGCACTGTCTTTTTGACCAGATTTAATGTTTATCGTTTTTTTTCACAAAACAGATATGCACAAAACTCACATATATATCCAATTGTTGACTTCTGTCTAATAGCATTTGCTCTGTCAGTTGTTCAATTTTTGGAGAAGGACCGATTGCTATAAATAACTTTCGATCTATGTACCTATGAAATATAATGTATTATTAATAACTTTACAGTACTGTGAACGTTTAAGGTTACAAACGTAACGCACGATACACGAAAAATGGACGCACGATAAACGATAGACGGTCGCACGATACGCGATAGACAGACGCACTATACACGGTATACGCACGATACACGATTCTGCCGATCCATATAATTTGTGTACAAGATATCTAAAAATTTGAAAATGCTATGCAAATATAAGATGAATGGTTGAAATTCAATGATTTAATTGAATATGTAAGTAACCTATTCACTTTGTACGATAAAATTAAAGACACATAATGCACGATACACGATATACGGACGCACGATGAACGTAAGAAGGACGCACGATAACATGCTAAACGGACGCACGATACACGATAGACGGACGCACGATAGACGCAAATTTTGTAACATTAAACGTTCACAGTACTGTAAAGATAAACAATAATTAACAACACGGCTATTACATTATTAATAAAAATAAGATTAACAATAGTTAATTACAAAAAAAATATACATTTGACAAAAATGTAATAAAACTATATTTTCATTCTTCTGTCATATGAAAAGGTTTGTTCAATAAATGTTTATTTCGTTACATTGTCTGTACTTATTTTTATATCCCACTTATTCGTATACAAACTAGGAATATATGACAGGCAGGTGTATTTTTTCAAAAGTATGCAACTGATTGTTTAGAGATCTATTAAAGGAAAGAAAACAAGCTCTTTGGGTGATGTAATGCTTAACGTGTGAATGTGATTCTTTTAGAATGTTTTAAATTTCAAAATAAAAATTACTTAAAACACCATATTATTACAAACAGTATAATTCTGAATAACATATTGTATATATCATATATAGCGTACAGATCAAAAGATAAACGCACTTTTGCATTCATTCACATTACTTAAGGGCTTATCACACTCCTCCCCAGCACGTTCATCGATAAAAAGAAAATTATCAAAATCTCAATAACTGCAAAATGCCGTTCAATGAAACTTTGCACAAATGAATGTTACTAATGTATCTTTATTTTGCATACAGCAAGACACGTTAAAAAAGTAAAGAAAAAAGGTTAGACTTAAAATTACCTCACACTCTATTTATATAAACTCAAATAAACTAAGCAATACAAAACATAATTTTAAATTCCCACGTGAGTGTAATGATACTGACAAGAAAATGTTGTGTACTTTGTAAAGAACTTTCAACTACTAAAAGAGAAATCAATAATTGTCATCCGTTTACGCGACCAGGAACCGACCGGAAAATTGAAGGTCCACTTTTACTAATATCTCATACAGTTTACATATGTAAGTTATGAGGACACAAGACAATTTTGTCGGTATCATATAACTCATGTGGACATTTAAAATGATGTTTTGTGTTGTTAAGCTTTAGTGTATTTATGTAAACAGAAAATTAGGGAAGTTTTAGATCTCGCTATTTGTGTTTTACTGTTTTAACATGTCTTACCAAATGCAAAATAAAGATACATTAGTAACACTCATTTGTGCAACGCTTCATTGAACGGTATTTTGTGATTATTGCGATTTTGATAATTTTCTTTTTATCGATGAACGTGGTGGGGAGGCGTGTGGTAAGCCCTTATATACAGTTTGAGCAAAAGAAACATGTGTAATAGCTTATCAATATATCCAACAACAGGCGTTTAAAGTTTCATCTTTGATTAAACACTGTTTTCACTTCTTTTTGTAAAATAATCATTAAAGTCCAAACATGCCTTTGAAAACCATTTTCATTGAATCAAAATCAAGATTAAGATAAAAACTACAAAATGGGCAGTAGTGGGAATATTCTCCGTTAACGAAGATTTGCTTATTTAAATGTTGATTTTGAAGCAATTTAAACAAGTCTATACAATTTTGTAATAATGCGATTGTTAAGCTGTTTAACAAGAGAGTTTTCAGCAGTCTTCTTCACAAAGCTACTCTCAAATTTGTGACTTTTGTGATAATAGTTTCGCTTTCCTAAATCGCCATGCCAGGAGTTTCATTTTCAGTTTGACATTTAAAGTCCGTGAGCACGATACGTGTGCTGATGAATACAAGTACACTAAATATGTTAATCTGCATTTGGACTTTTTCTCTCGTTTAGCATGCAATATTTTCATATTTGTCGTCTTCGGTGGCTTTCAAAGTTACCTTTTCATCTATTTTTATGAAATTCAAATTTTAAATTAACTTTAAAGGGTTAATTTTGTATCTCTTTTAACTGAAAAGTATTTTTTTATTATTGGTTGGTCACCATTCACAAAGGCTGGCTCAATATGCATTGAACTAAGCAATTTCAGGTAGCCCTAATGGTTTAGAAGTCAAACATTATAAATAATCAATATGTCTATTTATCCAGAAAACACATAGTAAGTAATATTTCCGTTATGTTTATGCTAGAGCTAAAGTTTAGGCAATCTAGGAGTACCTGTTAAACCTTAGTTCACCATCGGAGGTCAAGCTATAGGGATGTCCATGTGCTTGCAAGCAGTTGCACTAAATTGTAAATATTTTAAAACATTGTATAAATTTAAATTAGCTTTAACTTTAAACTTGTTAAGAATAGTTAATATGTATTACCAGTATGTTGTGTAGAATAAAGCATCAGAAGTCATTGGATTGTCTGGCACACAGGAAAATGTCAGATACGGTAAATAGTTGGTAACGTCTGGATTCCCAGGAGATGGCCCGATGTCGAAGTTAAGTTCTACATTTAACTGCAGCTTTAACTCTCCTATTTCGGGTGCTGGATCAAATACTAAAAATATATGATATTATAATCTTTTTTGAAAATACAGTTTAAAAAGATGAAAAGGATTTCTAAATTAAAAATATACTGACTCAGATTTAGTTTTCAGAGGGATTATATTCTTATTAATACTGACCGTTCCAACGTTCCAAGGAGGAAACATACCCGATTTCCTCTGTTCCTTTTTTCCAATGTTGCATGTCAGTTGTCACTATTGTCGGTCGATATTATTTATTAAATTTGGGTGTAAGTTGTTTTTTATTCTTTCTTGTCTAAATGAAAAGGTCTGTAAATAAGTATGTGGCCATTAACCATTTTTATATCTACATCTTTACTCTATATAGCGTTTCCAAACATTAACAGGGAGGTTTTTGGGTGGGAGCGCTGAAAATGGATAAAATGTTTTAAGAACATATAAATTAACAAATACAAAACAATTGTTGGGAATCCAAGCTGCTTGTATATTGTACAGTACCGGTACTGGTTTAATGTCAAATTTTAACTCCAACACCTGGGTTTTGGAAAAAGTTTAGTAATATGTGTTTTTTTTTTATTTCTGGTGAAAGGGAGGATGTAGTTCAGTGTATCTATGGGATCTAATGAGAACGTTACGATCTACCAAAAATAAGCTGTGTTCAATTCAATCTAATGAACGTTTTAAGAGAAGATTAGGAGGTCGTCTGCGTTAGTCATAGCATTGTCGCCGATAAGAAGAAATGTATCAAAATCTCTCTTATGGCAAAATTAGTTCAATTAAAGTTTGAACAACATAATGCTATTAATTTATCTTAATTTTACATACGTTATATGGAGGTAAGTGAGATGGATCTTTCCCTTTTCATATATTTTGATTACTTGCTTTTCATTTTTCGCCTTTCTTCAAAAGACCCTGTTATTATTACTGGGATAGCTAATCAGAACCCACCAACCGAAGCTTTATTTGGGTTTATATTTTTTAACATATCCGGGACTACAATTTGTATTTCAATTGTGATATGAAGGTCTGGCATTAAAGCTTAACTTGTTGTATGGTTACCATTTTCAAATACTTTTTTCTGCCAAAGTTTCAAGACTAAGCCATATCGGTTTAGAGAAAGCCAACTTGAAGTGACTGTTAAGTGTATTATCTTTTGCCGAGTATTTGAAGACGAAGATTAAATTAATTACCTTTTATGCCTGAAATCTCCTCAGGATCTGCAAACATAAAAAATAATTGTTTTATGAGCAACAACAAAGCCCGTGTGTTGTCAGGTAAATTAAATTATGGTGGATATTAATCTTTTAGTTACCTGGAAGCTTCTCCGCAAACAGTTACAATTAACGAAAATGAGAACCCGACGGGTTACCGTCTGGGAACGTTAAGTGGCAAACTAGGTTCTAAGGTACACAAACCTTACACTTGCCGAAACAGGTTTACATATTAACAAACTAGTTCAAGTTGCTGAAAAAAAAACTCCAACCCACCGATCAACTCGACAATTTAGCATGCAAAAGCACATAAACATATAAAACGTACAAGGTTAATAGTAATGTCAAGCAAAAGGGCGGGTACTCAATAACCTTATCGAGATCAGAGTCAAATAACCAAGAACACGATGACAGGGATAAAAGAAACAAATCGAGCTTCTGAGTTCGTTTACAAGGTGTCCATATAAACCTTCACAAACTCTTAAAACCCTGCCACCGTCCTGCAACCAAAGAGGTAAACTTAGCGATCAACTGTATCGGAGCGCAGTAAAATATCATGTTTGTACCCGTAGTTTCATTTTGAATTTGCAGATGGTTTTTACGAATAACTTGGAGAAATTAAAATTGCCTTTTATTTTCTTTAGTTTATACATTAAATCTTTATAAAAGACACAGTGAGAAATACCTTGTTGCAATAGTGATTTTAAAGTACACCCGTATCTTTGAATTAAATCCACGTACTGGCGATAAAACTTGCAAAAGATTTTCTTTAATTTATGGTCCCGGTAACTCTTTACAGTAATAAAATGATATCATCACTATAATCATATATTTTAGAAGTGACGTATCCATTATCAATAGAAATATTACAATAGAAATGTTGCCTTGCTATTTTGAAGGGTTTGTTTAATTAAGCTGGGAGTTCATTAGAGTTTATTTTATTAACAAGAGATGAAAAATGGTTATTATCTTTTTTTAGCAAGTCATCAATAGCTGTTGTTTCATATTGATGTTTGGTAGAAACACATAATATTAAATCTTTTTCATAACAGTATAAAAACATATCAGCAGCAAGGAGAGGCCGTTTCGAAGCATTGAATATGCACTCAGTCTGATTTTTACATAAATGTATATTTGACACCAACAAGGCTATCATCGGAACATGAAGTATAAGTGAGCACACTTATTAAAATTAATCAATATTTTCGCAAAACTGCAATTTAAAATTGTGAGTTCTTTTTATTGTTATTAAAAATATCCTAACACCGTTTAAAAAGTTGAAAAGGTGAACCTTGAAAGCTACCAAACGCGAAAAAGATAAATCTTAGTTATTTTATAAAATGATAAGCAAACGGAGGATCTTAAAAATGACTTACACAGTCAAAGTATAGAGTGACTACCAATAAAAAGAAACACCATAGAAATTTCAAACTAATATTACCGACACAATAAGCTGACTGCTTAATAGGTAACGATCCTATCAGATAGTGTACAGAACCATCTCTGCATTTTCTCACCATTACGGGTGCCGTTTCCTCACATTCATTGTAACACACTAAGAGCTCTTTTGGCATTTCCGTTAAAGATTCAAATGATGGATGTGATCCTGAAAACAAAAGACATTCAGGAGCTAAAATTAAATAAGAACTTTGTACAGAAAAGAAAAGAAAATCAAGATGTGTGAATCATTATTAACCTTATAAACATAAAATGATTAAAACAGAGGTATATCTAAATATTTATTCTTTTTTTTTTCAAAACAATGTTCATGTTGGTTTCTTACGGAAGGTTTCGAACATTTCAATGCAAAAATCAGTGAAGAATGTAGTGCTTCTCTCAGGGGTCACCACAACTTCATGCATCGTTTGATGTTCAAGATATTTTTCAGCATTGTATTTCAATATGTGTTCTGTCAATTTTTTTAAATAAAACAAAGAAGTTTGGGAAAAAAAATATTTTTTTTATTTTTCTTCTTGCCAATATCCCAATTCTCCTGAGAATAAGTAACAAGAAATATCTTTTAAAATAAACGGCGTATATTGTATATGAAATGATGCAGTTTGTAGCTGTTATTATTCACTTCATCTTGATTTGCGCGTAAAATTAATAATTTCATTGTAAATCCTCCACAATGACTTAATAGCGGACTCGCAGTTCTTTCGTGTAACATATTACACGTAGTTGCCAGATTTAAGACAAGTAAGCACATTGTAAAATCCTCAGTCGCGATAAATAATGAGTTTTATATAAGAAACGTATTGTAAAAGGCATTGGTTGTGTTAAATCTTAAAACATAATGTATCAGATGATATATCAATTGCTGAAATAATTAAATATACTTAGTGAAGACTTCAAGACTTACATAGCGAACTCATTGTTTATATCGCGTAGCATATTATATACAGCTGCCCGATTTAAGAGACGGGTAAACATTTCAATTACTGAAAAAGCTGGGATAAATTTCCATTGACTAAATACTCACAAATATTACAATAATTCAAGCTCGCCGATTTTATTACTTAAATTTTCTGCTTTACCGTGAAAGTGTAACATCGTTTTCTTTAGCCATTTCCACTTACTTTCACTTTCATTTTGTATAGGTTGATATAAAAGAGTGACTGTGTTGTTGTTGACAAAAAAATCTTAGCCAATGACGAGTACTGTAGTGTACCTCATTTCAACATCTTTCAACACAAGAGAATAGAAAAGATCTAAACGTCACAGCAATAATCGTTTCAAACAGTGTATTAACTAATTGTTTAAAAATCTCACTAGATACCTCTTCACCCTGCTAGATGCCTCTCCGGTGGAAATAGCTACCAATCAAAATAGTTTATTTAATTTTCCCGCTGCATAATGATATAATACGAGTATAATTTACAACACTTCATTGGTTAATAAATTAGGTCAAAAGTGAGCTTAGACAGCTAACGCCGAAAAAAGGGGTTATTAAAATGCATATTACTCTTCACGCCGACTAGCCATGGTGTTGAGTGATACTCATTATTGACACATGTATCGTGCTCAACGGTCTTCAAAAAACGTATTGACAGCAGTGCTGTTTGAATGTTCGAGGCGACTTTTTAAGACCGCCAAAAGGCACAAGCAACGCTTCTGTGACATTTAAACACAGAAAAGTCACTTTGAAAGCTACCGAACACGACCGAATTCAAAAGATTGCAGGTTCAATTGCAGGCAAGTTTGTAAAACGAACGGATTTTATTCATTTCTTCGTGTGTGTGCGTCCGTGCTTGCATAAGTGCGTCGGTTAGTCGGTTAGTTACAAACATATGTTGTCAAAACAGGGATGTGACAAGTTTGTATATCAACTTAAAATCTAGAAATCTAATTGTTTATGTAAGATGGTTTTATGGCTTTTTTCGATGTATTTAAGTATTAATTTATAAATCATCCGGAAGTTAGAAAAGGTACAAATCATCATATAAGTTATAATATCCTAAATTATTTCTCATTATGCGCCTTTTTATTCAATAAATTTGATGACATATCTGAATGGAAGATAGATATTAATTAATCCAAATAAAACTAGGTAACTCTTCTTATATTTTTTTAGATTGAGTATTTATAATACTAGTTCTTGGGTTTAATTTGAGACATGAAAATATAATTTTCTTGTCAGATCAATCAAATGAGAACAATTGGAGCAGGGCTTTCAAATTAGTGTAAACATGCACTAAGTATCGAACATTACTCACTTGCAAGGGAAAAAATGCGAAAAGGAGTCTGGAGTTAAGAGTTCTGTTTAATATCTAACAATTATCTCACAATTTTAAACTATGAAATTATTAATAAGTTTTTGTAAAAATTTATTTTGTCATTTTCGGGATTATATACACGCAAATTATCAGATACGCTTTTAGAATTTTTTCTGAGAAAGCTGATAATAAATAAGAATAACAACACAACTTATAAATGAAAACGCAACATCTGAACAATATAAACAAGACAAACTCGTATAACCATAGATGCATTATAAAGTCATTGATTACTGATATATGTAAATTTAACAATGTAGCGAACATTACAATTCAACATACAAACATTAGTTATATTGTTTTCGAATATAAATGCTTACACGAATATGAATGTTTATAAAACTAATTATTAAATATATTTACATTTATAAAGACAAATAGTACCGTTTAAAACCAAAACAAATTTATTGTCATATTGTACCCACAATGTTACGTACAAAAACTTTTTTTGGAAACTTATTTCCGCAAAACACAGACCAAGCAGGATTTAAAATTAAGCCAATGCTGCGAATACTGATACGCTGGAATCATCACTTTTAGACAACTTATTATTACAACAATTATTTCTTGATTTACGTGTTTTTATTTTTTGTTGGGAGCCGGGGCAGGCGGGTAATCAATAAAACTAGTGTCGGGCTCTATAAATTAATTGATAAGTTGCTGAGAATTAATGTCATAATAATGACTACATTTTGTAAATCACCATTAATTTCGTCTGGCAGCTGCAAACTTATATATTCAAATAACGTTTTAAGGTTTTTTTTTTGAATGACCTCAGTTCCAAAAAAGTACTTTCAATATGACAACAAGATTTGATTATAAAGGAAGTAGGATTTTATTTTAATTATTTATTGTGTTTAATGCACATGAAGTTATGTACATTGTCTTTTCCTATAAAATTTGGAAAGCAAACGATAATGAAGAAATAAAGAAAAAATTAAAGTATTTAGAACTACTTGAGATCAAGGAAAACAAACAATACACTTTCGAAAAGTGTAATGTTCGCTACAACTGGTACAAGTAATATAAAAGTAGATCCTTTTTAACAATTTAAGAAAAATAATCAAAAATATGTGAAGTAACCTGATTAATTTTCCTGTTTAGGCTAAATCTTTTACAACATGGTTGAGAGCATCATTTTATATATTATGATATAGATGTGGAATTATTCCTAACATCTAATTTCTAGCGATGGTGTATTTTAAAGTGAGAACTTTGCAAATACTTGCTGTGTGGTAAACAAACGCATCGAACATTACAGTATCGTACATTACATATCACTGAATTTTGTATCTCTGAGTCAGTTTAATTGTTTAAGAGAAGTGAACCTTTGGTTGGCGATTTTTTTTAATTTACCATACAAACTATCTTATAGTAAGCAAATCTTGGAATAAGAATAGCTGCAAAAAGAAAATTTACGTAGCGAACATTACACACTTTTAGGATAAAACAACACAATATAATTTTGGATGCAAACTTTTGGCAGATAATTTTATTTCAGTCTATAAAGACCGACCTTGTCGTAAATGAGAAGCATTCTACCGATGATTTTAACTTCAAGGTTTCCTCAGTAAACATCATATCATAAGTATAACTGTATTTGTTCCTAAGTCTCGGAGATTACAACGACCATCCAAAATCAGGCGACAACGCGTTATTTTGCCAGTGTTGGTCTTAATTACAACTTTCTTGTTTAAAAACCACAAGATATAATATACATGACATACTTATATTTTAAAATGTACTAATACAGCATATGATTGAACAAGTTTTTGATGTGCATTTGCATAAACTACAGGAATTTAAAAAGCGACAGTCTCTTACATTACAAACCACATGTTGATCATCGAGTACGAATGCTGGCAATAAAGCTGTGCTAAACATCTTAGCTGTAAAATCTTTGTTGGACTTAGTACTACCCATTTACCATAATATTTCCTGATCCCATACACACTAGATAAAATATTCTCAGGACGACATCAAAATCCCTATTCTCCTGAGAATAATAGATAAAAAGGGAACTTTGAAAGCCATCGAACACGACAAATATGAAAATACTGCAGGCTCGGTTTGATTGAGCCTGTTCATGGGCAGTAATGGGAATGCTTATTACTGCCCACGCCGCCTAGCCCCGGGTTAATCAAACAGAACCTGTTATATTTTAATATTGGCTATATTCGATGGCTTTCAAAGTTCTTTTACATCTATTAAAATAACACAGTAGCGTTATTTGTGCCGTGTGGAGGCCGCTAAAAGTCGTCCCGTAGATTGAGTAAGAAATTCAAAGAAAACTTACTTCCTGGTTCAAAACGAAAGTAGAATTATATGAAAATCTACTTTCGTTTTTAACCAGGAGGTAAGTTTTCTTTGAATTTCTTAAAAACCCTAACATTATTTTGACGAATCGGCACTAAACATTGTAGACCAGCACAACTTATTTCAGGTATGAGATGGTTTGGTTTATTGTCCATGAAATTCAGGGTTCTCATGCAAATGGTTTTTACTTTGTTTTAGAATGTGCTTGGTAATTAGACTAAAATGAGCTTGCAAACATTAACTACACCCTTAGCACAATACATTTCTTTACTAAAATCTAGGTGGCAATAAGTATTTCCCCCAAAATTTCTATAGATTTGAAATTATAGCCTGTTTTCGCCATATGCAATGTTTGCGGCCTCTTAAGATGGGTGGTTTCAATATTCCATATAGATATAGAAATTATTAGATCCCACCCCCTCTATGATGACATGACTTTTTACATACTGATAAAAGTACTTACCTGAAAAAAGTAGTTTAAAAACATTAACAGATTCGATCGTTGTACACGTTTATCATATCTTCCGCCGTTCTGTTATTTTAATTGAATGCTGCGATCAGTTAAACTACAAACCGTTTATGACAAATTGGTGCTTTGATCCACAAGCATCCTTGTTCGGTCTGGTTAAAGAGTCAGCCATCATGAATTGCTTTGTTGTCGTGACATTATACCATGACAATTTCAGATTGTTGTCATCTATGATTTGATCTGATATACTGCTAGTATCGACCACATAATTTCTTGCCCGTTTTTCTAGTTCCGGTAGGCGAGGTACTCTGTCTTGACATGTTTGAACTGAAAGATGTAAAGTATAGACGCAAAAACATGATGTTCTCCATTCCAACACAGTATGTAAGATAATTAGAATGCTATGTCATTTAATAGAGGTTATTTCGTTTTTCAGTATTTTACGGTGTTTTTCGTAGAGCTCATATATCGACATTTTGAGTCATTTCTTTCAGGCATACGATATAATTTCATAAACAAAATAAATGTCAGTTCCCGCTAAGTAGCTGAAATAAATCCCAGTAAAAACAGAAGCGACTGCAGAATATTTAATAATACCGATACACGTAGAAAAACAGCCGTTCGTCCATTTGTAGGTCTCTTAATGAAGGCAGCTCGCTAGTGTCGCTCATAACTTGCAATACATTAATACCAGACCATATTACATTAGTTTCGTTTATAATAAAGAAGGTTATCGCTTCTGCATGGCTTAAATCCATAACGGAGTGTCGTCTTATTTTCAGATATCCGACAAATGTCACCTTCGCGAGCTAGTAACTCTTATAGGTTAAAATATATTAGGTCTTTATTTGTGATCAGTTGCCAACATCAGTCTTCAGTTTAATCTTAAATCTTGTAATAATTTACCTCGGAATGGTTTGGCGAGAGCTATCCTAAATTGTGCTAAAATGCATTTCGTGCAGTTAAAGGTATAGCAACCAGAAAAAAATGCTCAAAATTGCTTGTTTTCTTTAAAAAGCCTCGTTAATATGAAAACCATTTAACCTTATTTATCAGCAGCATTAAAAAAAATAAATCCCCTCGTATGTACCCAACTTTATAATTATCCCCTTTTTCACAAAGGGAAGAAACAAAATTAGCGTACATTGTAAACGTATACAATGTACAATTGATGACCAGTTAAAACTTTGGGTGAGTGTATGTTCTATTTACTCTACTTAGTTGCGTTTTATCATTCCTTATTGCAGAAATTTGTCAAAAAGGAGGATGAATTTTCCTCTGGGATGAAAATAATTTGAATTTGTTGTTTTGATAAATGCCACCAAAACTGACAACTGATTTACCTTTAAGACATTCATTGTCGTATTCATAATATCCAGTCTTACACAAACATGTGTTGTTTATGCACGCTGAGTGAGAATCGAAACAATCAACATCACTGCTACAATTCAAGTTCAGCACTGAAACTAAATTAAAGAATAATCCAACTTTAAAAATGGGGTTAACTGACAAAAAAATAAGTAATGACTTATAAAAAATAAATGATTATGTAAATATTTATAGGTTATAATGTCATAAATTTTCTTTCCACTGCAACAGCTTTAACGCCTTTGAATACAATTTCAATTTCAGTTATAGACTTAGTAATTATTTTTAATTATTATTTTATTAAAGTCTCATTTACACTACATATATACAATACAGTTTATACTATGAAATCTTATAGTACATGCATGTGACCAATGTGACAATGTTGCGCAAACAAACACCTAGACTGAACGTGCTTAGCTTAGTTGTTTCATATTAAATATAATAGTATGTTTAATCGATTAAAGATTAAACACTTTAACCAGCAGAAAAGACTCCTGTTACGTCACACGCCACCACGTGACCTTGCCTATATAAACTCTTGTCTCCGCAGATTCCAGTCTTTTCGATTCTTTATCAACGGAACGAGGTAGAGGCATTGCTACTTTACATAAATAACTTTGTTTAATAACTTTCAAATGTCTATTTTTCACTTCCTTAACGATAATAATTAATTTTTAATAATATTTTTAATATTTTGAACTGATCTACTTACAGTAATTTTATGCTTTTAAAGCAGTTTTTATTACACAACCACGTGGGAAGCACATGGTGCGCTTATTCATATTTGAAAATACATATTTGCTCATTTTACTTCATACTCATCTAAGATAATCATTTCATTCAAAGCAATGTCAATTTACTTTTTATATATAATATAAAATACATTTATAATATAATATTTTAAGAAAGAACTTGTTTTGCTGACGTCATGACCGCGCGCAGCTGCCAAGAGCTCGCGTAAACAAATCGATATTACTGTAGGGTCTATAAATTTACAGGTTACGAATTTCGAATTTTTTATCATTTTATAACAAACCTTGATGTAAATCATATTTAAACAATCTCCCACCAGCATTTATCATATATTATATATTATTGGCGACCTGTCGTACCTATATTTTTTTTCAGGGGCGTAGTAGGCCTAACCTAAGCCTCTACATGTATTCATGCAGATTTATTATTATGCTATAGACGGTTAGGGATCTTGCAATCTCCCCGTCCACTAAGAAAAGTTTTAAAATGATGATATTAGAATCTGTCTGGTGCCTTCCGGGCATTCCTTGGTGATTCGTGTGGATTCATCCGAGTACTCGGATATAAGCAGTTGCACGCCTTTATATTATAATTTTAATATTACAATATTAGTTTTTGCAATTTTCTCCTAAAGTTTTTCTCTTATTCTATACCCGAGTAAACAATCCAAAGATGACGAAGCACAAACAGGATGATCTGTCTCGTCAAGTACATCGAAAACGGACGGCTTCTCAAGGCGGCGATGACAGACGGATGGTCCAGGAGCAGGTGTGGTGGTCCAGGAAACAGAGTGTGAAGGAGGTTGAAACACCATTTCATACATTATCCACACCAGGTGAAAATATTTTAAAAATCCGACATTATGCTAGTCATGCTTGACCCACTTATTTTAAAATGATAGTCAAAATAATCAAAACATTTAAAAAAACCTGTTGCCAAAACAACCAGTTCAAGAATCTTGGGTTAAGCAACAATTACATGTTTTGAACGGTGAATCATTTCTTAAACGGAAATACCTCGAAGTCTGAACTAACTTTTTCAATCGCATTTATATCTTAAAAGATATGAAGTTATCAGCCAATGTAAGGTTCGCTTTAAAACACATCGGTTGTTGATTTTACGATTCGAACGATATATTAAACCATACCTCCTCGAAAAATATCCGTTCTAGACAAAATTTCCTCAAGTCCACTGGGGCGTAATGCTCTTTATTCATATTCGAAAAATTTTGTCAACTTGTTCAATGATCTATACGGCAGGACACAGATAAAAAAAGATCGTTTATTACATATGATTTTGTCCTCGTTAAATCGTCTGGTAATACCTGCTTTCATTTAATGTCGAGGAAATGGGTTGGTTCTTCATTTGTCTCACAAAAAAATAATAAGAAGAAAAGATATCAGTCGGTTTAAAACCCAAAGAAAATAACATTAAAACAACTCCAGTTGGTGTTGGAGGAATGTATTTTTATTTCTAAGATCATACCGGTAGGTCGTGCATGTTTACGCTGAATCTATGATGCCATGTCATCAGCTAAGAAACCCCCTTATTTGATTAGGATAATCAAGAAAATAAGAGAGAGAACGCTTCCCTGTTTAAAATACATAAAACGTGTATATTTAGCGGCTAGACTGGCTACAAGATGTTATGCTTGAACTTTAAACTGACGCATCCGACAGTTTTAACCTTTAGCGGTTTTTGAATGGCCATTATGCTAAAATAGTGTCTTTAAGGGCATAACTTATTTTAATAAGTGCTCGTTTGGTTCGAGAATCGCGCCTTCGTTGAAACATGAAGTCTTCACAAACGTAAAACTTAATGCATTGAATTCGAAAATTTTAATCCTTTTTCAGTGTTCTAGAACTATTTAGATCAAAGTGCAAGCATATTCCGGGAAAATGGAATACTATCTGCAACGCTAATTCTGTTAGTCCTTTTCATTGAGCAATAGTGTTTGAATCACTCCCGGTACATTTGAACCATGCCAGATCTCTTACGAGTGCGTAGAGAATTTCATACCGACATCAGCCTCTGTATCAGATAATTCAAATAGGTGCTAAAACTGATATTTATACAACTTTGCTGCATTTGCGATTAACTGGGGTCTCGAACATCGTTTGTATTACTCTAAATATCAATGTTATAACGGAATTTATTGCATCCCTTAAAGCTGCATATTCACAATTCGCGGGAATACTTGAACATCTCAGATGCGTTTCATATTAATTGCATCCACCATATAATACTTCAAAATAACTGAACAGAAGCGAATTTCACAGAAATTTTGTCAAATCAGTGTCATTTAGGATCTGTTTGTGAGAAAATTTTACTGCATTCGTAGCGCTATAGCAATTTTGGCTTTGAAAAAATCAACTCGTACGTTGACTTACAAGAAAATTATATTCCATTTACTTTATTAACGGGTCTTCTACACTTTTACATGTAACAATAAAATTTGATTTTTAAACATATACGATATTTTCGTTATTGATGAGAAACTCCCATTAAATCAATATCCCCATTCAACTGTTAGCGGTCATATTGCTGCTTTAAGTTACGTTAACATAGTTGACTATACCAGGTAACACAGAACATTTTATGATAAAGCTATGTTAGATTATTTACGTAAAAACACAGGAAATGTTGTGGAAATTCTTTAGGAACAATCCTCGGCAAACTCATTTTCGTCCTTGAACAGTTATAAACACGTATGTCGCTGTGTTTTTACTGCCGGTTTTTCGTTTTAGTCTAACTACGGTTTTGTGATTTTCTAAATAAGAACAACACAATTTATGTTTGTAATACGTCTTTAAGATTTTGTTATGAGATGCAACACATTTGGGCTCTATTTTACGTCATCGAAAACTGAGCTAAGGGTTTATTGTGCTCAGTATTTATGATCACGTGAACATATGCACAATTAAATCAATTATCTGTCACGCAGTTTGTCATTTCAATTGAAGTCATTTGAATCTTTTGAATTTTTACATAGTCATGTCCGATGAATTATTAAAACGAACTACGTTCAGGCGTTTGGAACTCTTTGAATATTCTGCCATATTATATATATAATTGATATTATAATGTGACTTTCTAAATATTAATATTTCTGGCTATCCGAGCTCTTTGAAGGATGTGCAATGTTGCCTATAATGAATTGTCAGTATAATATGACGTTAAATAATTCTACCATTTCTGGCCATCCGAGCTCTTTGAAGGATGTTGCTTTGTTTTATATAATGAATTCTTATTATAATGACTGTGGCTTTTAATAATTTTACTATTTCTGGCAATCCGAGCTCTTTGAAGGATGTGCCATGTTGTATATAATGAATTGTTTTTAAAATATGACTTTCTGAATAAAACTAAATAAATAGTATTACACGTACTATATGAAACAGTTGGGCTATCTATTGCTAAATTTCTATAGACCCCCTCTCCCATCAGCCCAACAATTCATTTGACGACCACCATTTTCAATTAAATTAAAAAAAAATAAAAATAATAATGATTTAAATATTTGGAAAAAGGGCTGCCGAGCTTAATGTGGAGGCAGGCAGTCCGTGTTTATTAAACAAGGGGTCGTCACTTTTCAAAATTATAATGTGATGTTATCAGTTGCCATATGCTGTAATGTGAAAGCCGGCAACATCTTTTGGCATTTAAATACAGATAGGTCCCGTTGAATGCCATTTTCTGGACATCCGAGCTATTTGAAGGATGTACCATTCTGCTATTATGACTGTTGACAGCATAAATGGCATAATAAACTTCTGTTAAGCGGATTTGTTTCCGTTTATACGTTTAAAAAAAATGTGGAGGCAGGCAGTCCATGTTCATTAAACAAGGGGTCGTCAGTTTTCAAAAATTATAATGTGATGTTATCAGTTGCCATATGCTGTAATGTGAAAGCCGGCAACATCTTTTGGCATTTAAATACATATAGGTTCCGTTGAATGCTATTTTCTGGACATCCGAGTTATTTGAAGGATGTACCATTGTGCTATTATGACTGTTGACAGGATAAATAGCATAATAAACTTCTGTTTAGCGGATTTGTTTCCGTTTATACGTTTGAAAAAATGTGGAGGCAGGCAGTCCGTGTTCATTAAACAAGGGATCGCCAGTTTCAAAATTATTATGTGATGTTACCAGTTGCCATATGCTGTAATGTGAAAGCCGGCAATATCTTTTGGCATTTAAATACAGATAGGTTCCGTTGAATGCTATTTTCTGGACATCCGAGTTATTTGAAGGATGTACTATTTTGATATTATAGCTGTTGACAGGATAAATAGCGCAATAAACTTATATTTAGCGGATTTGTTTCCGTTTATAGGTTTGAAAAATTTACTTTACCTTCATTTGCACTCTTCACTTACACTTTAGTTATTAAATATACCAATTATCTAATTATGTCTACAAAGTCCAATCTAGAGATGGCCATAAGTGGTCTATATAAGCGGATGGTCTTTGTTCCAAATACAATTATTCCTTGAGTTATTGACGGAAAAAATGGTATTTTATATATAAAGTATTTTTTCACAGGCGGTCGTTATTCAAGGGTAGTTTGACTGTAATATTAAACCAAATACATAATGCATGATAATGTAAATGTTTATTGACTTTCAACCGGTCGTCTGAAGATTTAATTATTTTTGTCGGGTAAGCGACCTTGGGTTAGGAATAAAACACTAAATCTTACATTGATGGTCAAAAAAAAAAATAATTTTTTAGAGTCGTTGGGGATGAAGACTAATATAAGTTTTATTTGGTCGCAGCCTCTACCTAGAAGGTTCTGGCGGTTTATTACGAACAATTTTATTGCAAACCAAAAGTTAACAATATTAAACAGTTTCCTGCGAACTAACTGCAAAAAACGGGGGTGGTTGTCTTAAAATTCTCGATATCAATCGAGATACCCTTTACTTTTCATCAGTTCTTCCCTGGATACGAGATTATGGTTAAAAGCCACCGGTATATTGGGAGCTGTTTATAAATTCTTTGTAATTGCCAAACACGTTTTTACTACAACAGGCATTGTTTTTGTCACTGAATTTTATCCTAATGTATAAATATTAGTTGGCTATTTTACTGTCATTAGCTAAATAAACTTCTGCCGCAACCTGTTCATTAACCGGCAGCTTGGAACTTCTCAACAATAATTATATAATAAGTACCAGGACGTAATGTTTGCATAAAATTGTCATGGTTTTGGGTCGTTTTATGATATTCCGCTTTTGGCGGAAGGTTCGTTCGCTTACTCTCTCACCTTTTTGGCGATTGTTTAATATCATAAAACTCTTGCGCTCGTGGAGGAAGCAAGAAATAACGTCAATTCATATTCAATAATTCTAATGGAAGTTTTACTCAGTTTGCATTGTTAAGCTATATATTAAATGTTATCTAAATATATTAAATATTATCTAAACCCAGCCATGACAATTTTGTGCCAATCCTTAATAAAATAAAATATATATAAATCATTTGTTTTAGTCATTGTTTGCTGGTTAATAGTATGTTTAATCGATTAAAGATTAAACACTTTAACCAGCAGAAATGACTCCTGTTACGTCACACGCCACCACGTGACCTTGCCTATATAAACTCTTGTCTCCGCAGATTCCAGTCTTTTCGATTCTTTATCAACGGAACGAGGTAGAGGCATTGCTACTTTACATAAATAACTTCCCACCCAACCCTGCCCCTTTTTCTTGGTTTTGTTTTATATTTCCAGGGTATTACACATCGTCGTGGCTGGAATTAGCTTGCATCTGGCGATAACTTGCAACCGGATTCCTGTAAACCATGTGATGGAAAATCGCAAAAAGACTGTCTTTATGCATCTGTAACCGGCATCGGTACAGATGATGTTCGAACATTTGGGATCAAAGACTTCAAAGGGAGGTAACTCGTTGGCGAACTCCCAACATCGGTGTTAACATATTTTTTTAAAAGGGAGGTAACTCGTTTGGCGAACTCCCAACATAGGTGATTACAAACTTTACAAAGGGAGGTAACTCGTTGGCAAACTCCCGGCAATAAAAAACTTTTATGAAGGGAGGTAACTCGTTAGCAAACTCCCTAGTTAACCTGAAGTTTCTTATTTTAGTATGCTGGCGATTGTTTAATATCATAAAACTCTTGCGCTCGTGGAGGAAGCAAGAAATAACGTCAATTCATATTCAATAATTCTAATGGAAGTTTTACTCAGTTTGCATCGTTAAGCTATATATTAAATGTTATCTAAATATATTAAATATTATCTAAACCCAGCCATGACAATTTTGTGCCAATCCTTAATAAAATAAAATATATATAAATCATTTGTTTTAGTCATTGTTTGCTGGTTAATTTATATTGTACATTTTGGTATTGTTTTGTATTTCAAAAATCTTTGAAATTATTTGTTTTCGGACTGTGGTAGCGATCATTGTATACATATTCTTGTCTTCTTAACGGAGGAAATAAAAGTAACTACTAATTATTTGATTCGTCTATCCATAGATCGATCCGTCCGTCGGAATGTCCATCGACTTTTATACCCACCCACCCGACAGCCTTTCAATCTATTCATCCGTACGTACGTCCGTCCGCTGTTCGTCCGTCGGTCTTTCTGTATGCTTATATGGAAAGGAAGTAGAAATTATTCATACTTTGTGGAATCCATATATGCAACTTTGCTTCAGCAATATTAGAACCCTGCATATTTCTTCCCCCACCGAATATACTGGGGATGCAGATAGTTTTTCCAAGATTGGATGTTCCAGGTTTCCAAAGTCGGACTGAAGTGTTGGTGTAAGCAAACGTCAATCCACCATAACTGCAAGGTGAAGCAGTTTGCACTTGGGTATACGAAAGAGACCCACTTCCAGGAAAACGATATCCAACATTGATTCCATCACCAGCTTCAGCCTGCAATGTAAAAAAAATATATTATTCTCCATTTTGCATGAATTTTTAAGTATAGGGATACTGCGTAAGACTAGTTTTCTTGAATCTCTAAAGGTCACACGTTGTCACGTGACCTTTAGAAGATTATCAATATAATAAAAATGTTTGCAATATTTTCGAGACTATACAACCTTAAATGTTGTTTTTTTTTTGATATTATAACCCGCGACCCTCTTTCACGAGACAAGTGCTACCTTCAAAACTTTACGAGGGCAAATATGTTTTAAATAGATAATTACATATTTCTTCATTAATAAGTAAAGCCCTACACTAATATTTGATCAAATTTAAATATCGAAATATTTTAATAACGAAGTATGTTTCTTCGTTTTATCATTATTGTTAATGTTAAATAGATGACATGTGGCACTTTAAAGCAAAGATAATGATATGACTTGCTGAAGTATAAAACTAAAAAGCAGTTATTAACTATTAAACGCTGGTTGCATTTACCTGGCCTTGTATTCCTGATAATATGTTACGTTTGACTCAAGCAATGTTAAATTTTGAAGGAATAAACACATTTACCCAAAGATTGACTATCAGGTCTTCTGTGGAACATCGCATTGCTATTGCTTTATCTTTGTCGAATTCACCCCCAGGAATAACACCAAGCTGTATGTTCTCTTCAAGCATTGGAGTAAGCGTTGACGACAACCAGGCAATGATCTCAAGAGAACCTTGTTTGAAAACAGGGTTTCCATTAAATGCACCTCCATCCTCTCCATTAAATATATCTAAACAATAATTGTTTAATATCATTCACGATACAATACAAACAAATTTACATTTTTCTAAACCCTTTCTTTGAGTAATAATGAGTTTTGAGAGTCATTTACTGCAGTATATTTTTAAAAAATACCCGGTCCAAATAAATAATATCAGGCAGATTTTATTTTCAAGATATTATTACTTAAACAGCAATTGGACTAAAATTAAAAACTTAAAATTTGATTCTAAAATTATCGTTTGGAAACGACTAAGAGTTGTAATTGTAGAAAATAATAGGTTTGGCGCTGACTGGAAAGTTAGAGTAGATATTGTCTATGTCAATGGTCAATACAGTTTTGATCTTATTAATAAATACTCAGGAACGAAAAAAAATTGACACTCACTAGTTACCAAATAGATTATCAGTTATTTCATACAATGCTTATAAAACCAATGTAAGCGAGTTGTAAGTGTTGCATGGTGATTTCAAGTAAAATTTGAAAAAAATCTTTTTTTAACCCAATAAATAAAAACATACATCCTTTTTCTGACGAATCTGTCCAGATTCGAAATTCTTCGCTATTAAATCCGTAAATCACATAACCATTAAAGTTCCATTCCATGTTTTCATACACCATTAATGCTGATCCTGAAAAAAAAAATAAAATAGTTTAACTAATGTTCTGGAATATCCGGACGATATAATGTTTGCCAAGACCTTGCTCCAAGGAACAGTCAAAGGAGGAAGAAAATGAGATAGACAGAAGAAGAGATGGAAAGACAGTATCACAGAATGTACAGGACTGAAATTGAACGAGGCGGTCAAATGTGCGAAGGACTGATTGACATGTCAATTCTGTAGCGCCCCTACGGCATCAGCCATGAGACAGGTGAAGGTGAATGAATAATGTTTACACTTTCACAATGCAGCATAATACTTAATAAAATGATCATTTTAACCTCGATTGATATAACCAGCCAGGGCGATTTTTTTTTCATGAATGGTACATGTACTTCAATTTTAAGAAATAAATTTAATTAAAAGTGAACATATTATACATTTAATCCAATGTTATGGAGTGCACTGTTCAAATTTGAAACATAATGCATTTGTAAGATACATAATTTTTACTTCTTTTTATACAATTTCAATTAAACTTCCCTTTTTTAAATTATTATTTCATGAACCAATGTCATTTTACCGAAATGAGTGTAAAACCCAAGTCAAAATAACGACATTTTGCTTTTTTAAGAATGATATACTGAAAAATCATCTGTGTAGCAGCTAAGCAAACGCATTATTTTAGAATTGAATTTAATAGAATTGTTCAAAATTACTTTCCTTATTTAAATAAAGAAATAGTAATTTTCGTTTAATGTGATTGTACCTGCTACTGAAAATTGTGTGACTTTTCACCCCTACCTTTATTAAATGTCTGTGGTTTCCAAACGGATAAATGGAATCGTTCAGGGAAAATGAAGCATCTTTTCATGTATGAAGTGTATACTTGTAATTCATTCAAAGAAATTAACAATAATTATTTATTTTATGCTTTTCTGTGAAATATAAAATTTTCCCAGTGAAATAAAAGTGGTATTTTACTGTTTTCAAACAGTAGAATATAATTTTTATTTTCACTGATTTTGTCACTTTGGTACCCAAACGCACATAACAAACCTAATGAGATCGTTTAGAAAACGGGCTCAAATTTAATTATTTGATATCATGACGACAATTCATAAAGACGCAGCTTGGGCGACATTTCTTGTTACGTTTCTGTAAAATTCACGTATATTTTGCATTAAAAGCATAAAATAAAAAGAAAATTTGTTTTTACCAGTGAAAAATAGAAATATATTTCACTCGAGAACTCTGGAATTACGTATTATCACTTGTGGTTTTGCTACTCGTGAAAATATGAATTCCGGAGCTCATTCGGTGAAATATATTTCTATCTTAGCCTGATTAAAAATAGGCTATATGATCGATGAAGTCAAAACATGGTTTAGAGTATCATGATATCAGGAATGGTCACATCCAGAAGACGCATCCTCCGAACACAGCCAAAAAGTAAAAAAGTACAAAGCATGGCTTATAAAATGATCGATTTTAAAATAGAAACAACAAGCAATAAACAAATATAAAAATCATAGGAGTAACTCTTTTGGAACTATCAGTAACAAAACAAGTTTGTTACTTGGGATTTAAACCTGGTTCTGGGTTACACCAACCTCACAGTTGTTCATACAGTTCTCATATCACAAACAAACACAAAAATGACATTGTTAAGCAATGAGGGATATTCAATTTCCTAAGTGAGACCGACGCATTTTGAGCCAAATTAGCAAAAACACGATGACAGAAACATGAAAACAGATGATGCGTTATCTAGTAAATGAGTGATTGAAAACTGAATAATCTTTTTTTCTCGAGCACAATTAATCAAGCCACATATTGTTTTCTCCACGCAGAGCGTTATAATTATATTGCCAAATGTGCATTAGAGACAGTTGCATTAATTATGACATACACATCGTAAATCTAAGATTTCTTTACGATTGTCCACATTTAATGATAGAAGAAAGTTTTTATATGTAACACAGATGATTTATCACATAACACATCTAGACTTTTGAAACTAAAACACTGAAATACTTGCCGACAGCGTCTGACCAAAACCCATTATATTCAGAACTGGGGTTTAGTAATTTTGTTCGTACAACAACCATACTTGGGTATTCTCCGAAACCATGACGTTTCTCGAAGTAACAGCCAGGATCTGTAATATTTCAAACATAACAGATGTAAAAAAATAAACTTGGTAATTTAAAAGTAAAATATACAATTAAATAATTGAGCCATGTAAGACAACATATGATTTAGTGGAAGATGTGAAAATAATGTTAAAGTAAAAACAACTGGTGGAAAATTGGGCATATAACATAATTTAAAGGTTATGCTAAGTTGTTTAATTTTACGATGTATACAAGCATTATGTCTATATACGTTTGTATACAAAATTTAATTGCTGCAATCTTTCAAACTTATGCAACACTAAAACCAACAAAACAATTACAAATGTTGTTGTTAGACCTGGGTTGTAAACTACATAATGACCCAGTTGCTCGTATCTCGTATCGTTTATTATTAAACGTTCATTTAACAGATACTTTCACGTTAAATTAACGTTAGGCGTTAAAAGCTCCGTTTTGTCGTTAAAAATTTAAGTTGCTGGTAAAATATTTTCGTTTTCTCTGTTAATTTGTAGGGAAAGTTAACGCAAAACTTAATTTAGATTCTTAGCATTGGTAGCATCAACGTTATGAAAATAAAGATGAAAATTGCAGTGATTTGCTACAAGCTTGCAACAGAAATAATACAGACATAGTACTGGTTTTAGAATTTCAGTTTAAATTATGTTTAAAGCAGTACACATATGGCAGAAATTATTCCGGACTCTACTGTGACTAAAATAACATTTAAGAGGATATTTTTTAATTTGTTTTTTTTAGGAACCTTTTATTATTGGCAGTTTTTTTGTTTTACCGATATTTGGTTGAGCATTTGGACTTTCACATTCCGCCATTTTGAATTTAACAAAAGAGGGATTTGAAGATGCAAACAGGAAGTAAAGTTAATCCTAACGTTGATGTTTGACACTTTTAACATCAACGTTAATTATGACTTATTAACGTTAACCTACGCTGATGTAAATTCTTTGGTCAGCAACATATTTTTAACAGACTGTTAGCTAACGTCAACGTTAGTAATTTAAGATTAACGTTAAAATATATCCGTTAAATTTAACGAAAAATACGAGCAACCGGGCCAGTGAGATTGTTTATTATTAATTGTGTAATCATTTTAATTATTTACATGTAACATACTTTTATAATCTGTTTAGTTAAAATTGAATTTGTTTTCTGCTTTTCGATAAATGTGACTCGTATAAATATTTGGTTTCAAGAAACAAAATAACTGTTATATTATACTTTTTGTTATGATATGTTATGTTACGTTGGCTACGTTACGATATATTACATTACATTTTAACAATAACAACGTTTTGTTTCAACAACTGGTTCCTGATGCATTGTTGAAAAATGCAATTGCAAATCGACGATCGCGCTGTTTATTGCTTTAACAAGAAACTGTGGCAAAAGTTACATTTTGAATCTGAACAAAGATCGTTGATTAAGAATATCGCAAAAAGTTGTGAAAAGTCGCATACGAAAAAACGAATGTTTGCTATTTTCCCTTAAATAAAATTATGTGACTTATGGATAAACAAACAAATAATACCTGATCCGCATCCTGCTTTTATTTCAATATCTTCAATATGAAAATCAGGCCTAGGTAACGACGACGTCTTCCACGCTTTTACTCTTACATACGCGCTGTAGCTGCTGTCTGAATTCGGCCCTTCCCAGTGATTTGAGTTTTCTACAAAAATAAAGAAAATTTCATAAATGATTCAGTCCTCATTTTTACATGTAATATAAGAAACGAGTCAAGTTTTTGAAAATTGTAAGAGCAATGACCGAAGAAATGAGTAGTTGGAGGGTCAAGTACATATTAAAATTTAAAAAAAAAGTAAAGTAAGTTATTGTGCAGCCCAGATCGGTCTTCTATAAAATTTGTTTTGCTAGTTTGTTTCTATCCTATTAACATGATTAATAAGACAAAATGTCAGGTACTGGTGTTTGATTTAACCATTGATAGCAGGCAATCACTGTTTTACCTGTGTAAATAGTTCGACCTTGAAAATGATTACTAATACTCAGAGCCGAAACAGTGACCTTTCTTTCGTTGTAGATGTAGACGATTCCTGCATATGGGTCATTATGATCATCATCTCTCGGAACTATACCTATAAAGAATTGTACAATAACATACAATTGTGAACACGAAAACATTTGATTCAAAGCATTTATTCAGGAGAACTTCAAATGATTAGATGTGTTAACAGAATTATGCAGCAACGTCAATAATTCAAGTATATTTAGTATTAAATATTATCAAAAGGAGTTACATAAAACAAGTAAATGATTAAATATAAAATTGAATTCAAATACAGAGTTAATACCGTAAGTTACCATAATATTTTACTGAAGAGGGAAAAATATAAATATTTAAACACTTTTGTAATTTATGAACGTGAACTATTACACAAGCTATTAGTACCAGATTTACTTGTCTAGCAAATCTCTTAATTTACGATACAATCTAAATTTAAAAAACGAGAAAAAAGTTTGCTGAAAATATTTTCATATTATTCAGTTGAGTAAAATTAAAGATAAAGTTGAACTAAATGAAAGCTCTGACGAATAGTCTAAGTTAAAAAGGGGCACGCCTGCTTAAAAATTAGAAGAGTTATGGGACCTTGCTGGTATTGATGAAGATTAAGATATTGAATAAATATATTCAACATTTCAAGTTGGTATCTCAAGTAGTTCCAAAGTTATAGACCATCATGTATACCTTAAGTTTTTGGACCAATTTCTGGAGATCTTTTGAAATCACATCTATTTTTTAAAACTGAAATCCATTTACGAATGCCTGCCTGCCTGCCTGACCGCCCGCCCGCCTGCTTGAACTCAACGCTTTAACTGTTAAATGGAAGTAGTTTATTTGTAAAATTGAAAATGAATACGATGATTTTTTGTCCCGAGTTAAAAGGAAAATAATACCATACTAACCTATTCCGGGAAATATATATCCGTTGTTTATTCCTGTTCTGCTGCGGGATTGTACACTAACCAATGCAGGAACTTCACGAAGGTTATGGTAAATATCGATTAGGTCTTTCCCATCTACGGACTCGATGTAATACCACTGGCTGACGAAGTCAGGAACCCTCATGCGACTAGCTGTTTGACATTTGCATTTTTAAGAAGTTATATACTGAAGACATACTTATTACTCAAATAAAACTTTCAAATATAAGGGATTGCTGCATCCTTGGCAGTATTATAATAGATATGAAACCAAAGTACAAGAAATAGGACATAATAATAAAGATAAAATCTAAAAGAAGCACTGATTTTTTTAAACAAAATGCACGATACTTAAAACCCATCGTTGGCCGATCATCTCGTCTTGTCCTGCTTAGTCTCTTTGTGATGCCACCATACTTTGATACTTCTTATTTAAACACTTAATACATTTAGGACCTTCATTCATCCAAAATGATTAAATTATATGACATTTTTAAAATTATTATTTGGTGTAAGTTTAAAAATATATATTTCATGAAAAATACTATGAACAATTTCGTATATATAGTATCCAAATTAGTTAAGAATTGTTACCTTGAACAGAAAAATATCCAAATAAATAAAGACCAAGCGTAATTTGTAAAACAATGAACATTTTGTCTCAGCGTTGTTTTCTGTAGGAAAATTCTATATTATAATTGTGAGTAAAACATCTTTTGAATTAGTTTCTTGAAACAAATCACTTGTCTCCTAAATTGTGCGTAAATTAGTACTGATTAATTGTCATACGAGCGTTTTCGGTTGAGTATAAATAAGCTGAGGTCTCCTTAGAGATATCTGAAGTGTATGTTATTAATACACCTTATATATACTGTTTCTAATAAACCCCGATGTCGTAGACGAGATAAGTAACTTTATTGTCCTTGACAAAAGGTTTTATTTATTACTCATAAAACATTTTTTAAGTTTGATTCAAATGTCTTAACAAGATATCTCGATGTAACTGTGTGATTTATAATTTATATTTATAACAACCATAAAAGTTAAATTTTTGTTTAAAAAAAGTGGATACCTTATATATTAGAATTATTATCCTTAAATATCAGTTGATCTGTTGGTTTACAGGGGTTCCATTTGACCCGGAAGCTCGGGTTTTGACCCGGGAGATTTATAAAATACGCCAAATTGACGCGTCGTAAATCTGGAGCATGCGTCATCATGACCCGGGGAGAATTCGACCTGTGCGTCAATCAAATCAAAAATAACATCGAAATCCCGCCTAACGCAATCATAACTGGCCAATCGTAAACGCCGATTTACCAATAATCAGTCTCGCTTACTGAAACGTTTCAACACACCTGTGGTTAGAAAGTTAATTGATGTGTAAGCAAATTATCGATACTTCACGCGCGCCTGTATATTATGATCACTGATGATGGGACAATTATAGAAACATGAAAGGTTAATTGGTTTAATCAGATTTGTCGAGTGATGACAGGATTATCGGCGAGTTAAATCATCAGACGTTTTCAGATAACGGCGTAAAGGGTAAATGGATTTTTTGTCTTTGAGATCGTAATTGGACAAATTTATAGAAGATGTGTCACGTTGCAACTGAATTTCAAAGTAGTTTAATATTTCTCGGTAATCTCGATTTATGCATCGCGAAAAAAGGTTCAGACCAGCTTATTTCAATTCATGTCTGGCGGTCTAAAGCGACCCGTTGAGGATTCGAATGTTGACGCAAAATTCGATTTCGAGAGTTTGACCGGTACTCGCGTAAAAAGAAATAAAACAGCTGATTCGACTGAATTTTTTCTCGAGTGCTTCTAAAAAAGTTGTGAGAAAGTTTAACTCAAATTGGCTAACATAATTTGACAGGCATACACCAAACATTTTTTTGCTTGTTGTACCAGAGTGATGTGATTTTTGTCAGTTGTCAGTCAGTAATGTGGCATGTTATTTATTATTGTTCATTGTTCATTTTGCTACCTGTCATATTGTTCAACAATGGGCTATTCCAGAAAATATATGTACCCCCCCTATGGAAGGCATTTCTGTTCATAAATACCCCCCCCCCTAGACAGCCATAAAAATACCCCCCTTGGACAGCCAAAAAAACACCCCCTCAGACTGTCGAAAATTCTCCCCCCTGGACAGATACCCCCCTGACAGACACCTATGGAAGGCATTATTTTGTAAATATACCCCCCTGGACAGCCGAAAATACCCCCCTGGACGGATATCCCCCAGACAGACACCTATGGAAGGCATTATTTTGTAAATATACCCCCCTTGACAGCCAAAAATACCCCCCCTGGACGGATATCCCCCAGACAGACACCTATGGAAGGCATTATTTTGTAAATATACCCCCCTGGACAGCCGAAAATACCCCCCCTGGACGGATATCCCCCAGACAGACACCTATGGAAGGCATTATTTTGTAAAAATACCCCCCCTGGACAGCCGAAAATACCCCCCCTGGATGGATACCCCCCGGACAGACACCTATGGAAGGCATTATTTTGTATATATACCCCCCTGGACAGCCGAAAATACCCCCCCTGGACGGATATCCCCCAGACAGACACCTATGGAAGGCATTATTTTGTAAAAATACCCCCCCTGGACAGCAGTAAATACCCCCCCTGGACAGATACTCCCCGGACAGACACCAATGGAAGGCATTATTTTGTAAAAATACCCCCCTGGACAGCCGTAAATACCCCATACCCCCAACCCCCTGGACAGCAGGAAATAACCCCCCCCTGGACTGATAACCCCCCTGGTTAGCCGAAAATAACCCCTGGACAGCCAAAAATACCTCCCCTTGACAGTACCCCCGTGAGCAGCCGAAAATACCCCCCTGGACAGCTGAAAATGCCCCCCCCCCAACCCCTGGACAGCCGAAAATACCCCCCCCCCCCCCTAGACAGTCAAAAATACCCCCCTGGACAGCCAAAAATACCCCCCCCCCCTGAACAGATACCCCTGAGCAGCCGAAAATACTGCCCTGGAGAGCCAAAATACCCCCCTGGACGGCTGAAAATACCCCCCTAGACAGATACACCCTCCCCTGGTCAGCCGAAAATACCCCGCTGGACAGCCAAAACAACCCTTTGGACAGCTGAAAATACCCCCCTGGACAGCCGAAATTACCTCCTGGACAACAAAATATACCCCTCTGAACAGCCGAAAATACCCCCTTGGGCAGATACTCCCCTGGACAGCAGAAAATACACCCACCCTCCCCGAAATTTTAACCCCCTGGATACCCCCTTGACAATTTTACTTAGTTACCTAATATTTGCAACAAATTTATTAGCTTTAAACATTTAATGATTAATAATGTAAGTAGGATCCAAGTGGCTGCTAACAACAACTGAATAAATGTCAGTCTAATTGAATCATTGCATTGTAACACCATTACATCAGTGAACTAATACCAGCAAATTGTAAACACCCACTTTAAGTATGAACCAATCACTGTTAAGTTCTTCACCATATCTTAGCATATAGGTAATGATCCTGTTAATGCCACAAGTATTTTATGGTCATGTTACATAATCTGATAAGGAAGACAATACATCAGCAGGGGGTCTGTCTTATCAGTAGTTCACTTTGATAAGAGGGAAAATGTTGTTTTATGAGGGGTTAGAAGTTATTTATGGTAATTGATTGTCCCAGTGTTGATGTAAAACTGGTTAAAACTTTGACATATGGTCAGAAACAGAAATTGTTGATAAGTTCCAAACCAACTAAAAATGTTATTCTGATGGATTTTCAGGTGTATATATATTTACATTTCATATGTTTTATGGGAAATGTTAATTTATAATAACTTGTAATAATAATTATATTACTATATAAATATAATTATAACATTTCCTATTTTCTAAAATGTCTGAATGCCTGTCACCATTACCTATAATGATTATTACACTGCTACTAAACGCGCACCTCCAGTCCCGACGGTGATACCGGTAAAATGAGGTGCGCGTATTCCGGTGAGCGAGGTGCGTGTACAAATTCTACAACAAAAAGGTAGGTGATGTCTTTTTAGCAATATTTTCACAATCTGTACAAACGTTGCCAAAAAAGTAAAAACATAGTTCGACCTTAATTAGAATAAACTTTACGTGCACTGAGTAGTTTCCCTGAAATCGTTGGATTCGCTGAGATTTCCTCATTCTTCCTCGAAACTGAAGTGAGATTCAACAGGTTGATCAACAGAAAATCAGTAGTATTTCTCCAAAATGACAATTTGCTCCAAATCTATTGTAACAGTCGATCAGCATTAGTTATAAAACATGCTTAATTCTTATTTTTCGTTGTGAAATCGATTTTATAGAGATACTTTCTGTCAAAATTTGATTGGGACTGGAGGTGCGAGCTCGGGACTGGAGGTGCATTATAAAATTTGTAAGGATAATAACTTACAAGATTGTAC